>CM076650.1:10218496-10233126 GCA_038496675.1 Rachycentron canadum | reverse complement strand
GGGGAGTACAGTTTTAAAAACATCCTCTCATCTCCTGTTCGCTGCTCAGAGCGAGACCCAGAGTCAGTTTTGCGATCCGGATTCCTTCCCCAATTATCCCAGGTCACTAATAAGGCGGGGTGTGGAGGCACTGGGCTGTGCCGCGGTGGCCTAGAGGCTCGGTGCCAAATTGAAACGACTCGGGAAATAGAGGCAGACGCTGAATCTTGCCTAATTGCAGCTGGAGTGTGTGGCAGGGCTGCTCAGATGTGTGTGAAAAAGAGAGCAATGTGTAGAGAGTGATGAGGGTCTGAAAGAGAGAGAGAGAAACGATGAGAGGCATCAAATAGAGAGAGAGAGAAAGGGGAGAGAAATGAGGGATAGAGACCGGAGGATGAGTGGCAGTTGAGTGAGATCGGGTAAACTCAGAACCCTTGAGAATGAGGGATTTTCTTCTGGCCCTTTCCCGGCTCTCCCTTTCCTCTAACGCACTCACTCCCTCCTCTCTCCTCCCTCCTCGCACATCAAAGTCTTTTGACAGCTGACTTCTGGCTGCACACATCAGAGGGAGCAGAGCCGGGGCACGACTAAGACAGAGAGAGAGCGCGAGTGAGTAGCCTCCACCAAAGCTCCTGCTTGAACAACACTTTCTTTCATGTTTCTGGACCAGGACATGTGGTTAGAAATTAACCTTGATGCACTTACCAAGTTTTTTTTTTTAAAGTCAAGATATCCTGGATCATGTGATTAAAACAAACAAACAAAAAACAAAAACACACCTCTTGTACAAGTGTATGGGCAAACTGACTCATAATCCATCCATTCTGCATGTCAACAAAAGAGCACCTTCATAAAAGTCTCAGCAAGATGACTCACATGCAGTTTTATTGTAGTTTGCAAGTGTTTGTAACTCCATGGCCCTGGCTAGCAAAATGAAAAAGCCACCTTTGTTAGTGGTGTCTCCCCCCGGTGAAAAAAATGTGCAGTGGCTGAAACGGAAGAAAGCCTCGAGGGCATGTATGTGTCTCGGCCAGATAACTATCTCAAAGGCTGTGAATCAGTGGGCTTAGTCAGACAAAAGGCTAACAGTGCAAGAGAAAGAGAGAAAGGGAGAAACGTGGGGGGGGGTGGGGGGGAATGGGTGCAGGACAGTGAGGAAAGGAGCAGTAAAAGTGCACGTTTCAAGTCGGAGTAAGGAAAAAAGGGGAGCTGGGGCACATGATGAGGGGAAGAGACGGAAACCCTAATTTCACAATGTCAGAGTAATGACTTCTCAGAGTGCTGTTCCACGGTGGTGAGAGCCAGCTGTGTGGCAGGCCCAGTGTTTGACATGCTAAAGATAACAAAGAGAACCAACGTCAAGCCATAAAACACTGCTCGACAACTCAACTCCTGGTTTGCCTCACAGGCAGAAAAACTCAGAAGCCATAAAATATGTTAATATGAGAATGTATTAAGTCAATTTTCCCGCCATAAAATCTACCTAGACTGAAGCATTTCATTTTGTTATGCTGAATATTCTTCATTATGACTGTACAAGTGCTAAAAATAAAAATAAAAAATCTAAATTGGGCAAATGTTCACTGTGTTTGAACCACTGCACAAACAAAAAAAAAAAAAAAAAAAAAAAGGTGTTCAAATTGTGTCTTCAGAATGAACTCATTAACAAATTTCCTTCCAGATTTTTCATACAGGGTTAGAGACAGATGGGGTAGAGGCTGGGGCAGATGAAAAGAAACAGACAAACGAGTTCATTTAAAGATGTTTTTTGGCGAATACACCAAGCTAACCTCAATCCAGCTCTTTGGGATCTGCATAAATTGAGGGCTTGGGGAGTTGTGGCAGTATCCTTGGTATTATGCATATTAGTTTAAGGCTGTCACTGAGAATCAGCAAGGGTGTCCATCCCACTGCGGCTAGGCGCTGCTAATTATTGGATCAGAGATAAAGTGCTTTTTAGCGCTCGCTCTCTGTGCGCTTTGAAAACTGGCTGTGGCGAAAAAAAAAAAAAAAAAGGAGAGAGAAAAGAAAAGCAGCCCAATTTTGGGTTCAGGGAGAGCCACTGGGTCAGGAATCGATCAAGTGAAAACCTTTGTCTGGTTGGGGTGATTTTGACGTAAGACCAGATTTGTCACATCTGCCCGGCTTTTTCTGCTGCCGAAAGGGAGCGGAATAACAGGATGCTACCAGACTCACTGGGAGGGAGAGGGAAGGGAAGGAGATAGATGGAAGGGAAAAGATCCAGAGAGAGCAAAGAAGATTGAAAGAGGGGAAAATAGACTTGCCTTTGCCACACATTGGGAAAGTTAATCCCTTCAACAACAACAACAAGAAAGAGAAAAAAAAAAAAAAACAGACAGGTGACAGTTTGGAGACGTGTCACATGACTCAATATATTAACTCATCTTTCGCGTTTAAAAAAAAACAAAAAACACGACTACAGGAGTTCTTTTGTTATGAAAGCATTATAGACACCCTGAAACCCCAGATACCATGAAATCTTATTAAGGTATAGCATCTCATTAAGTTCCTGCCAAACAAGCTGCTGAGTCCTGTTCTGCTGCACAAAGATGCAAAGGGAGACAACACATGTAGTCCATATGGGGCTGAGTTGAGCTGACATCCCAGCCTCCACCAGCAAAAAAAAAAAAAAAAAAAAAAATGTTGTGGGCTTGCTAAACTGCTTTCAGATGTATTATTTAGTAAACACTGAGTGGATGAGCCGTCTGATTTATTAAACACTGTTTTTCAAAACCACTTTTTTTATTTGGACATTTTTCTAAGGCATGATGGAAGAAAAATAAGCCATAAACTGCTGACACAACATCTGACCATTCATCTAACCAGTGCTGAACACAAAAACATTAAATTGACCAGTTTAACACACGCGCACACGTGCACGTTTGCACACACATGCAGAAAATCCAATGCCTTTTGTGCTGAGGCCATTGAGCAAACTCCACACACAAAGCGCAATCCCTCTTCAGGCCTTAACACCACTGACACAATGACTGTGGCGAGGTTAGGGTGGACCTTTTTAGGATTAGTCTGTGAGTACATACTCTCAAATCAGTGTTTAGCAGTTTAAAAAAGAATTGACATATACTGAACTGGACCAGACAGCAAGGGGATAGAGGGATTGTCTTACCATTTTCTCAGATGTACGCCGTTTTCATTCTCTGGCCTGTACCTGCAGAAAATTGCATCTTTTTTTAGATAATTTGAGGTATCTGGACGGCACAGATCTTTACTGTCCATTTGGCCTACACAGACCGACAGAGGAAAAAAAAAAAATAATAAATAAATAAATTGACATTTTACTAAAGATGTAATTCTCAATGGATTATACTTTCAGCGCTAAGGGGAAGCTCAAAAGCGCAGCTAAACAAGGTCAGCAGAAAGACATACCGAAGTGCAGCAAGCAAACAAATGGTGCAAAGCCCAGAATTGGTAAGTAGTCGTATAGAATGGACAGACTAATCCCAAAGTAGGTGTAATGTGTGAAGACAGGGATGAGAGAGAGGCAAGGGACAAACGAATGGAGGGACATATACAAAAAAAAGCCTCCCAGGAAAAAGTGACTATACTGCCTGCACACGACAGTCTGCTGAAGCCAGAATAAGGATAGCAGGTGGCATTAGTCTGACATTAGTGTATCCCTCTACGTGTCCATGTCTCCTGGGAGATTAGTGTTTTTTTACAGGGTGTGCATTAGTAAAAATGCAGCAATATACTGTAAAAGAAGACGTATGTATGTAGATGTATTCTATGGGAAGATGATATGGAAAGAACTCGCAACCTCAAGGTGCAGCAGACAAGAAAGAGAACAAAAACTCAATAAATCGAGAAGGGGCTGCGGGGGGCTGTTGCTTACCTGTGGCCGATTCCTGCATCTTCTCCCTCTTCCGCTTCTTCTTCTTTCCCTAAAAATATACAGAGGAACGCATAAAGTGTGGCTCCAGCACTCACGCTCACTAGACCACTCTGATATCCTGCTGCTGACTGCCATGTTCACTCATCCCCTGCTGGGCATCCAACCAGCATCCCTCAGCCTCCGGACTCCGCCGCAAACTGCCACGCTGAGAGGGACGGATCAACCAAGAGCCCGATGTGATATAAGTGCTAAGTGCTCTTTGTTTCTTGGTTTTAAATGTCTGACTTTATACCATTTTTCTGACTTTTTTTTTTCTCTTTTAGAGTTGTGACCATCCCGGCGGTAGCTTATTCCACCATTGTGACCAGTCTGTCAGATTTCCACTACCTTTGAAGTCCCTCTAATGACAAACATTAACATGAAGTGCAATTAAAAATGCTCACTGTAATTAGGCTAGTCTAGCTCAATGACTGTGAAGAGCGCCACTCTTTTTCCAGCGAGGTGGTAGGAGTTTGTAAGGATTTATAGCTTATGCTAAATCCCCAGGGGGGAGACTATAGGTATAGATAGCAGCGTAGAGTCGTTCTAGTCAAATATGAGCAGCACTTTGGTTTCCTGCTGCAAAGTCTGCTAATCCACTTATTCATGAGCTAATCTGCCTTCTACTGCTGCGGCAGACAGGGGAGAAGAGAGACTAAGTGAGAGTGGGTGAGAGAAAGGATGAGAGATGGGGTACACAGCAAAACTATGAATGCTACGCGCTCTCAATGCCAGCGCGTTACCTATTTTGGGTGTCTCCAGGCATGATGTGCTGCCTGTATACAGCTGAGGGAGGGGTCACAGAGTTGTGTTCACAGGGATACAAAATGTATTTGTGAGAAATGATTTGCATTAAACATATAATTTCCCTTTATCTTTCTAGTATGCCGAGTAGAAAGCAATTCCTCTACTTTTTTCCCTACCCGTCAAATATGTTTGTACTAACAAAGCTGGGAATGAAGCAGGAACTGGGCTAACTGTCACAAGCTGATGTAGTGTATCTTTAACTGTGCTGTGCTTCACTGGGAGCAGAGCATTGAAACCGTCTACCCCTCAGCGAGGCATTTTGGCAGAGGACCAGTGGAGGCAGAAGGAGGAGGGATGCTGCCGGTGTCCGAGGGGAGGCAGATAAACACCACAAAGCACTTTGGTGGTGGAGTGAATGTGAGTGCCGGAGCCACACTTTTTAATAAAGGCTGGTGCTCACTCTCTCACTCTCTCTCTCTCTCTCTCTCTCGCTCTCAAATCCATACACACCACATACTCAGAGACCGATTTTGACAACTTCCAACCACATGAACATGCGCACACATACACAGATATACAACAAAAACAGACTGCATCTTAAATCCAGCTGAACCTCCCACATTCACAGACAAAATGGGCAGCTGGGGGAGCAAAGGTTGCTGATGCTGAATGCTGTGTGTACGATCCAGCCTCCACAACTCTGTCTAACTGTTGCTTTTTACATCCAAAGCTCCACACTGATATGGAACATCAAAGACTAGCATAACCATTACCAGGCAATTTTCACTCACTGTGGCAATAATAATGTCCATGATACTACAATCCATTTTAGTGTGGACGGTAATATAGCAGTGAATCACAGTGTTATGAATTACACATTAGCCTGAAACAAAGGGTCCACAAATGGACCCTATTAGCATGGAGCGTACTAGTGTGAATCAGTGTGTGTGTGTGTGTGTGTGTGTGTGTGTGTGTGTGTGTGTGTGTGTTTATTGTCTGCCATTTAAAGAACATGTCATGCAACACTGACATAAACAAACAATGTAAACCAACAAACACACACGCACGCACATACAAACGCACGCACACACACACGCGCACACACACACTCAAGTGCACCTCTGCCAATCTGTTCTGTTGATACTTACATAATTGTCTCGAGCGGACCAGCCTGGGTAGAGCTGCATGTGGAGCTGCCGTTCCTTGCGGGCTAACTCATAATACTTAGCTTGCTCTTCCCGAGATAAAGCATGCCACTGTTTCAGTACAAAGGAGATTAGGGGAAAAAATAGCATACAGTCAATTACTGGCATGCACTTGCATGTTCCCTGCATAGTAGTGTGCTGGTGTTTTGGTAAAGAGAAAAAAAAATCTTTTCAACTTCCAAACGTTTGGTGTAGAAAGAATGAGGGGTGGGGTGAGGGTTAAAAAGAGACAAAGAAGAAGGGGAAACATGATGAAGAGATTAACATGCACAAGAGTCATAGAGGGAGAGAAGCGAAGGGGAAAAAACTTTGATTTCATATCAAAACACTGGTTCCAATTTAGCAGCACTTTTTATTCAAACTATGTCAGCGAGCAATTACCCTATGCAGGCCACAAACTAGGCTTTGCTGTGGCTCGCTGCCTCAACCGCTAGGCCTATTCGTTAAGGCTTTTAACATGGCTCTGTGGTTCCACTCTTTTCCCAATCCTCAAAAGGAACAAATTTTGTCATTTACAACCATGCCATTATCCAGGCATATTTTATTAAAGCCAATTTGATTAAATGTCACTTAGATAAGCAGTGTGTATCTGTGCTGCTGAGAGGAAAGTAATTGGCTGGGGCAATCATTATGACAATAATCACAACTAGTTCATAAAAGACTGTATGTTAATAAAGAGGAATCTTTGTCCTTTTTAAACTAATTGGGCCTGCAAAGTCAGTCCATGCAGCCTCTTCAGAGCCATGGTTTGAACTGTGATCTCTTGGTGATTTAACCCAATCCACAAAGATAAATTGGAGCAAAAGAGGGAACGGGAATCCATTGTGTAAGTGTACACCAACTATGTGACCTACCCTTCGTCCCAGGATCTGATTTATGGCAGCGCTCTCCTTCAGCGTGCACTCTGCGACCACATTTGCACGCATCTCTTTCATGTACAGCATGAAGGCGTTTAGCGGCTTCTTGATGTGCGGTCTTTTGGGCTCCTGCTCCTTTCTCTGTTCGTGCTGGGGTTTCCTGCAGAAAAAACAAAACACAAAAAACAAAAACACACACACACACAACAAGAAAGACAGAGGTAAATAAGAGGAAGAAACTAAATAGTTTGAAAATGAGAGAAATAAAAAGGGCAAGGCAACAGATGAGGGAAATTGTGGTGCCGCAATGGCGACAAAAGCAGCAAGGGTCTGGTTGCTCTTAGCCAATGGTGAGACAGCGTGAGAGGGGTTGCCACGCCATGGGCCCCTGCCTCTTTAATCATGTGCAGTTGTACAGTTGCAGCCCTTCATGCGGAGAGATTACTTCACCAGTAATGGCAACCAAACCCTTCTTGTCCACAGCACATTGCCAATCACTTAAAACCAAATGCTCATACTCACACACTCAAACTCGACTCCCACCCCTGACTTACTTTCTAACAATCTTTTTGATACCAATTCAGTCTTAGTATGAGGATGGCCATGAATAATGGAAATATCAGTGATAACCACTTCAGGGCGCTCACAGCACTTCCCACTGCACACACTGGGGATGTGAATTCAGTTCATCCGAGCACTAATCTAAGACCTGTATCTGTTGCTGGCTAAGTGTGTTGTGATCCCTGAGGCCAAATGAAGCATAGGCCTGTTATCAGTAGAGCACGGGCCCTCGCTGCCTATCTGCTCACATCAAGGAAAAGAGAACAAAGCTCTGACAGAGAGTTTGTTCAGTTATGGCCTATTGTAGTGGTGGAGTGCACAAATACCTGGAAGTATGTCATCTCAGAAAAACTGCTGATGGAGAGGTGAGGCGAGAAGTAGAGGCTCAAGCTTATTTAAAAAAAAAAGTGTAAGAGGAGAGTGTTTGATGAAGGTCTTTTGTGTTTGCACTACTCACATGTGCATGATGTCTGTTTCATGCGGTGGCTCGTGTTTGACCTGTGGGTTGACGATGGCCGGGTGGGGGATCCCTGTGGCGTGGGGACCTGGGGGGCCAGGAACCATGTGGTGTGAGAACCTGCAATAACAACAGACAGCACACGCTGTAATTACCAAAGAAGGTGTAGAGCATGGAAAGAGTCACTACGTGTGAAAACAAAGTGACAGTAGGAAGAATCTGACCCACCCATATTTATTTGTTTGATGTTAAATATCTAGACAGACATTTTAGCTGAATGAGAGCACAATGAGAACAGGGTCACTGACTATAGTTCTCACGTGTCCAGTTCTTTTAGCTCTAGATCTTTTTATAGCACTGCTTTCATCAACCTCTTCCTTGCTATATTAGAGTGGAGTAGTGGAGTGAAGCTTTAATGTCCCTGAGGGGCAGACTGGCTTACAGACAGCAGTCAATAGTAATTATAATAATGCTATGCTGGCCCAAATGAAAATTACCATAAACATCTGAAAAAACTCTAAATGTTGACCAGTTATATCATTAATTCCCAGCATGTGGGCCCTGGGCCCATCAAGATGATTTTAGTGGGTTGTGACTTAAAACTGTCTAAAATTCTTATATACACAAATTTATGTTGATATTTTATATTTTTCTTTAATTCCTGCCTCTTATCGTTTCATCTGCAATGAGGTGTCACAAACCTCATATTGAGGGATAACAATTAAAAACAAAGAAAAGGAATCATGGCAATTTCATTATTACGTTGCACCTAATAGTAACTAAAGGTCAGGAAGTTTCCAGGAGTTGTGATTGCGTTTGGCTTCTCACTGCACCTCACGAACAATGAAGACCAGGTAAAATAGGAGGAAGCGACAGGGAAACATATTGTGGTCATTAGTAACTTTTTCAAGATCAGTTTGAAGTCGTTTGAGGTTCTTTCAGAACTCATTTTTAGTATACAGATTTACAACACACGAGGGAATCTTTGGACGTGCTTTTCATCCCTCGTCACATCTTAATCTCGCCTTGTCATCGGATCAGAGAGTACAAGGAGTCTGTATCTCCATTTTCCATTTTGTTCCACTTGTTTCAGCACTCACTTCATCATGTTGTGGCTAAGTTTCAATCAACTGGTTGCTGTTTTTTGTTATATATATATATATATATAAAAAAGAACAAACCATGACCAAGGCTCCAAATCAGAGCGAAGTTCCCCGTGAAATAAATTGGAAAAGTCCTTCAGAAAAAGTTCCAAGTTTAGAAAAACTTACTAAATCAAAATGGACTAAAATATATTGTAGCTATTATTATTTAGATTTAAGGAGGTCTAAAGAGGAAAGCCGGAAGAGACTGTGAGCTTCAACCATTGCCTGATCTTGTGCCTTACATCTGTCTTCACTCAGTGTATGCCTGAAAGCCCTGCCTCTCCAACATCGCACAGAAAGAAACAGTGAGTGAGTAGAGAAAGAAGGTAAGATATTGGGGGGGGACACAGGAAATGGAAGTGACATGGATGCAGTCAAGGACGACAGAGAAAAGAGGCAAAAGATCCTCAAAAAAAAAAATAAAAAATTGAACACAAACATGAAGTGAGGCTCAGTGAGAGAAGTGCTTCCAGAAACCTTTGATGGGGGTTAAGCAGCCATATGGTTATGCAGGGGCACGTATGCTGTGATGTGTTTGACATGTGCTGGGCACACAGAGGAGCGGTGTGGCTGAAGCCACAGCAGAGCAGCAGGAAACAGCCAGCGGCAGACCTCCCTGTCAAGGCTGCTGCTGCTGCAGGCCAGCTCCCCCCTCCCATCCAGCACACAAAGCTACAACAGTATCACTGTGCATCCAATGCGAAGAGACAGGATAGTCATTGCTTCCTGTTCACATGAATCAGCTGTGCATGTTTTTGTTTTTGTTTTGTTTTTTTGTCTGTGACTCACCATCCCAGCGGTGGCGTGATTTGCCCCACTCCTCCAGGAGATAGGGAATAGAAGTTGGTCATGTCTGGTCCAGGGTGATGCCTTGGCATTCCTAAAAACACAGCAATGGTACACAACTGTTAGATGACAAAAAGGACAGGGTAGCAACGTCAATGGCCTTTTGAATACTGTATAACATCAAATATTGATGCGCTCTGTGGTAGATGCCCTTTGTTTTGGTTGTGGTATGTGCTTTTATAGAGAAAAGGTTGGACTGGTGCATCCCTTTAATGATGAACAATGTCTGAACATTCATCCTTAGGCTGAGAAACAACAAACTGACAAAAATAAATAACTTAAGTCAATGTTTACTCACTAGCATTTTACAGAGCTGTTCGGTCTGTGACATCTGAGAGTGGTAGGAACAAACTCCCCCAACAAGCTAGTAAATGGACCTTAAGTTAAAACTTTTTTTTTTTTAATTAAAAAAAAAAAACAGTGTTGTTTAAATGTCATGGTTTATTCCCACCTTTCCCATCCTGCTCTAATCCAAGTCAAGGACGGTGCACATGTCAGGACGTGAACGTGACTCTTGACCTCACATTATCAACCAGTAAAAAAGGATCATATTTTCTCCGCTTAGTCAGATTCCTTCCAGTGCGTTGCAGCGTCTTTAAGCTGGTTAATTGAAGCTTCCTCTTTGTGGCAGAGGCTTCAGCTCTCCCTGTAGACATGGGATTGACTTGGACTAACTGTCGGTGGATCTTCAGGACTAAGCTGCTCCATCTCCAACTCGCCTGCTCCTACTGCGTTTCAAGGTCGAGGGGTCTCCTTTTGTAAGAGGACTTAAAAAGAATGGGGCTGCAGGATAACCAAAATCTAACTAAATCTACATCGGCTCATTTCTTCCTGACACCTATTTGTTTTTCATATTAGCGCAAAGGAAGCAATAATAGGACTGTTGGTATCAAGAAATACCGTTCACACAGACAAGTGGAATGTGACTACACGTGTGCTAAAAACGCACACACAAAAAGAAAAGAGGGCAAATGCCTCCAGATTAGCACCATCTTCTAATCCCTGCTGGAGCCAGCCTTTTTCTCCCTGCCTCTATCCTTTCTCTTCCTCTTTCTCTCTCCAGGCTGTGGTCTGAAGGGGCCTCCCTCCTGTGAGACAGGGCGAACGGGGGGCTTATATCTCCAAAGCCAATGTTGCAACGCTGGATTCACAGCGCGCATAGCACTACCCCCTGCCCACTAATCCACCACCGAACAGTCCTTAGGGCCCTCCTGAGGGCAGAGGGGAAGGAGGCAAGGGGTGAGGCGGCTAGGGAGGAGAAAAGAGCCCCAGCGTGTTAACCTTGTCACTCACATCCCTAAGGTGCCTAATTACTCCCCCCCACACTTCACACGTTCCTGTCGACACCCAGCAGTTCTTTGCACTCGCACTTCCTCCCAAAACAAGCAACACCAACACGATTCTCATTGTAAAACCTGGAAATAATCTGTGTTTCTTATGCATTTTTATAGTCCCCACCATCCTCAACCTTCCATCCTGCATTACGGCCCTGCACATATTAGAGCTCATAATGAGAAAATCCATGATTGTTTTTCATAATTAACGAGCAGATCAAAGTCTGAGCCCACGAAGGAAGGCAGAGTATCAATTGGTCGATACGATAGAGAGAGAAAGAAAGAGGGAGGGAGGGACAGCAAGAAAGAGAATAAGAGAGGATTCGTTTTAAGCATTTTCGGCTTAGCTCTGCTGGTATACACACATGAATACGCCTGGGGAAATCATTTGCAGCTAATTCTGCAACTGGATCGCTTGGACATGGATTTCTGTTGGGCGTCAAGTGCAGAGATCAAATATAGTAAGAAAAAGACCTCCAGGGTTCCTATCTGCTCTTCTGTGTTTCTCAGAAACTTCATGGATCTCTATGGACAAACATGAAGAGCAAAACGGAGAGTATTACCTCATAAATTGTACTACATGACGACAAGTTTCTGAAATGTAACGTGCGCGGCGGTGTATCCACTGCTCAGCAGCGTGTCAACACAATTCTTTCCTGCTTCCATTTGAAAAATATTTAACAAAATGTGTCTCGCGCATGATTGCTCTGACATATGTGGAGCACAATTTCTTTATATGTCTCACTCCCTTCATCTCACTAAGCTGTGTACTCTTGTGCTCAGTTCTATTTTGTTATTTATAGCTGATCCCTTAGAACCTCCCAGCGTCATCATCGTCTTCATCATCGCCTACATCCTGTCTGATTGCTCTCCTCCTTTTCAACTCGCAGCCGCAGGAGTAGAAAGCCGGGAGAAGAGAGAAAAGGTGCGGGAAGAAACTATGGAGGGCCCACGTCTGCTCGGGTTGGTGAGGAGCTGCCAAAGTCTCCAGCTGCGCGGGGCTGAGGAGCTCGTCCAAATTGCCGAAGAGCTCCTCTGCAGCTGTCAGAGCTATGGCTTGATGTTGTTACTGAGAGGCAAAGAGTGCAGAGGGAGAGGGAGAGGGCAGCAGAGCTCAGTGCACCATCCCACAGGCAGCTTCAAATGAGTTCATGCTTAGAGCTGATAGGATAGATGACTTTGCTGTGACACATTTTGGTTTTGTGTGTCTCTATTGATTCCTGACAGCGTTGGCAGATAGGGACGGGAGGAGAAAAAAAAAAAAAAAAAAGTGGTAGTGGTTCAATTAAGTGCAGACTGAGTTCACCGTTTACTGCAATATTTTGCACCAAATCCCATTTATTTCTGAGGCTACAAGCCTGTTTAGCCCTATTTATTTAAGGCTGGTGTAGAACTTCAAGACCTAATGAATGCAATTTAAAATAGAGACAAAATTTTGTTCTGTAAAATTTGTTCATTACACCCAGACTGGGCAGTAACACACAATCCAGCACATTGTATTACCAATATAACATTACTATCATTAATAGGGACCAGGCAGGGTGATGACTTAATTTCTTGTTTGACTTTCAGTTACGTTTCCAAGTCATCGCTGATATTCCCACTGAGACCAATCATGAGATGCACCAATCCAACCTCATGGATCGATATCGGCACCAATACCGACCTCATTAGGCAGAGCAGGTATCAGGCAGGCTGCCAGTCCTACAGCAAAACTTTAAATAAAAACGTGTTTCCCCACACACAGAGGTACACAAATTGAATTCATTACACAGAATAGTAGAGGTATGAGAACTGGGATGAGGAGAGAAAAAGTTTGATTGAACTTAATGAACTTGTCCCCTTTTTGCTCCTAAAGCAACTCAGATGTGAAATAGAAAAGAAGGTCTTCCTGCCCATTTTGAAAATACTGCCACTGAATACTGAATTTGTCAAGTAAAAGGACGACAAGTAGATCCAGAATATTTGGGAACACAGATCATTCACAAAATGAAGCAAATTGAATTAAAAAAAAAAAATGAGTAATAAGCAAAAACATGTTTGTTTGTATTTCAGCCAGCTGCTACACAGTTGGTGCACAGGCTGTTAGTCTTGTGTCATCTGGTTTCTACCTTGTTTGTTGCCGGCATCCTGGGGGTGATGGCCAGAATGGGATCCCGGAGCGAAGTGCTCGTCACTGTACGTGATCAGCGGGGTGAGTGGGTGGACGGCATGGGACGGCTGCACCACAGGGACTTTGTTGGACTGTAGATGAAATAAATAAAAAAAAAAACATTTTAAAACAATATGAAAGAGTGACATTATACATATACACTTAAACTGCATTATTCCATGAGCAATACGGTCCTGTTCCCTGTCACATGACTTAGGGAATGCTGAGGCACTGTGTATCACAGAGACTCCTAATAGATGTAGATGAAGGTTATTAGTATGTTCAAGAAAAAAAAGTTACTAAAAAACATTTCTTCAAATTTTTCTTTTAGTAGCCTGACCCAGGCACCTTTATAAAAAAAAAAAAAAAAAACTTTGTTTAGCCTAGGTCAGCAGGATCGAAAACCCTATTCCCTCAAGGAAGGAGGAAAAACAAGTCAAAGAGGTACATGAGCATGTTTGAGACAGCAAAAGAGAGAAAGATGCAAGCAGAGCTGGAGCGAATAGGAGCAAGAAAGCGATAGAGCAAGGAGAGGGGAGAGAAAAGAGACTCGCAGGGTAGAGTTAGAGCAGAGGTCTTAGGCGGGAGATCAAAGGCAGTCATTAGCTGGTGAATAAGGGGAGTTCATTACAGAGCAAGAGCCGGGGGAAGGAGAGATGAGGGATGAAGGAGGAGGAGAAAGGGGGGTTGGCTATGGAGAGAGGGTGCGAGTGAGACAGATGTCTGTAGCGGTACTTAATGCAGGGGTAATCACGTCAACAGTGGCCTGGCCACAAGCCCCCCCATCCCCGGCTGACTCAGAGAGACCTGCCTCCTGACAACTAAAATAGACCTAGCCAGGCCCAAAAAACCCCAGCCCCAACCCCCAACCAACAGTGCTTACATGCTTCAGCAGCACTGAACACATGGTAATGTTTAGCCATGCTAAATCTACTATTTACAATCTGAGCCCAGAGCTGAACTGAAGTCAAAATATCACCTCCACAGGATATATAGCTAATTGGAGAGACATCAGTTCACTGTAGGGTGAGACCCGTCTTATACTGAACAGGTTTTGAATCAAAGAGAAAAACTTGATTAGAATGGTAATCAGATGCTCCCACAGGAAAAGTCAACCGATTAATAACATTGAAGACACTCATCTAAATTTAGTATGAACATAAAATTCTGCAGACACGATATCATCAAGGGGCTGTTCTTTATTAGCTCTCACTTCATTGTCCTAGTCAGGTGTGTGACAAGGTGACATTCCCATGGTGCTAACTGGTGATTGGTGTCCCCTCCCCAACCACCACACACACACACACACACACACACACAGCCATGGGTGGCTGGAATGTCTGAATTTCCCCGAACCTATCGCAGACTGGCACCAATCTCAACTTAAGACCCCCCCCCCCCCCCCCCCCCCCCACCCCGCGCCACACCCGTCCC
>CM076650.1:10194608-10218108 GCA_038496675.1 Rachycentron canadum | reverse complement strand
CCCCCCCCACCTACCCCTTCTGGGAACGTCCTAACCAGGAACACAAAGGGCAGCATGTGTGGTGTGTGTCCAAAAAGAGCTCAGTGTCCCCAACCACGCTTACGTCATCCACGTCACGCTCCAAACCAGGCTGAGAAGCTCATCTCCCAGGGGAAAACTTTTTCGTTCACTTTCATATTTGCTATAAGCTTCAAACTCCATCATCAGTCCACATTGTACCTTTTTGCCGTTACACCACCCTGACTGTTTAAAAAAAAAAAAAGAAAAAAAAAGAGACAACTCCTGCCTGAAAGCTCATTAAGCTATGATGCAGCAGCTTTTCACGCTAGTCCAGGTGAGTCAGGTTCTTTGACCCCAGCTGATAAGAGTCAAAGGTGACAGGCTAATCTGCAGGTGTTGGAGGGCTTATTAGCAAGGCTGCTAACCCTGAAGGGGTGCTCACCCGGACCGGGGGCGGCTGGGACATGCCTACACCAAGGGCTAAATGATAGCATTCTCGCCCATATTATTTTACACCTCTCCGGTCCTATTTGTTCTTCTTTGGGAATGAGATAAGAACCTGGGGATTATCAATTTAGCTGGAAGTCTTCTCCAACTTGTAGCAAATGGAACAGAAAGAAAAAGCGAGTTGAAACTAAACTCAGTCTTATACTTGTTCACATACATATATGACATTTAAAAAAAAAATAAAAAGGTGATTTGACTCTTTAGGACCCTTGAAAGCCAGAGCCTTCTGCCATAGAAGAGAAGTTACAGCTGTCAAATCTTATTTTTCTCAACTTCTTAATAAACTGCTTCTATTGTGGCAAAATCCACCAGGGAAAAACCAGCAGGCCTCTGTGACTGATACTGAATTTATGGCTATTTGGGTGCATATTTGCACAAACTGCATGCCCCAACCAACCTTGGTTTACCTGAAGAAGAAAAGAAGACGAAGGAAGGAAAGTGAATTGTAATTTAGGCTTCGTTTTCAAGATAGATACATGAAAAGGGTTAGGTAAAATGTTTAGACTGTCTCTTTAGTGTTACAGTGATGATGAGCCAACTGCCGTCATAGAGCTATTTTAATACTCCCAGGTGGAGACTAGTTAGCTTGCTGTGCCCACTTTGCAGCTCTTAGCAAGTTCCCAGACAAAAAGGAACGACACCCTTTTACCAATTTCCTGGAGGAAGTCGTTGGGAGACAACAACCGTCAACTGACCACAACCGTGAGGGTCGCGTCACATCACAACAATTTGATCCCCTTCTCATCACTACCCTGACTCTAAAAGCCCTCAGCAGCACAGGCAGAAGCAGCAGCGGGTGTGCGATGGAGGGCAGCCATATTGGAGGTCCCTTTTATTATATAGGAGAAATAATAGGCTTAGGATCTTTCTATTCATATTTTTCAGGGAGAGCGAAAGAGGAGAGGCGGCAAGGATTGAAAAGAAAACGTTCCATTTGGAATTTCATATCCAGGCTTGGCCGGCCCTTTTAAAGAACCCCTCAGATGTGGTTTTAAGAGAAATTCATTGTGCGGAACTGGAGCTGGCAGGGAGCCCTCCATGGAGGAGACACTCCAGTGTGTTTCAGCACGGGGAGCCAGTGACTTGGCGTGCTGTCTAAAATTGGGGGTGGGGAAGGGAAATGGGACGTTTGGTTTTTGTTTCTTTTTTGTTTTTTTCTGAGGGAGGATTTTTTTAAATTTTTTTTATTTTTTTATGACAGCACGCCGGTGTCTCTGAGCTTGTATTCTGTCAAATTCCACCAACATCCTGCCACGGTTTCTAAGCACGAGTATGTGTGCGTCTATGTGGTATATGGAATAACTATCCCTGCAATATTGCCTTTTTAGCATTTCTCTCCCTCTCTCCCCTCACAGCACGGCTTTTGTACTCCACTCAATTATACCACTTCTGCAGAGTGGAGTGGAAAAAAGGGAAAGCGGGAATTTTATAATAATCACTTCCCACTTCTGTAATTTATATGCAATGAGGACTCTTCGCGCCTGCAGCAACAATCAAGTGTGTAGAAACCATGTGAGGTGTTTCACAAACAGCTGGGGAGATGGCAGCTCAAGTGGCGGTGGCTATGGATTCCCATGCTGCTAAATCTTTTCACTAAGATGCCCTTCTCACCTCAAAACCTAACCTCAGGGGATTTTCTGCACTCTGGAGGAAGAGGATGCACTGGAAAGAAGACAAGGACCCAGGATTTTAACAGGAAAAAAAGATGGGGCAGGAAACAACTCAAATGGTACCATCAATAGTTTGCTCTTAAGTTCCAGTAAAATGACATGAATCCCACCTGAATTTTTTTTTTTTATTAAATAGAAGTGAATCACTGGCCGAGAGCACACACCCTCCTGTGATTGTTTAAATATAGTCTTTGGCTACTGTTTCCACTGACAATGGTTCATAAAGACGACAAGATTACAGACAGAAGGCCTCTGTAAATGCTCAGAGTTTGAGTATGAAGCAAGGGTGTGCCCATAGCTGAAATCATACAGAGTCATCCTCAGGCCAGGTGTTCACTCTCAGGTGTGTTTGTGTGCAAGTCGTTCAACCTTTTCCCAACAAAAGTGAGCAAACATTCTCTCATAGTCTCCCATTAACAGCACGGGAAAGAAAAGGGACTGTACCTTTCCCCTCCCTTCCCTCTGTACCAAAACCAGTGGAGACCAACCTGAGGAAGCTTAAATAAATAACCAATTACCATTCGTAGCACGGGTTGAACCCCACCAGCTTCAAGTGGAGTGCTAAAAATGGAATGTTTTATTGGCAGGATGGCCCCTTAGCCAGGGGGCTTAATGTAACGAAACCCAATTAATGGAGAAGAAAGCCAGGCCGCCAGCAAGCGATGGAGCACCACGCGCCCGGGGTAATGAGACGAACAAGCGGAGCCAACCACAGGGACAGAAGTGGAGGAGGCTACGAATAACAGGAAAAGCCTGCCCTGGAGAGAAATTAACATCAGTGAAGCCCCACCACCCCCCCACCCTAAAATCTCTCTTGCTCCCTCCCTCTTTTCATTTCAATCATAAATCCTGCGCGCTACTCAGAGTCCAAAAGTTAAAGAGAAGCAATGACACAGAAGGCTGAGGCCAGCCGGTTGAAAAGGTACGACGGACAACACAAACTTGAAGCTGAGTGGTGTGACTTACTCACACAGCGAAAAATAAGCATGTACCACTTACGCAATGTTATGGTTTTAGTGGCTTAGTTGCAGCATCAATTTATCATGCAAGGAAACTTGTGACACCATCTAAATACGGCCGTTATTCCCACGGGGTCACACAAGCAATAAGTCAAACACTCTACATTAACACACATGACAGAGACATGTATAAACACGGAGTCCACACACACACACACACACACACACACACACACACACACACACACGCACACAAAAAACCCTCAAAAGGCTCAAAATGTGGTTATGGTACATGGTGAAGGGATCAGACTGCAATAACCACCCATTTAATGAATTTAACACATACATGCTACATATGAACACAAAGAAGCTATTAACAGCCAAGTTTCCTCTTTCCCACCACCACCAAGCACCAGTGAATAGGACTAGGTGGATTACCCATCATCCTTCAGTTGGCATGAAGAGCGTGTGCTCGGAGCAAACCAATCACGCTAGCTCTCACACTGACATTCTGAACGTAATTTGTGTGAAATATGCCTGCCCCAGATGAAAAGACTTTATCCGCTCTTTAAAGTGTTCAACTCTTAATTTCTATGTGTCGCGGAGCTATTAAAAACTGAGGGGAAAAGCAACAAAACACCAGAAATGATCCAGTTGCTATTTGTCTTTCCTGCTAAGCCACCTTGAGTTAAATCGGAAGAGTGAAGAAGCATGACTACAATCAGTCTGTTTTTAAAAAGGTCACAGGGGAGGTCACAAAGGTTTGAATTAGAGGCAATGATATAAGATTGGGCAAGAGTTCTATATCACTGCATATCATCAATTATTTTACGTAAAGTGTTATAATTTATGCACATTGCAGCTAGAAAGTAAAATATTTAGGCCAAACGGAGCAATGTGTTAGTCCATCTGATGTTAAACGCTGTGGCTCTTTCATTGTGTAAGAGGGGGCATTTAATTTCCTAAAACTGCTGAGCACTGTAGTTTTGAAACAAATGTCATTTCAACAGATGCAAAGCATTTGCTGGCAACTATTTTCTGTGGAAAAATAGACATTGGGCATGTTAGAGTATTTAAGACAGACATACAACACGCAGTGCAGATAAACTGTGTGAGTGTATGTGTCCATGATAGTAAAGGAACATGAGACCCAGTGCAACAGTGTGTTTGAATGAAGCTTCACTGGAGAGAGAGGAATAGCTGCTAGTGGAATCATTTCATTGATGGGTCCTTTAATGGGATTTCATGGGTCTTTTAATGGGATTTGTTTTCAATGATAAAAATCAGAATCACCAAACTTATCCTTTAAAGGCATTTAGGTTATTTTGTGTGAAGTTTTCATTTAGCTGCCCAGTTGTAATACACTTCAACATACCCAAAAAAAAAAACAAAAAAAAAAAAACCTGCAATAGTGATCACCATATTGTGTGTACTGTAGAACTTGTCTCTGCACCGATTTCATTGTGCTCACACAATCCAAGCACCATGTGGGACTTGATCATCTCTGAGTGGAGGTCCGCTCCTCCACTGTCGTGTTTGCAGAGAGTGTGTCTGTGTGTGTGTGGTGGAGGTGTGGTGGTGGGGGGTTGGGCCTCTGCTCTGGCAGCGCCCTGGGCGAACTGCAGGATGTTCACCTTGCGGCGGGGCACAAGGCTCATTATCACAGCAGGACCTGGTCACATCAAAGGACTGAGGAAAGGGCAAACATTCTGCTGAAGTGCCACTGTCAGCAGGCCTGCGAGCGCACACACATACACAAAAGGCAGACCGCACACTCACTTGAGTGCCCAGTAGGCATCTATAGCCCCACAAAGAACGTGGCTGCTCTCTGTCGCACCATCACCATCTATCAACACTAGTAGCACAAAAGATATAAACGCAGCTACCTGGAATATGGGGACAACATCATCGTGTCCATCTCAGAATTTGAGTTAAACGCCTTTAGCTGTGCCATTCGTCATCTAACTGATCAGCTGTGTGTATCCCATCAGGAATTTTCATCTTGGTGCTGTATGTTTCAAATCACCCGTTAAAACTGACCACAGACAGAAAATGTTTGGAACGCGCTCATTTTTCTTCCTGAATCAATCGGCATCCCTCTCCAGCAGCTATTTATAGCAACCCTGCTGCTGCATTAACACACTGCATGATTTATCATTAGAAGCCAGCTCTGGTCTGCTGAGTAGCTACATTCATGCCAGGCAGCACGGTGCCAACATCCACATTCAACAACAACAACATCAACAACACCACCACCACATGAAGGGCCCAAGAGATGGACACAAATAAAATCGCAGCACAAGCTAACTTTGTGTGGCTAGCACGCGTAAAACCTTAGCGCCCTATACAACACTAGAGACAGGGAGAAAGAGGGTGAGAAAATGCACTGCAGAATGATGGGAAAAGTGCTGATGAGTTGCCTTATGCGGGAGCTTCATAGATCCGTCGAACAAGAGCGGATTTGCCTGCTACACCTAGATAGTGGGCCCCCTCCCACCCACCCCCCAAGCTTTCGCCCAGGTACTCTGGGTATGAATGGCTGTCAGTTTGGATTTGGAAGCTCAGCGTTGAGGGGGGGAAAATAGAGTCTGGTGGGGGTCTTTGTGTGTCTCTACCTGTGGAGACGAGAGCTAGAGACAGTGCTCTTCTCACTAAGCTCGAGCTAGCTCCGATGCAACACCGCACGTTACATCGGCAGAAAGGAAGGGGTAAATTTTAGCACTGTGGGCTAGCCGGCGAGAGCTGAACGAAGGCAGACAGCAGCAGGCTGTGGAGGCGCTGCCGTGTTTTGCAGGGAAGGTTTTCAATGGCACACACCAGGAAAACGTGGATGGGGAGGTGATTTGAATGAGAGCTGCTTCTGCTTGAGCTGTAGAGAGTATTGACCTAGTTTTCTGTCTGTATTTCACTCAGACAGATGCGCTCCCACCCACATAATGTGCAAGAATAGAAAGATTAAGAATATTGATGGGTTAGTGAGCTTGTACCATTGATGACTTAATGGAACAAAAAACAGAAAATGTATGAATTAGATGAAATTTCTTGTGATCAGGTTAAGTATGTAGGTTATGTAACGTTTTGAAAACTGTGGGTCATGAAAAGCCCTTTTGCCTCAGGTGGTATATCACCTGTGCCCTGGCTTTGATCTGAACTTTTGACCCTGCAGTCAAACCATCAGTGCTCTTTTCACCTCAGTGCACCATTGCCCTTGAAGATACACACTTTCTGTCGTTTGTTTTTTACCTCAGTTTTTTTTTTTTTTTTTTTTTTAGTTTTATAATTAGAAAAGCTTGTGAGTTTCATTATGTTACAAATGATATCACTGTTTTTGTTCTGGTTTCAAATCAGACTAGGTTCATGTCAGGGTGCTGAAAAGCATTCATGTTTGGGGATCACCCTGCAAACCTTTCAGCTCATTCACATTACGGACTGTGCAACAATACCAGCGGCCCACTGTTTGGGTGTGATTCCACGTTTTAAGGGATTAACTGGTAAAGACTACCAACAACTGCCTTTCAGCCTGGAATTAGTCATTAATCAAACCACACATTTTAGGGTTTCTTTCTAGCTAGGCGCACACGCCCCTGCTAAGATCTGAATGAAAAGCACAAAGCTATTCAAATCTGATCCCCTCCGAACAAATGGCTTTTCTCCATCTCCGCAGAAAAAGGGAACACTTCAAGAACCTCTCCAAGGATCTGAACGGTCACATGAAAACTCCGCCCCATCAATTAGCTTTGTGGCAGGGTTTTATGGGCTTTAATACAAACAAAACAATGACCATGTACAACATGGCAACGGACAGCGTCTGCTTATCCCTTGATACCTCTAAAGAAATGCTAATGGTGAATTTCTGGAGCACAAAAGGAACTCCTTAGGTCCAGGACATATGGTTACAACAACATTATAGGGCACGCTCATGCACCTGATGCCACAAATCTGAATGATAAGCCACATAATGAACACACAGTGGCTATAATTCAACTCTTAGCTGGATTTATTCATGGTGAACGGCTCCTGTGTTTGAATAGTATCTCTATCTTGAATTGAATAAACTGGACCATGTGCAGTAAGTTTTCTGAGTTATTTGAATTTAGATAACTGCAAGAGGTTTCAACAGTCAACATGTGTATGACTGAATTAAACTTTCTTTCCTTTACTAGAGTAGATGTTCGGTTCTGTTACAGACAATCATATGAATCTCTGCAATTACATGCAGCAGAATTTAGAGCGAAGACGGTATGAAGTACCAATATTTAATCACTGTAGGGCAGCTATGGTAATCTCTGAGATTGTAATAATCTGTTCTCCTAAGAAACTTGGGCAAGATGTACCCACATAAAAAAAACTGTCCCTGAACAGGTTTGTGAGGACAGGTCAGGTAACAACCAGGTCGGGTTTGGTCAAGCCAGTAAAGTAAAGTAAAAGTCAAACTATGCTTTCACTCTATCGTTGCATGAGTGTGGAAGGAGCGTCAATGTTTGCAATAAGAGAAGAAAAAAGATGTAGATATGAGGGTTAAGGGGGAACTGTGGGCACTTACATTTCCCCATCCGTCATATCAAAAGACAGGGGTACAGTGGGGGTGGACTGATTTGATGTTTTGATGCATTGTTTGATGACGGGCAGCTCAAAGTCAAGGATGCCTCTGTGATGTCTCTCCATTGGAGGACATGAAAAGCATCACCTGGCCCCTGAGCTGAGGGTTACGGCTGCTAGTGGATTTAAGGGCGCCTGCTGAGCTGGACGGTGGCTCCATTGATGCCACATAATCCATTCAGCATGACCTTTATTTTTTATTTTTTTTTAAGAGTCAGCTCCACTTCCCTGTCAGCCTGCCTTGTTAAAAATATCACTGACATCAAGTTGCTGATAAGCTACGTTCTATTATAACAGGACGGTATATCTAATTCATTTAATGTGTACATCCTACCAGGAAAATAAGTGCCTCCCATTACCAACCAAGCCGTCCGATGATCAAAAGAAACAAGGAGCACAAGGCAAGCTCATCAGATGAACAAACACATTCTTGCTAGATATCTTTGTGGGTTTCATCATCCTGCATCAAGTGACTGCTGAGGGAAAAAAAACAAAGCCTTGTTCTCATCCCTGTGACATCAGTGCATACAGACAGAGCGCAGGGGAAGAATCAAAGCTGGGGCGACCATATATTTCAAATTAACTGGCACAATAATGTGAATCTGCAATTTTTCATCTGCACTCCACCCAACCTCCAATTTCAATTGTTTTTAAAATCCCACACAAAAATATCATAGGCTCAAAAAAAAAAAAAAAAAAAAAAAAAGACATAGAAATAAATAATCTCATAACGTACGTTCGGCAGTATTAGTCATGAGCATCACACTCCTATCACGTTCTAGATTTGCCTAAACTAGGAGCAAACATAATTGGGATAAATCTCCTCAGTAAGCCACATAAAAAACACAGAAGGGTGTAAATTGTTACACTGTTGTGTGTTAAGACACTAAAACAGTTGCACAGATCAGACGAACTGCAGCAGCAGGGAAAGAGCAGCATTCAGCTCTGCTGTTTTCCTCTGTGACTTGGGGCCACTGAGTTTTTCTCCAGCCATAGTAAATTGGGCGCCTGGGGCAGGAGCCTTGGCCAAGCTTGCATTTCGGAGCTGACTGTGGAGGGCATGAGGGATAGAGATATGGCACTGGAGGGGGGACAGGGCGGTGGATGGGTAGGGAGGGGGCGGACTAGAAGCGCAGTGGAGGTGACATTACGCACATGTTTTAACACAAAAGAGACCTGGCTCGTTAGCACACTAACTAGCAAGCTCCATGGCAATCAGCACTCTTCATTCTTTCTCTTCTCTCTATCCACTCCGTCATAAATATGGCTACATCTGCAAGTGTAATCACTCCATTGTACTCTGATTTTTTGCTCTGCTGGACAGCAGCATGGCAGGCTGCTTTTCAGCACCTCTCCCCCACCACCACCCCAATCCCCTCCTTTCCCTCAAGTGCCCTCGCCTGTTCCTGGCTACTCCTTTGCTGGTGAGGCCGGTGTGTCTCACAGATTACAGAGCTCTGGTCGCTCAGGTAACAAGAGTCACTAATCTGGCTGGGGTTGAATTACGCATAATTGCCTCTGCACCGTGATTGATTTCAGCCCTGGAAAGGAAAAGACGACGGCAACCCCCCCCCCCTCAAAACACCCCACCACCACCACCTCCCTCCCTGCCTCTCTCCAGCGCTCACGAGCAGCAGCCAAGACTCTCCATCTAGTAGGAGGCAGGAGGCTTTGAAGAGATCAAAGCCAAGGCCGGGAGCAGTTGCGCGCCCTGGGAATACGGGAGAGAGGCTTTCTGCTCCTCAGCCCTATTTTCTAGCGTCATGTCGGATTGCAGCTGTATTGCATTTCGCCAGTTTTCTTAATGCTCTTGGTTTTGACTTTGACATCAGTGATCCCCTTCGGTTTCTTCAAAAACAAGGGGGGAGGAGAAAGAAAAAGAAAGTGAAGGAGGAAGAAAGAAAGAAAGAGCGAGAGAGAGAGAGAGAGAAAGAGAGAGAGAAGGGGGGGAGGAAAGAAAAGAGCGGGGGTAAAGAGATCTACAGACTGATTTTTATTTTCACAACTCCATAATTGGCCAGTTCAAAGGAGAGGAGTGGAGAATGTAGCATTTGTTTTCAATTCTGCAGCCGATATGAAAGGAGCGACAAACTTTTATGGGTTTCCCAAAAATTAAAGACAGGCAGCTTTTTTCACAGTCAAAGAACAGGGTGTTTTTTATGGCCAAGACCACACAAAACGAACTGATAGCAAAGCCCTCCTCTTTGTCCTCCCACAGAAAATTCAACAGTGCAGCGTAGCTCTTACGTACACCCATGCACACACGTGAGAGTCTGTGTCTAATATCCGTCCAGTGTATGTGCTGGAAATGGTTTGACGAAGAGAAAGTAGTTTGATGTTTCATGTGAAAACACAAAAGCAGGCATGAAGAAAGAGTGCAAGCTATATCCATCTATTCATTTAACAGCTTGGCTAATAAAGCCTGGTGGCGAGAAGGCACCCTTTGTACTGTAACTATGTAGGCCCTATACCAACCTCCTACACTGGGGACCATTAATATTTCAGCGCTGTCAGATACACATTGCATGTGAGCCTCTTTAGCACTCACACCCACAGCAGAAAGAAATAATGAGCTTCTGAAAAATATGAAACAGCAAAGAGGAGGAGGGAGGGCGAGAGCGCACCAGAGACTGACCAACTTCATACAACAGAGCAGCTATTGATCATAGCTCTATTTCTTGGTTGGACAAAGTGAGGGCTGTTTGAGCTTCTCTGAAGTCTGGACACAGCCGGCAGGATTTGCACCCATGTTTCACTCCTGTGGTCCTATTGTTCCCCTTGCCTCAGTTTACTAGCTGGAACACTGCTCGCCTCTATATAGACCTACAAACTGTCAAGATGAAGTCAATAAAGCTATTCATGTTTTTACTCATTTTACAGCTCTATCGGGGAACTGTGAGGTACTGTGATCATGCTTTTAGCAACTACTGTCCAGGCTTTAATCGAGCCTTAAGACTGAACTGGGTCAATTAAGTGAGACTTGCCATTTTTAGTTTTTACTTTTTTGTCAACAAACATTGACAATCATTGTAAAACCAGGTTTGACATTTCATTTTAAAATGTATTCATTTTGCAGCATGTTCAAGGCCCAGGTCCTAAAAGCCAACTACAACATCTCTGCCAAGAGAGACCGCAACTTCACCCACAGTCTCTTCTAGTTGTGCACAGTCATAACAACGCCAAGAGTGACGACAGTTACGCAACTAATCGACAAAAAAAAACAAAACAAAAAAAAAAAAACACTCCGTTTCATGCACACACCGCCCTCTCGTCTCCATTTTTGATCCGCCCTTACAGGAAGTCCACACCCAGGCCATTCAAACAGATCTGGGCATAAGGGACAACCTTGGTGAGGCCTTCTCACTGACCCCTGGAGATCAGTGGCAGGCTGCTGGTGAAGAGTGAAGCCCTCTGAGCAGGTGTTTTTGGCTTGAGCAGCGGCCGGTCCATGGCAGCCTGACTCACTGGCTCCAGGCAGCACAGCTTGATTGGTTAAGCTTTATCCAATTCAGTGGGAGGATGGGGAGCGAAGAAAGTGTCATCATCTATGAGTGTTGTGCTTTGAGCAGTAACATGCCCAAAATAAACATCAACAGGGGTTAAGTGTGTGCCTGGATGTCATGCTCACAAACATGACAGTCCCATTTGCCTTCCTATGACATATAGATACACACATTTCTCAGTATTTTCAATCTTTGGCTGTTCTTTCATCTGCATCACTCATTTTTTATAATGGTTAACAGGGCTTCTGATTGTTTTGGTAATATGACACAGCTAAAAAAACTGGCACATTAGTTTTCATTTGTTAGACAGAAATAAGCATAACATTGAATTAAAATCTAAATAAAAATCAGTTTTATCATCTAAACAAAGAAACATAAAAATCTTTTTGCACTCAAATCAAACCACAAATCACTCAGCGTTGTATAAAATAAACCACCCTGAAACCTTAACTGTGACTGTCTTATTTTTGGTTCTCATTTTACACAACAGCGCATATCTCTTAGTCCTGGTGGAGAATCACTCTGCTCAGCTCCATTAAACAAGATGAAACACACTGATAAGGTGATTGCAACCACATGGCGTCATTAGCGGCGTGCATATGGAGCAAATGTGTCAACCAGCATCACCATACAGTGGAGGACGAGAAGAAACCTTGGCGTTAATGGCGCTGTTTATAAAACAACGGGACCCGGCAATATTACAAAGAGCCAGAGACGCCAAGTGTTTCTTCTGTGTGAGGTCTCTGGTGCTGTCCTTCATGTGTACACACATATTTCAGCGTTTGATAGAGCTGCACAGCAGATGACACCGATGTCAGCGTGGCTCTTTGATACAAACGCTGCCTGACTGAAGAAAACGACTAATTTGGTCTCTATATGGCAATTACGCTTCTCTTTTGACAGGTACTATGTATTAAATGGAAGTATTTTTAGACTAAATCATACATAGAGATTCTATGGTACTAAAGACAACTTAAAGAAAATGAACTGACAGTGGGATGATCAGCTGCTTAAAGGCACAATACTACATTCAAGTCTAATAAACTTCACACAGCATGTCCACCCTGTAGTGAGACTTCGAGTTAAAAAAAAAAAAAAAAAACTACACAAGGTGCCATAAGCTGCCATCTAGAACATTATGTGTGTACATGGAAGGCTGCTGGTAAATGTAGTGTTCTCTTTAACAGGGATCTTCCACGGTAGTGCTGGGGGCATGAGCTCAGGACAAACATGGCACTGAGGGACACCAGAGCGGTCCTACCAAATCCCGTTAGGTAAGCCTGGGTTAGTGATTCCACGCTGCGAGACACTGGCTAGCAGATCCGTCACGTTCCCACTACATCAAAGGGAAATGCAGCACTATTCCCCTCCTCCACACACACACACACACACACACACACACACACACACACACACACACAGCCATGAGGATCTGCAATTGAGGGTCCAAAGGGAAAAAGAGTGCACAGCAAAGGAGAGAGAGCTCTCTGAACACCCCCCCCCCCCCCCCCACCACAGTAGCAAAAATCGGCTTTCAAAAAAGAAAGAAAGAGAAAGAAAGAAAAAAAAAAAAACAGTGATTCTATCCATTTCTCTCTTCAAATGCATGACTGTAAGTGCTGTTCTTACACGGCTGAAGATCACCAACACCATCATCACAGTTAGGTGAAATCCTTGAACTATATCTCTGCACTAATCAACATTTCAGAACTAGGAACACACAGTTGTGTTTAAGTTTATTCAAAGGGTTTTGGTCGGATGTCTTGAGCTCAGGGCTTGTAGGATTTGTTTAAACCCATGGAGGAACATGTAAAACAGGAGTAACTGGGGGGGGGGGGGGGGGGGTTATGTGACAATGGTGACGTGCTTTGAGAATGGATTGCAGGTCATTTAAAAATATGTCCTGCCCATCACATGCATGTTGATCTTAATTTAGAAACTGTCATTTCCAAATCCTGACTTGGGTTAAAGAAGCTGGAGGAGCATTTATTAAAAGAAAACACAAAGCACTGAACTTTTATTCTTCACATCAAACCTTGAGTGATGACATCCTAGATGCTTTGAAGAAGATACCTCACAACCAAGACGGGATGTTTTAAGATGAGTCTCACCAACATCATAAAACCCATGTTTTTAAAAGCAGGAGGTAACAATCATTACGTGTAGCCAAGTCTCTGCACAATATATAATTCATCTTAAAATCCTAAGGGGCAGCAGTTACTGAGAGACAACACTGACCCTGACGGAGGAGACAGGACACAGTTCATTGACCAGTGTCCACAGTATCCTCATTGCTTCTATTATATTCAAACTTTACATGGCGTGATTTCTACTAGAGAAGTCATGTACACGTTTAACCTTTTCAGTCTGTCCACATGAAATCACTTCACAGAGCTTTGCATATAATAAAGCTGAATTCTAAGTCAGACTTAAATTGAAATGAACAAGTTTAGCAAACAGCTAAACAGCAACTGTCAATTGTAAATACGGACACAGCAGGAAATATCTGTGCCTTCTCAGGTACAGTCCTGTCCTGCCACTGTGCCATCGGAACCAAATGCCCTCACCAAAACAAGTCCCTACAAACTGAGGAAAATAAAGTGGCTGATTTCCTTCTTCAGCAAATTTTTTTTCTGTGCATATAAGATGTTGACAAGGTGATTAATAATGTTAGTCTAAAAGAGGCAAAATGATAATCTCTTTAAATGGCATACAATCAGGTGCCAGTTCCAACAAACACAATGCCCCCTGGCTCCCTAAAGGAAAGGGGGCACATCAGATAATGATGAAATGCCTTGGCTGAACTTTTAGCCTGCAGACTCGTCATCATAAAAACAGCACCAGTTTTACATAAACAGCAGCGTATTTATAACACACCAGTGACTCTTTGAAGTGGCCAGCGTCGTTTGAAATCCACATTAACCATACAGTAAATGAAACTGAACACCATTAGGCATCTTGACACCAAAATCTCAGCTTCTTGTGGCAGAGGCGACCCATCAAGCTGGAAGCACTGAAATCTGCTGACAATCAGCAACTCCCCAACAGCTCCATCATGACTGGACGGCATGTGCAGGAATGTCATGGTCAATGGAAATCAATCTAAACTACTGGGATTGGGGGTGGCGGTGGGGCTAGGGATGGAAGAGAATGAAAGAGAGAATGTGCCTTTGATCTCAGTGAAAACCGATCCCAGGCCTGCAGATACTGTGGCTGCGATGGCCAGCAGCAGAGGCAGCAATCTGACATCAGTGAGAAAGCCAGAGGACTCATGTTCCGTGATCCTTCCACCAAGCCCTGGCTCCTTTTATTGGATAAGTGAGAGAAACGTATATAAAATGACTACCGTTTTATTGAAGACAGGGTGAGGGGGAAAATTGGGTGAAAAATAAAAAAAATAATAAAGCAGCCATGGTAAATGAAATGAAAGCAGGGCTTTAAAAGTTTTTGGCAGGGAGTAGGCTGCCTAACTGCCTGGCCTAATTCATCTGCAGTGAGGGGTAATTTCCTCTCATACAGTCAGCTGGTCTCCATACAGACCTCTGCAGGTTTTTCAGTTCCTACGATGGGAATAAATGATAAAATTGACCAGAAAACAAGCCATAAAAAAGTATGGAAAGCAACATATCCTCATAACCTATTGAAGTGAAGAGGGTGAATCGTGAGGTAATCAGGATCACATTTTCTCCACAATGTCACATACTTTCGCCCTCTGCAACTTTGGCAGAGGGCAAGCAATGCAATTTTAACATCATTCCATGATAGAATTGCGTATGAATGAAGCTCCTTTACACTCAGCATGTGGCATCTGCCCCCGACAATCACATCTGCCTCCGAAAGCCAATTCTTATAACAACACAGGACTCAAGTTTCAAAACTTTACCCTGATGAAACTAACTCATAAGCCCTGCAAAAGCACAAACAACCCAGGGCTTCAGCTTCCTCTGCACCATGTGTGGAAGTTTCCTGTATGGAGGCACCAAGCCATAGCCAGACTGAGGCCGGTTGTCTTCCCAAGTGTGATACAGAGACGTGGACAAAACAGGATTAGAGTGGACAGCTGCTGGTGTGCCCTGCTTTTTATGTCTGTCTTGAGAGGAGAAATTTGCAAACGGGACAGACACAGGAAGCCGCCAGCAAGAGACCTGCAGCTGGCCTGAAATTAATACCGTCACAGGGACGTTTTCTCCAGCAATACACGCCACCCCTGGACAGTGCTATAAACTCTTCCGCAAGGCAGCCTCGGAGATACGATGCTGCCTTTAGGCATCCCTCAGTCATGCTGGGCTAATTGGGGGTCTTACTTGGGTCATGTAGACATGCATCACCTAAGATTTTAGGAAGATGAGAAACTCTTTATATCTCATGCTAATCTGCTCATTCACATATAGTTGTCAAGGATTATTGGGTTATTATAAGGGTTATTATTGACACGTGTCAACAAGGCTGGTACCAGAGGGCAAATACCGTATAGAGATACTACACAACAGCAACAACAATTAAAAAAAACATCTCCACATCTGCAGCATTTAATGTTTGTGCTGTCTAGCCCATAAAAAATTTAAATCTGTTCCGAGAAAGTCAAGAAACATCATCTCACATGAGTCCTTTGTTCATCAATTCTTTAATTCATTTTAATCCTCAATTTATAAATTTGGTTCTAGACTGTTACTCTATCAAATCTAAATGATTTATTTATGAACTTTACTGGGATGGTTTTCTCGTTGAATCTTAACATTGTTGGTAAGTCAATTAATTCATTAACTGGTCTCTTAAATCTTAACAAAATGCCGACAAGTGGCCTATCACAAGTTTTCACAGATCAGAGCGACATCGCAGATTGCTTATTTTCTCTAACCAGCACCAATTATTCAATTTACAATGGAAACGGAGAAAAGCAAGCAAATGCTCAGAGAAGCTGAGACGCTCAGAACAAACAATGGTTTTGCAATTTTTTACTAAATTGGCAAAAATATGGCCAATCAAATTTGAGGCTGGAAATAGGTCCCAAGTTTGTAAAACCTTAGCAGATTGAGTGATCAAAGTGATTCAAAGTATCATGATCCTTGAAATGAAATTCAATTTGATTTTTGTCCACTTTGTTAGAAGGGAATGTGAAAACAAGTGATACCATCAATGCAAATTATTATCATAGGTAATGTTTTAAATGTGGGACAGCGTAACAGTCATGTTACAGTCCAGGTCAGGTCGCCTCTTTGGTCTAAGTGCTCTGTGTTATACTGGAATATGTGGCATTACAGTGAGTTTACAAACAACTGTCATCCATCTTCAGCTGTCTTTTAAAACTCTAGTATCTGACATCCTGCCAAAACTTGGATTTAATCGGAGCAGGTTTCTGCCTTCCATCCCTCAAGCACAGGTTGATAACAAAGCATACTTGGTGGTTCAGACCAGCATATGCAGCCTCACTTCACTACCTTTACCACAATAGAAAACCTGTTATCTTTAATATTATGGTTAGAAATTAAGAGTCTAGAGTCATTTTTGTCACCTCTAATTAACTTAGTTAATTATTTTCAGACAAATGACTGACCAAAATTTGATTTCATTAAATCTATATCTTTGCCATCCAAAATTATTAAAGACTTCTACCTTTCACTGACTGAGATACAGAGATGCTCAAATGTTTTGTTTATTTTTTCCTTAGTCGCAAAAAGTTTCTGTCACTCTCGTTCTCAATTCTGAGCTCATGGCTGTGGCAACAGCATTTCATGCCCTGACGCCCCAGGAGTTAAACTGATGAAGTGACACGTAAAAAGAGCAGAAGGTACTGACCGTTCTGGGCATGGGTGGTGAGAGGGAGCCATTGTTCATGTAGGAGTCATTGTTCATGTTACTCATCATGATGTAACCTGGGTAGCCGGGGTACGGATGGCCTTTGCTGTACATGTCTTGATGCTTCCCTGAAAACAAAGATGTGGGAAAGAAATAGGGGTCAGTTTGTTGTGGATTTGCATAAAGAACATTCACAGCCAAGATTCAAATAGCCAGCATTAAAACCGTGTGTGGCTTTAAACACAAACAAATCTTAAAGACAGTTCTGCCTCTGCTTGTTTTGATGCTGCAATGGTATCGCTGTCGATCACTTTAACCCGTGCCCTATTTCGCCTCAGCCTTTTGTTTGCGCCCTTTTTTCCTGTCTTGGAGAGGAGGGTCGCATTATACAGAGGAACAATGGAGCCCCTCTGTGCCAATTAGCACCAATTAGAAGAACATACAGACTGTGTCAAAACAGGAGACGCCCCAACTGTTCCTCTATGCCTTTGACCTGTGAGGGGAAGCTTTATACAAGAGGCCTCAATACAACGCCACTCGCCACTCAACTTGCGCGCTGCGTAATAAGGCCAAGGGGGAGGGGGTGTTTTTTGGTATGAAGCCTGATGGCAACATGGATCTTGTTGTGAAGAAAGCCAGTGTTTGGTTAGAGGGGATCCTATTGTGGAGTGAAAGGGGAACAAAGAAGAGACACACTCCTGCTCAAAGCCCTATAATGATGACCTGCAGCACTGGGGTCAGACTACAATAGCCAGAGAGCAATAAGCCCCGAGCAGCAGCAACGTGTTGCATGTGACAGTGCAACCACAGAGCTGATGTATGTGGGGAAATAGTTTACTGGGGGTAAATGCATAATAAGAAGCACAAGATGTGATTTTGATCTTCAATTGTAAGCTTGAGCCACATTTTCCAAAATGATCACTGCCAAATTAAAGCATGAAGAAAATAAGGGGGCATAACCAGCCTCATTTGAATTTGAGTATTCTTTGTTTCACCATTTCTGCAGGCACCCTCATCCATGAGGTAGGTAACAGGTAGGTAGCTGTGTCCATGAAGGTATAGCATGACAAGACATGACTAGACTTAGATCAGAGATTATCTGTCTGAGAGCAGCAGAAACAGGGGCCATGATAAGAAAAGGACCAGCATTGCAACAGTGTGACTGTCGAGGAGGTGCCCTCTCACACTTACCTCAACCTCTCAAGCCACGGCGCATTATTCTGAAAATCTGGGGTTTTATTGCAGCAAAATGGCACAGGGATTGTAATATAAAGTAAAAGTCAATTTAACATACTCTTGCTGAAGGCTGTGTCACTTACCATCTTCCGGATGGTCTCTGTGTTTTTCGTGATATGAATCTTGCGGTATTTGGGACTGTCTAGCTGCCTGTAAAAAAAAAAAAAAAAAAGAAAAGAAAAAAGAAAAAGAAATAAATGATGGTGAATCAATTAGGAGGGCCTTCAAAGGCAGTTATACAGGCAGACATGGTGATACGGTCAGACACCCACAAACAGTGCTGGGACAAATGCTGTCCCTTTGCTTGTCACCAAAGCAGAACAAGCTCACACACAAACACACCGAACGAACAAACACACACGCACACACACACACACACACACTACTATCTATAGAGGGGTGATGGAGCAGCCTACATCAAAGCTTCAAAAGAACCACTTAATTAAGCTTCATGTCCTTAAGGAGCTTACAAATTAACTTGTTTTCAATACCATAGGTCCACTTTCATTTTCATCTCAGTTTAAGCCTCCTTCTAAATTCAAATAAATAGAGTGTATTTGTGTTATAAATTAAAAGCCACTGTGCAAAGTGAAATAAAATCATCCCCTAAAAAGGGAAAATGGTGCAGACAGTTTTTACTTTAAAAAAAAAAAAAGAAGAAGAAGAAAACAGAAAAATTCCCTGCACTTCGCACATCCATTTCCTTTCTCTTTTTGAATCAGAATTGGGAAGAGGACCTCTTTTTTGGAGTTCAGACCCCTCAGGATGGATTCAAGCTGAGCGAGGGAACTTCACTGGATTCCTAATTAACATTCAGCCTCTGTCTCGTGCGTCTCTAGGACATTTGGTGGTGAATGCGTACAGTCGTGTTCAGGATGTGCCCAAAATTTCATTAACACTGCGGTTAATGACAAAAACAGCCAACTAACTTTGTAGTGGGGAAGCTGCAGCCTGCATCCTGAGGTCAGTGCACGGAACAGACAGGATGCAGGAAAAAATTATTAAGTAGAAATTTTAACCGTGATGTTTCATACATACTCTGTCTCTTTGTGTGTGTGCTAACAAAATGCAAGTACCGAGTGTAAAGCAGGAGAGTAATAATTTTAGAAACATTAAAAATTCATCATTAATAATTCCTCTATTGAGATTCTACATGCATTTACATACACAATGAATTCAACACATTTAAACGTTTAAAAATTTCTTCTGGTAGACCTCTCTTTCATTTTAATACTCTTCATTAATGTCTGATCAGTGAGAACAGGGAAAAACAAATCTAACTGTAAATGCCTTTAATATTTTTGTCAGTCGAAAAACCTGCAAAAACAATTTGTGGGCACCAGTGAACGGATGCGGTGCTGATAATATTCAGAATAGGCAGGAAACAAAAAAATGCAAAGATCACATCCTGATTGCAAAATAACTGGATAGTGTCCTTTTGTTTAGGTTGCATTTTATAAGCTTTGATCCTTGAAATAAATTAATAATCTTGTTTGTCAATAGCTTTTGCTAAACAGATTCATGTGCTGGTGTTTACAGCTGCTGAGGGTTACATTGTACCAAAGCAAACACAGCTGCTAGCCTACTTCTCACACACACAGCACACAAGGCCTCAATTCTTGCATCCAAATATATATATATATTTTTTTAATCCAAATTTAAACATGAATTCATTACATATAACTGACACAGAGGGTCAATACATTTTGGCCTCTAGCATCTCCAGGCAGGAGATCACTGAGCACCTATGATGTGATGTTTGAGGGAGCATCTGTGTGGTTTCTTCAGGGTCTGTAGACTTTTAATTCCATCATTGAGGCTATTCATTTTCAATAAAAAAATGTAAAAAAAAAAAAACAAAAAAAACGCACACACACACACATTAAAGGCAGAGGAGGATATAAATGCACCTGACCTCAGCCTGAAAATATTATAATAAACAGTATAAAAGTAAGAAAACTTCAGGTCCTCCAAAGACCAAATAAATTTGACCAATGTTGTTAATTTCCCCTCAGCGTGTATCATTCATCTTTCTGAATCACAGATATCAAAGTGCTAAAAGCTAAATGAAAACCAGGTCTTTCCGTGATTAACAGGGATAAAACAACTGTTTACAGGCGGTTTCCTCTCCTCTCTGATGGAGTTCAGAGTTGATACCCACCTTCCCTCTCTTCCTCATCACTCAGCACCTCAGTGAAAACACGCATTTACTCACATCGTGGCTGTTGCTGTTGGGGCTGCTCTCCGACTCGTTGACCAGAGATGACTTGATGTCCGCCAGGTCTCCCTCTTCCTCCGAGTGGCTGAGCTCGGCGAAGATCTGCTCCTTGTGCGGGTCCCCTTCGTCTTTGAACGGGATCATTTCGTCTGTGGCGCACAGCTCCGGGTCTCCGCCGCCGCCGCCGCCTGATAACTGTGGCATTTTTTTTTTTTTTTTTGCTTTTCTGTTTTGTTTTGTTGTTGTTGTTGTTGTTTTGTTTTTTTTTTTGCTGTCGTTTGTTTGTTTTTCAAATTCTTCTACTGCGTTTGTTTCACCAAGAAAGCTGAACACACACGCACGCACGCGCGCACACACACACACACACTCAAACACACACTCAAACACACAACACGACTGTCCCGAAACTACAGAGGGGGAAACTGCCACCAAAATCCCTCGTAACCGACCGAGAAAACGTCCCCTCCGTTTCGCCCGAGCGTCGACCGTGAGTCACCGGACGAGGAAGCGGCGTGCGAACACGCTGCCGGTGTGTTTTCACTGAAGCAACAGGAGGAGTGTGTCTGCTGTCGGCGTCCTCTTTCACCACGACCGCTTCAACTAAAACGAGTGAAACTCAGACCCGGAAAACTTGAGATGTAAAGGGTCGGAGTGAGAGTCCGGTGCGCGCCTCAGTGTCATGAGGCAAAAATAAAAACATTAGAAAAAAAAAAAAAATTAAAAAAAAAAAAAAAAAAAAAAAAGGGGGGGGGGAGACAAACCACGAGTTAAAATCTCATCACTAGTTTTTCAGTCAACACAACGTACAACTGACGACGGATGTGGTCCAGTAAAAAAAAAAAAAAGAATATTAATAAAAGAATAATAATAATGATAAAATAATGACTCAACGCTTTTAAAAAAAGTGCATTCAGCCTACAAAAAGTGGGTGAAGATATTTCCTCGGTGGTCCAGTTGAAGAAGCTGAGTCGTCCTTGAATGTGGAAGAAAAAAAAAAAAAAAAGCCCCACAGAACTAAAACGCCGGGGTGAAAAGGTAACTGATGGAGGTGCAAACTGGAAGAAAAAAAACTGTTTTAACACTTAGAGGAGACAACGAGCTGCGCCGTGAGCCGCGTTCACGCTTAAGAAGTACATCCTCGGAGCTGGTCGGTCGGATGAGGAGGGATAAAAGCAAAAGTCATGAAACGATCACCCAAAAAAAAAAAGAAGGTAGAGCGGAAAGACGCCGTGGACCGACTTCCCACTGCTCCCGCACTGCTTCCACAGTGTAATGTAACCAGTGTGTGTATGTGTGTGTTGGTAATGTAGCTGTGCTCCCTCCTCCTCCTCCTCCTCCTACTCTCTCTCCCTCCCTCTCTCTCTCTCTCTCTCTCTCTCCAGTCACTGGAAGGGAGGAAAGATGAAAGGGAAGCCGAGGCTCTGATTGACACCGCACCGATTGACACTCCTCCTGAGAGAGAGATTTATACACAGCTCACAACAAATGGGCAGACAGGAGGGGAAGAAGGAGAAGGAGAAAGAGAAGAAGAAGAAGCGGTGTGGCAGACACGCGCACTGTGTGTGATGGGTGAAAACAACCGCGGTAAATAAAAATGATCATAGAAATAGAGAGGAACAAGACGAGCTCCGGCCCCGTTTGGCCGAGGCAGAAGAAGTGGCAATAACGTGGTTGTCAATAGAGATACACAGAAGCAGAGGCCACAGGAAAAAATAAATACATTAAAAAAAAAAACAAAACACTCTTAGGTCCATTTTACGTTTTCACCTTTAACAGGACCGTATAGATCCAGACTTATCTTTTATTTATTTGCTTATTTGTGTATTTATTTAGCAAAATAAAATGGGGCAAAAGGGGCGTGTCTGCTTTTTCACTCTTACAGCTGCTTTGTATAATCTATAGGCCTACCAAGTGTCTGCTTGAGCTTTTCCGGTGCTTTCAATTAAGACGAATATTAAATTTATAGCTCTTATTGCTATCCAACAAAATAATATGTTTAAGTCTCAAATTGCTACCGTAGCGATATATTGGTCTAACGAAATAATGGACAACAGGGGTCCTTTAACTTTTGCATGTTAAAAAAAAATATACATTTCTTCAAACCCGCATCTGATCCATTATTCTCCATATGGAAATACGAAAACGATGATATATTAGATCAATATATACATTTATTATCATCACAAGTTACGCATGTTAACAAAAAAAAAGTGTTTTCCACAGATATGGGGGAGGCACGCGCACAGATACACTGAATAAATAAAGGTTATTAATTAAGAATGAAATAGCCATAATGTGCAAAAACAGACCACAAACACGAGGAAACGCTGTTTAAAAGAAAAGAACTTGAGGCATCGAGTCTCTAATATTTCATGAGAAAATACAGGAAAAAGAAAAGGAAAATAAACACACACACACACACACAAAGAAAAAAAACACAGTGGAAGTGGCGTGCTTTCTGCGTCTGTCTGAGCAGGGAGAGATTGCGTGAGAATCAAAGTTGGGATGGGGAGGCAGATCTTTATAAAGCGCGGAGGTGGGGTTAGCGGGGCGGAGCCGCGGCTCCCTTTGATCTTGCGGCGGCTGGCTCTTTCATCCCCGACTCCCCCCCCCACCCCCCACCCCCCACCCCGCCCCGCAGCAGCACCACCACCACCACCCTCCCCTCCTTCCTCGCGCTCCCTCTCCTTTGTATGACTAAATTTGGTCCGAGTGTGGAGCCGGGCCAACATTTCCACGTGTGCGTTCATCCCAGCTGAGAGGGAGAGAGAGAGGGAGAGAGAGAGCGAGAGAGAGGGAGAGAGAGAGAGAGACAGAGAGAGAGAGAGGGGGTTCTCTTCCGGGTAAGGAGACAGCGAGAAAAAAAAAAGAAAAAAAGATCAAAAGCTTTGGGGTTTTGGAAGCGGAGTGTGGATTCAAAAGAGCCGAGACTGGCTGCATTCCAGAGTATAGCGGAAAGCGCGCGCACCCTCACGCGCCCTCATACACGTGTATGCACGAGCACGCACGCAC
>CM076650.1:10102366-10190393 GCA_038496675.1 Rachycentron canadum | reverse complement strand
AGGCACGCGCACAGATACACTGAATAAATAAAGGTTATTAATTAAGAATGAAATAGCCATAATGTGCAAAAACAGACCACAAACACGAGGAAACGCTGTTTAAAAGAAAAGAACTTGAGGCATCGAGTCTCTAATATTTCATGAGAAAATACAGGAAAAAGAAAAGGAAAATAAACACACACACACACACACAAAGAAAAAAAACACAGTGGAAGTGGCGTGCTTTCTGCGTCTGTCTGAGCAGGGAGAGATTGCGTGAGAATCAAAGTTGGGATGGGGAGGCAGATCTTTATAAAGCGCGGAGGTGGGGTTAGCGGGGCGGAGCCGCGGCTCCCTTTGATCTTGCGGCGGCTGGCTCTTTCATCCCCGACTCCCCCCCCCACCCCCCACCCCCCACCCCGCCCCGCAGCAGCACCACCACCACCACCCTCCCCTCCTTCCTCGCGCTCCCTCTCCTTTGTATGACTAAATTTGGTCCGAGTGTGGAGCCGGGCCAACATTTCCACGTGTGCGTTCATCCCAGCTGAGAGGGAGAGAGAGAGGGAGAGAGAGAGCGAGAGAGAGGGAGAGAGAGAGAGAGACAGAGAGAGAGAGAGGGGGTTCTCTTCCGGGTAAGGAGACAGCGAGAAAAAAAAAAGAAAAAAAGATCAAAAGCTTTGGGGTTTTGGAAGCGGAGTGTGGATTCAAAAGAGCCGAGACTGGCTGCATTCCAGAGTATAGCGGAAAGCGCGCGCACCCTCACGCGCCCTCATACACGTGTATGCACGAGCACGCACGCACGCCAGATACAGGCACCAACACGCGCGTTAAGTTACAGCGCCGATAGAGAGAGAGAGAGAGAGAGAGAGAGTTAATTAAAAAGATTTCACACAGGCAGACCCGAACAACCAAACCTTTCATTTATAAAAAACCTTTTAACATTATATTTCATGTTTCCAGCCAAAAATAAAATAAAATAAAATCTGACACAAGGTATAAACTCTGGCTGTTTTCCCTTCCCACTCTGTAGAAAGTGTCGGTTCTACTTCATTACAGCGCTTCTTTAATTTGATTAGCCGCCACGTTTGTTTGTTTTTTTTCTGGCACAATTTGAAATGATACTTTCTACATCCGCCACCACCCTAAACCACGCTAATAGGAAGAACCCCTTTTTCTGTAAATATGTTTTTCTTCCGTGGCTTTTTCAGCATTCACCTTGGATATGGTTTTAAATCATAAAATTGTGAAAAGGGGGGGCTTTAAGGCCTGTTAAGATAGGCTACTAAAGAGAGTGTAGGCCTGCAGGGCCTGAGGTAAGAGGTAATGAGATCCAAACTGTGGGAAAGAAAAAACAGATTAAATAAATAACAACAGGACTAAATGATTAATGGTTGGTTTTAGTTCATTTGCACTGTAATATATCCTTATGTGTATATTATTTTAAACTACACATCAGACTTTGATATGTAGTTTGTGATACCTGTCTTAATTCTAATGTTCTGTTTGAACACCCCAGACCCTGTTTATCATTTTAAAATGTAAAACTATAACAATTCATATTTTTAGAAGAATTTATTATAGACACAATTTTGAACTGATTAAGTTTAAAACAATAAGCTCAGGTTGGGGTCTCAGAGAACCCACCTGTTCAACATAATTAAATAAATTGCATTTGTTCTGTTCTGTTGGTGTTGACAGGACTTCCCATATATGTAAATACGTCTATTTGAATATCTGTTATTGGAGTTTTAGAACAATCCCCATATGTAATGTCTGACACAGAGTTAAACCATAAATGACCCCAAAATTAATAATCTCACTATGTTCAATAATAAAAATGTATTTGTCTTATTTGGGTCATTCATTGCCTCTATAACATTTAAAACATGAAATGTTTCCTCATTTGGTGTAATAATCCTGTTATCCTGATTCGTTACTTTCTTGGTACCCCAGTTAATGAGGAAGTACTTCATTTCTGACCAAAGAAATAGACAAGACACTATCCAAAGACACCCCAGAAAATCATAAAAGACAGTTGAATGGCACCATTCAAGATGCACATATCAAATAATTAAGAAATGAAGCAAAAGAATGCAGCATATTATTGCTCCTGATGCACATATTAAATAATGTGGTTTTACAGGCCGACAGGAACAAGAAAACAAAGACAATTAGGCTAACAATGTAACTTTGTTTCATACATGAACACTTCCCAAAAAGTTTACTTGAATTACATATTCTGTGTTTAAAGTGGAAGTGCAGTTTGTGAAAGTCTTTGGTGAGTGAGAGATTCATTATTTAATGTTCTCTGCTGCATGGTGAGAGACCACTGCAGAGGAGTCCATCTTCCTGATTGGAAGGCCTGTAAGAGAGACTCATTTGTTCACCAGGATGCTACACTGAGAAATGTTTATTTTTACTTTTTTTTTTTTTAATTTTTTTGTTTGTTTTTTGCCATATTATTTGGTTATTTAATGAATAGGATTTGCTGCCACAGAATAAGCACATCTGTAATAAGCCAGCAGAGATAACGATGAAGCTTTTGTTTGCTGTGTAATGATTCTAGTTTAGCGACTTGATGACAAGGCAACAAACGACAGCCTTTCTAATGAAGCCACTGTCAGAGCCACCTTACACACTTTCCCTTGACATCAAAATACATTATATTCTCCGGCGAGGCACTGTGTATCCCAGCCCTGGTTGTTAAAATAACCAGGAACGTTGGTGTGGAGGGAAAAGAGAGAGAAGGAAAGAGGGGAGGAAAAAAAACAGAGCTACATTAGCATTTCTCTCCTAATGAGTTCATAAGAGTGACCCCTCTGGATCTCACATGAAAAGGAAGATTTCCTGCTGCGGTGTGACCTGAATTCAGTTGTCTCTCACTTTAGATACTACATTTTGCATGTTGTATAAGGAAGGAATATAACTATACACAGGGCATAATTTATCACCAGCAGATTTCAGTTCCTTATCTCGCTGTTTAAAGACCAGCAGTCAATCTGAAGTAGGAAATAAATATATGAATGCTCTACACATTGTGGTGACATACAAAGTGTTGATGAACATAATGTATATTTAGCAGATCTTGTTTCATATGTTGTTTTTTCCCTCTCTTATAAAGTTGGGAGAGGATATCAGTTTAGCAGACAATATGAATTGTGTCAAACAAAATGCTCTTTGTTGAAACAACATTCAGTCAAGGTCCTCTTTAGATCTATTATTGTCTCATCTTTTATCTGTTCTATTTTCATTGCAATGCATAATACTTCAAACAGAAATTACCCTAATTATCTCCAGTTCGCTCACTGTGCTGTGTATGTGTGTGTGTTTCACTCTCTGCATTTTGTGATATCAGTCGGTTCGGTGTGTGATGATTTGTCAATATCAGCTCCTAAATTCACTCGCCAGGTGAGTTCAGTGGTGAAATCCCTACTCCCTGCTGTCTATTCCACCTGCTAGTCATTCATAACAACTTCCTTGATGTAGAAATTATAGCCCTTAGCACTCGCAGCCATCTCCAAGAAAACGACAGGAAACAAACATCAAATTATGATGAAAAGAGCTTGCAATTAAAGCCAAGAAAAGACACCATCTATCAAACGTGCAAATCAAAAACGGGGGAGGTCCAAGGTGAGTGATTATTTGCGCTGCTCTTTGATTGGTAGAAGATGAGTCACCTTCTTGGGGGGAGGGGGGGTATGTCTTGAGGGTAAGGTGAAGGAAGAGAGAGGCAGACGTGTGATCTGTTGATTTATGGCAACCCTGTCAGGAGGCTGTCTCAGACAAACTGTCATTAAAATGAAATTATCTCCATGATGGAAAATGAGGGGAATTTGTCAAGCTATGTGTATATTGTGGATGTGTTCAATTTGGCAAGTGGGCCTTGAGTAAATGAGAAGACGACAATAAATACAAGAATCCAGGCAAGGTACCAACATCATAATACAGTCTACAGCCATGAAGGTCAGGGGGGTCATTAGGATTCATCTGAAAAAAACTTTGACCTGCAGATGGTGCTAGAGAAAAAGTAGGGAATCAGAAAAGTAATTCTGATTCATCCTCTAGGGACCCTGAATTTCCATTAAGATGTCACTGCATTCGATCCTGTATTTAATGAGGTATTTAAACCAACTATCTAAAATAAAACACTGCAGCATTTCTACACATGAAACATTGTATGTGAAAAACAAGTTCCCTCAGGAGGATCAACTCCTCCACTCACTCTACAGATTACCAGACCCAATCATAAGACTCCTCTTTTGTTTTACTCACAGAGAGATAAAGGGTGATTCATGCCAAATGGCACCTGACTCCACCCTTCTATCCTCACTTGTCAGCAATGCTGACAGAAGAGAGAGAGGCACTTAGAAAGCTACTCAGAAAAAGAGAGTTAGGGATCACTTTTCCTCTGAGACTTGGCTCACACTCACAGGCGAGACAGTATTAACTTACATTCTCCAAGCTTCAAAAACCAGAATGCCGCCATCACTGCCGCACAACATTGGACCAACATGCACAGACACAGTCTCCCATCTCGTTGCTGACTTTCCTCACTATCTCAACAAGTTCACATCATGCTCTAATACTCAGGTGCTGCCTCTCTGCAGCCAAAAGAAAAACCAGCTGTAGCATATAATATCATGACAGGCAGTCTTCCTGTGTGTGTGTACATGCAGCCCTGTCCTTGTCACTCCTGAAGACTAATGGGCAGATAAACACTTGGCTGACTTAGGTGTCTCGAGGGAACTGATGGTGAGGGTGTTTACATACAAACTTCACCCAGCTGGAACGGCCACCTTCTTTGTAGCGGACACAAATTTATGGAAATCTTTATGGAGATAGCCTATTGGTACTATGGGTTTCTATTGTTGATAGGGACATTTAACTGTGTGTGTCATGTGAATGATTTGAAATTACCACAAAATGCAATATTATGGTTACTGAAAAAACTCTTATATAGTTTTTGTCCTCCTCTAAGTGAAAGTGTAGAAATGTTTTTCTTCAGTTGATCTGTGGGAAAGGGAAAGGTGCCTGCTGTCGTAATTGATCAGATTAGAGATGCATGACAAGGCTCCTTTTTATTGCACAGGGCCTACATATGTCAAGAGGCTGGCCAAGCTTTAGCACCGGCCATCCTACACTGTGCGCTGCTGTCTTGTGTGCTACATTCTTCAGGTCCAAAGGGGAAGTGGTCCGGTCCTCTCTGTGCACAGAGCTACTCCTTTCATCCCACTGTGTTGCTGGAGAAAGCATTGAGCACTGCGTCAGGCCCTGCTGTGTCAGGGTCAGGGGTCAGAGCTGACCTGCTTAGAGGTCGCGGGGCCCCCATCCAGTCTGTAATCAAGCACACAGCACACCTCGCTGACCCCGCTCCTCCGTCTGTGCCCGTTGCCCAGCCTCAGCCCGCCTCGTCTGTCTGAGATCAAACACAAAGCGGCGGTACCTCTGGCCTTGTGTTATCAGCCTGGGTGTCTCATCACATCAACACGCAGGGCTAAACAGTAAACACAGCCAGCCTGGTTTTGCTCACTGTGTGCGAGTGTGTGTGTGTGTGTGTGTGTGTGTCTGTGTGGATGTGTGTGTGTGTAACCTTGTGTAGCTATAATACTGAAGTCCATGATTGACTTCGATATGGTGCATAACGATTAACTATTAGTTTTTTACATTTTTATTATTTGTTTTTTTACAATAAATTTTGATTATTATCCTGCTCATCAGGTCTGGCTCTTATGGAAGTTTGCTATTCATTTCATTTAAGAGTTAAGTCAAAACAAAAATATGTCAAAACACATGAAAATTTGAATATGTGACATTTCCTGATCTCCAAGGTTGTTTATTTCTGGCAGAAGTTCAGTTTTTATTGTGGTGTCACTTGCTGCATCTAGATTTATGTGTAAATGTATATATGTATGTGTGTAATATAGGAACACGCAGTGCACCCAGATGATTCACTCAAAACGGTCAAAACGTTCAGTGTTTTATGTTTCCTATTCACTGTTTCAATTGACCTGACGGTAGAAAGCCTGATATTCATTCCTTTTTTAGCTCTGTCTTTGGTCTCCACCAACTCACAAGGGAAATATCTGGCACTGTAGCTGCAAAATGTTCCACTATGTTCGCCAGCTTGTTATTAACATTGACTGACCGCTCTTTGGTTCTGAGAGCAGTCTGTTTTTAAACTGGAGGAGCATTGGAGAGTTGGATCTTGAATGGGTCTATTACTATTAGCGAGCCTGTTTGCGTGCTCGCTCATTTGACCTATTGTAAACATAAACACTATTGATTAGAGCAGCTTTAAGTTGTCATCAACAAAAAATAAATAAAATCTTGTTTTACACTCAACTTGAGAAAATTGAGAGAAGCTGAAGAGGGTCTGTTTAAAGACTCCAAGCAAGCAAAGCTTTACCAGCTTGGTGGCTGATTTCCTGTGTGTGCAAGCCTCCACCATCAGGATATTAACTGTTAAAACCACTGGAGTGTGATACCTACTCGTGCTGATTGATTTCTTTTAGTCTCACAGAGGAAACGTCTGCAATTCCCGGGAGTTGTTACTAGAGAGGAAAGCGTTTCCAGACAGAGGCACATGCTGCCAATTTGACAGGTTTAGTTAGGCACCTTGGCTCCGCTCCTTTGTTGTATTTAAAAAGCATCAGATGAGTGTTTTTTTTTTTTGTTAGGCAAGCTATGCTTGATTCTGTTTCAGAGTGGGGAAACAACTCATTTTTTTCCTTTGTCTAAGCCCCCCTCACCCCCCCACATCTCCCAACATGAAGAAATTGTTGCAAATGAGTCATTTCTTCTTGGCAGGCCTCAGGCAAAAGAAAAAAAAAAAGAATGGCCACGTTCTTTTGTAGACAAAAGCGATTTACTTATCCTGTCCCTGCTTGAATTATTTCTGATAAAAAGTGGTTATTACTGTTACTTATATTTATTTTCTATAATATTGTCAATAGTATTTTTGAAAATTGTATTATTGTAGTATTGCCTAAACATGCCTAAAAGTTCCATGTGGCAGTGTGTGTGAGTAATTTTGTCTGTAGAAAAAGATTTTGGAAAATGTGTGTTGAAGTTCATGTTTGTGTGCATGCATGACTTCACGTGTTGGTAGATGAGTGTGTTATTGTTCTTGTCGGTCTGGAAGGGGTTATCAAAGGCAGACCTTGTTTCTCAGTAACTGGCCTTTATTTCTGGGTTGACTCTAAACTGAAAATGTCATATTCCCCCCCTGCTCCTTTGAGCTGCAACGTGTGCTTGCAGGTAATATTCCTGAAGTGCAATGTATACAGTACAGGGGGGCTGAGATGTTGTGTCTACTGTAAAGCTGCAGCTTGTTTTGTCTTGTTGCAAAAAAAATGTAGCCAGGAGAACGATTGAACCTTTGGCCCAAGTCTTGCCCAAGTCACAGCCAAATTTAAGCCAAATCTGAAACAGTAAAATCCCAGAGGATGTACAGTAAAGTAGCTGTGCCAAAATCCTTGTTGCCCTGCCTCGCCCTGCCATCTGCTTCATAAAGTACTCACGAAAGGCTTGTGAGAGTGACATTCATTCAAGAAATTTGACAAAGTACAGCCTGGCCAAAGGGTCACGCTCTGTAAACATCCATACTATTTTTCCAAATTTCCTTGCGTGTAATTAAAATAGATACAGGGAAGGAATTTCATTCAGGGTGTGGTGACCTACTGCCCTTGCTGATTTTTCCAGTGTTTGTGCCTTCCCACTGCTGTTAATGTCATTTACCCTCTTGTGATTCACTTGACTGGCCCTGGCTTTGGCATGATGCTCATAAAAAACAAGCTTCCCTTGAGCATTTCTCTGTTTTCATCTCCATCCAATTTTGTTGCTGCCTAAATGTTTGATATGTCTGGGAATGTCAGTGTGGTTGGGGTCACCATCTCAGGCACCACACCGTCAGACCTAAAGACAAAGAAGCAGACGGTGGCAAGAGAGTAAACCCTGATAATGATTTAGGAGAGGCCAGTCCTCAAGAGATTACATTTAAAATGTTCACACGTTTCCATGGACAGAAATCCCTCCCACCACACATGAAACACGTGAATGTTTCCTCTCTCTGTAGACTGCCAATGGTCCGGGTTCAGACTTAAAAGAAATTCCCAACCTCTTTACCGAGTCTTTGAGGCTCATTTTTATGTTATTACTTGCCCTAATCCAACAAATTCAAAGACTGTTCCCATGTTATGAGAATTCCCAGGGTCAATGATAAAACCATTGATTACAATGAACCTGTGAAAGGGGAAGAAATGTTATAATTTTGTACAATAAATGAAAGTCATTGCAGACATGTGCCTTCTACAGTGTCTCACTTCTACCACAAGTAGTTAAACACTAAATAGTATTCACCCTGGTATTTAAAGGGATAGTGCAACATTTTGTAGTTAGATGAGAAAATTGACCCACTCTCATGTTTGTTCATTAAATATAAGGCTGCTCACTCAAAGTCACTGTTACTACACCCATAACCATACAGAATAGCCCATCCTCCTTTCCACAGCACCTTTAATCACAACTACAATGAACAATAGACTGTGTTTGTTACAGTCTGTGCGTGTGCATTGGTTATGTCCTGTGCTGTTCACATCTTGTTATGTTACACTGATTTAAAGGAGAAACAATCACATGACACTTATCCTTGCAAAACTGAAAACTACACTTTTACACTTCAGCTTTGTAATTTGTAATATTATTAGGGAATATTACAGGTGTTGATTGGTATATGTTGCTACCTTTTGAGAGATGTGTTTCCCGCTGTTTCCAGTCTGAATTGACAGAAATGGTGCTGATCTGACTTTAACTCTGCCAGAAAGCAAACAAGTATATTTTTCTAAAGGTCAGTGTATATCTTTGAGACCCAGTAGATATCTAGAGGAAGTGTAATATCTAGTCAGGGAGGTGTTTTGCCAAGATTTCAAGGCTATCTTGAGATCACGGACATGAGCACCAATGCTGTTGACCCCTTGACCCCCATCATGCAGTCTGGATGCAGTGTGTCAGTGGAGTAACAAGACACATGACAGGAAGAGGAGCAAAATATTTTTATGGTCCTCAGAAAAAGAGAAATTTCCAACCATGTTGCTGTTGCAATGAATTGAGAGTTGTCACGGGTCAAACTGCCTGAATGGATACGTTATTAGTTTACAGCCAGTGCTATAAACATGTTGGACAGTGTGTTATCAGCCCAGCATGTGAGCTGAAGCCATGAATATGTGTTCTACGTACCCCGAGTGCTGCTTGGCTTCGGTGCATTAGCAAATCCAGCCAGATGCTCCGCATGCTCTGTCAGAGGGGATCAGGACAGATCATTAGTGAAAATGAAATTGATCTTGGTCTGAAATGACTTTGTGCAACTGTTTATTCCCAATGATAGGAGAATGAATAAGTAAGAGGAAGGGTAAACTATATGTATTGTGACTGTTTGATGATGAGGACGTGATGAGTGGGGAATTCTTTGTTCTTGCAATTAAGAGTAATGTAATGATTTCTTCAACAAAAACAGCAAAGGTGCTGTAATCAAGACAAGGAGTGAACTTCTCCAACAGAGTCCAATTAAAACACACCTTTTTTTGATGTATAATTAAAATTGGTTAATATATAACCTTTCAGTTGAGCATCACAGTTTTATGAGGCCTAAATTTAATCCTCTGACCACCAACTATATAAGATTATTTAAAGGAAGAGCAACATAAAGTCATAAACATATAGCTTTTGTTTTTCTTGATTATGGACTTTTATATTATCAATCATACCAATGTGCAATTAGTTTCAAGCTCATCAAAAGTGATTTGTTTGGTTTGATGTCTACTGGTACAAAGACAAAACTCATTTTTGAAAAGAGAGACAAAAACTAAGAATACATCCAATTATAAGCACACTTGGTAGTGAAAGTGTGTGAAAGATACTCTGTAAAAACAAAGCCCCTCAACCTACCCTTCCTATTTTGAGCAGATGACACTGCCTTAGCATACATTACACATGCATATTATCTTCACTAATCACGCTATTTGTGGGCCTGATTGCGGCGTTGCTTAAGACGGGGTGAGCTGGGGGCTCCTTTGTGCCAGAGCTAATGATGTCCCTTTGTGATGGGGCTGGGTGTGAGGGTTGAGGACACTGGTATAGACTCCGAAGAGCTGCTGTGTGGGTCTTAGTGTGACTGGCAGCTGCAGTAATCCGCCCTTTGTGTCTTCAACAGGGCCCCACTGAGCTCCCCTGACAGGGACCGATGTTCCCAACTCCACCAGGCAGCCCAGATGGGCTGAATGACACAGAGGGAGAGAGGGAGGGGAGGGAGATAGAAACCATCCAGATAGAGAAGGAGTAAGAAAGTCAAAAAGAGAAGAGGGAAATGAAAGGAGAGGAAGGATAGGATCAAAAATGAGGGGAAAAGGGAAATCCTGGGAAGAAAATCTAAAGGAGGGAACATGGGGGAATGAGGAATGGCTGTCTGTTTCTGAAAGCCTCATGACAGCTCTGTTGTTGCTAAGAAAGCATGGGCTTCGGATCAGGGCTGGTTTGTTTGCCCAGCATTTGTTTTTTGTTCCTTTGTGGTCACCCTGAAGCGTGCCTGAGTAAGTCCTCCAATTGGTGGAGGCATTCTGGGTGCAGCGCAATTAAAATCCATGGTCATATGTGATTACAGCAATACACACACCCTGTGTCTCTTTCTCCTTCTTTCTGTCACACATTCTTTCTGTGTTTATTTACGCTGAGTGGCCTTGTCATGGCGTATGTAATGACTGGAAGTTTTTCTGTCGCTGCTTGTGGTTTGAGTTCGTCTCATCTCATTACTCTGTTATGTGGCGTGTGGGTTTCCTCCATGACTTTACATACTTAATCTATAAGTGAAGGCTTGCACAATAAGATCCTGTAACACTTTTCAGTGATGCCACGACCACATCCTGCTCACGTCACAAAAGATCATTGAAATGCATCTGTCCTGTCACATGGGAAAATGTTGCATGTAAACACATTAGCATTTAGGGTGAGTTCCTGTAAGTCTGTTGTATTGTTTCCCATGAATTACACTCAAGAGGTGTAATTTCATAAGGCTGTATAGGTTGATGTCCTGGTCCATATACATGGAAATTACTATTCAACCATGGTATTTCTAACTTAAGCCTGTATTTGTCACATGTATACGGAATATAAAAAAATATTGCAAGTACAGATTTTGTTAGACCCAAGACAATATAAAATTCCACTGACACTTAATTTCCCCACAATATATTTTGTTAAGGCAAAATTGTGCCGAATAATTGTCTTATAACAGTAAAATGAACATTGTCATCTAACAAACTTTAGTAGATGTGATATTCAGATTGTTCAGGAACTGCAGCCAATGTGTATTTACATTATTGATTCATCTTCATATCGTTTTCTGGAATCATTGATTCATTGTTTGGTCGACAAAGTGTTTGTTGTTTTGTCAGACCAACAGTCCAAAACCAAAAGACAGCAAACAGTGTCGCAGTTTTATCTTGTGACATTAAGAAATTAAAGGTCATAAGATTTTGTTATATGGGGGTTGTAGAAAACAGGATCTTTACAAATAATGCTATTGTAATATTGATCATGGAGGGAGCTATGTCATTGGAGCCAATATAAACTTGTCAGTTTCTCTATGTTACATCAGTATGAGTAACATCAGATTTTAGTTGACAAGTTTGAGTTTTCTCTTAAGAAAGGCTTATTGAGTCATTCAGCTGAGTGCCTCATAACAGACGCAATTATTCTAACAATAAAAAGAATTTATTTAAGGATATCAAAAGCTCTACAAAACCGTCTGAGATGATTCACTTTCTTTTGTAGGTGTAGTCAGAAAATCTAGATCACAGAAAGCAAGAATGAGCAGTCGGTATGATTTCAGGTTGATCTGTTTTCCTGAATATGAAATTTCTATAATCTTAGGGGAAAATGTCTAAATTATAATATCTAATTTAGGTAAAAGACTCTTGTTTCTTTTATGTGCTGCTTTTACTGATTGATTCTCACCATAAACAATGACAAGTGTCTTTCTTGTTTATAAGTGAACTATATTTGCAGAATCAGTCTCATCACACAGCCTCTGCTTGGTCAAAATCCCATGAGACTGTTCACTGGTCCCTCCTGACAATCAAGACGTTGGTCAGCAGGTAGCAAGCAGCAAAGTCAAAGTCAAGCTCGAATAAACCTCCCAGTGGAAACAACAGTTTCCTAAAGGCTTAAAAACTAACCCATACCCAAAGTCCCACACCATGATTTTATCTGCTCTTACTGCAACCGAGATGACAGGTCTTTGATTTTAGTGTGAATGAGCTCTTCACTTGAGACATCAAACAGAACATAAAGCAATGGGGATTTGAGAGTGATAGAAACCCCATTGATCTTCCGCTTTCTTCTTAATTTATATTTAACCATTGGCTTGGCACCAAAAAAGATTGTGTTTATGGCCTTCTAAAATCCATCATTAATTTCTTACTGCTAAACCCAGGGCAAACAATGTCGTAAATAATGTTAATCGCAGATGAAACTGCGCGATTTCAACGTCAACATTTCCTCAAACAGCACTGTATTTACCCCGGCTCCCACAACAAGCTGTTGAGCCCTAAAGTCTTGGTACTACACTGAGAGTAGAAGAAGTAATTGTCTGAATTGAATTGCATGAGCTCAAAATGGAACTTGCTCAGATGTGTTTGGAAACTAATTGGGAGGCAGAAACAGCAAACAGCTTTGGTGAAGGGAGTCGGGTCAATGTAGATTCAAACAACACAAATTCAGTTTAAATAATATGGAAGGCATCAATTCAGACGAGATGGCGTGCCTGTGTGTGTATCTATGTGTGTTTGTACCAAGGCAGTGCTAAATAAATTCATTAATTACACAATCTAGCCAAACTTAATTTTTGCTCAGACAGGAGGAAGACCTTGATTTTAAAGTAATTTAAAGTCTGAAGATTTAGTTTCTTTAATTTCCTGTTTTATTCTAAAACAAAATATTGGGGTAGAACATAATTTAATTGTGTCAATTCTAAAATAAAATTTTGGAGGAGGAGGAAATTTTACTCTTGCGGTTCAGTCTCATCAATGTTGTTTTCACTTGCAGCAGCTGGGTGTTTTCAGCAAAAAGCTCTAAAAACCGACTCTACACTAGCTCAGCATCAAGCAGCAGACAGACAAAGTTATGGACCAGATGGGCAACACAATGTAGAGCATTTAGCTGCTGCGGAGCAAGAGGTTTTAATTAGGGATCGGTAAAGACCAAAATCAAATCAAAATCAATGTTAATTCTGCTCCATATTTACTGGATGGGTAAATAAACAACTCTTTATAAAACATGCATTTACTTAACATAGAAAAAATATTAATTTGCACAAATTCATACAAGTTGTGACAAATGGGGGAAAAGGAATATTTTACTTTAGTGAAGCTTTAAAGACACTGGAATTAAGAAAAAAAATGCATCCAACAATTTCTCTGACTTTCAAAAACAATCTGCCACAATTATCCACTTGAATGCTTCACCATTCAGAACAGATACTTTTTCCTTTAGAGGTGGTCAGATGAACTAGATCCTTATGAGCACGGCACCTTTAGACTCCTATACCCTTGTGTGTCTCTACGTGTGTGTGTGTGTTCAGCCTTATGTACATGTGCATATGTGTAATGACAGATGTGTTAAATGAAGAGCAGTGAGTGGACCAAATCTGATGCATTCAGTCTGTAGATTTCCCAGTTTGGGAGCGGATTACCAACTTGAGAGCTGCAAATCCATCTTTCTATCTCTGTCTAATTGGCATGTCATAATTGCCACTCCACAAAGCCCAGTGAAGTCTGGACACTGAATGTCTAAAAGTAGGTGTCTTTGCACCCCACGCTCTCTGGTCTGCAATTTTGGTGAGGGAATGTGGTGTTTGAGGGCTGCAATTCAATAGTTCTGGAAAACGAAAAGCTTAGATCAGGGTTACAATTCAACATAATTAATGCCCATCAGCATCCAGTAACGCACTTTTCCTTTTCCTTGAACTAAAAACATTATGTACATTCAAGAAGATCTGAAGATAACCAGCAGCAAGACTACAAACAAGCAGCAGGAGCCCACATCCACAGAAAAGTGGTATATAACAGTAAGGGATGCAACGAAACTTTCCAGGGAGTTTAGACTAGTTTCACATAAGTCATATTTTAGCTTGGTCTCAAGTGTTGCTTCATGAACATGATGAAATGGCCTTTTAAAGTACTCTCAGAGGAGCCAACACTTCAAGGGCTTCTTAGAACCCGCACCACTGCCTTGTATCACCCCGGGAGAGGGAGAGAAAAGCGGGCCAAAGAGAAATAGAAAAAGAACGCAAGAGACAGCGAGCAAGAGGGAGAACACTCTAAAACCAAAATGCAAAAGAGTCATAGGGGCCGAGATGAGCAGAGAAACCCTCACAGAGAAAAAGAAACTCAAAATGAAAGAGCGCACAGCCCAAAAAAACTTTTATTCTGAGCTGATCCTCAGATCAGATGAGATAAGAGCACAGTAAGTTCAGTCTCTGCTTGCAGCTGAGTTCAGGCATTTCTTTTTCCAACTTACTGAATGTAGGACTAAAAGGAGGACCAGAGGAAGAAGAAGGCAAGAGCAGCATGAGCGTGCCCACTAGCTTTTAGTCAGGAAGCCTAATGAGTTCCTGTGGGATGGGGGCTGGCTGTCAATCACCTTCATTCTTCTCTAACACTACGCCGTGTCATCCTGTACACACAGAACCAAGGGGCATGAAATAATTAGAGGTGGCCAACCAGCCACAGTGTGACTTGGTTGTCTGGCAGAGGAAGGAAGTCACAGCGTGTCTCTCTTGTGCGAGGGGACGATTGAATTTGTTGGATTACGGTGTTGGAAGACAGCGTACCCGCCCTCACGACGACGTTAAAATGTGACAATGAGGTAACAGTGTTACAGCATATTGCGTAATGTCACAATGATTCCTGACTTATTGTGAGGGCGATGAAAGAAAAAAAAAATGGTGAGCAATGGATTCAGCATATGATGAAAGGCAGCCCCTGCTGGTAGAGCAGCTGTGAGGCTCCTTTTTAAAGAAGGGATGGCAAAGAATGAGAAGAAAAAGTGGGAGAAACAAATGAGCAAGGAGAAAAATATCAGGCCTATTGTTCAGCTGATTTAAAAAAAAAAAGGGGGGGGGGGGGGGACTGTTGCACATAAGGTTTCGCATCTCCTATGAAATATTTATCAGTCATCATCTATACAGTCACCCAGAGCACACAGGGGTTGATTATATAGACCATGCAACCAATTAACATTTCTGTACTATCCATATTTGGACGTAACCTATTATTTATTTATTTATTTTGCTATGAAAATAAATAAGAAGACACAAACAGCAAAGGGAGGTGTGTGGGAGGTGTGTGTGTATATGTGTTTGTGTGTTGGGGGAAGGGGGGCAAAACTAAATGAACCATCCCTAAAACAAAACAAGAGGATTTCATAACATCTGCATGTGAATAGACGGCAGCGGCTGTAAGGGCTTTATGTAATTGCTGATGAACAATGTCACAGAACTGGCAGATTGGGGGAGGGACGGCTTAGAGAGTCACGTGACGAGAACTATCTTTATACTGCGAGCAGCATTTGAGCCTTATGACTGTGCAAATCTAAATTTAACTGTAATACCTTCTCAGCCAATGCACAGTGCCTGTAGGTAAGTAAAGGTAAGGGGAAACAATGGGTGTGATCTGTGAAGGCGTGGAACTGCAAGTACTTTCAACGCTAATTAGTCTGCTGATCATTTTTTGTCTATGAAATGTCGGAAAAGTGGTGAATCGTGACCGAACAAACAAAAATGTTGTCTGTATGTACGAAACAAGTAATGAACAACTGTCGGCCCATTCGTCCCCCCCGACCTCCTCGTCTATGGACTTTGTGGCTCTATAACAATGTCATTTTACTTCATATTTGAAGTCTTTGCCACTATATTGTCCACAAATGTCATATTGAGGACTTGTGGGAATGACTGATGTTCTTATTAATCTTGGGAGAACAGCTTCAGATACATCCAAGGTGACAAATTTCTGACCTCCTTAAAATCCGACCAACAGTCAAGACCCGAAGAAATTCAAATGTACAATCATTCAATACAGAGAAAAATGAGCAAATCTCAAAACTGTGACACTGAAATTGAGAAAATTTGACACTTTAGTTTGAAAAATGACTGAAATAATTGATTATTTAAAAACATTATAGTTGCCAATTAAAAAAAAGAAATTAAAACAGAAATTCATTTTCTGTTTATCACCTAATTGTTGCAGGTCGATGTATTAACACGCATAATTTCATGTGTGCTTTCTGCAGCTTACATTGCCGTGATCCATCCAGAAGGCCAAGTTGTGTGAAGAGCCAGTGAGCCACACAGTTCAATGGATGGCGTTTTCATTAATTTACCCCCCCCAACACACACACACACACACAGTGTTGACATTCCTGAATATTAGCTAACCTGCCTTCCATACCTCTCCACAAGTCTTGACATGGAGTAAAAACACCCATGATCCAGGGTTAATTACCTGTCCATCTCTTAACCAAAACACTGCATTGTATCCTTCTTGATTTGTGTAAAAAGCTGGCAGGGAAAGGCAGGAGTGTCTGTGCCAGGGTTGGTGGGATGGGCATCGGCTCAGGGGACGGAGTGAGAGAGAGTAGAGAGCAGCCAAGGTTGACCTACGAGGCGGGGCAGGAGAATTGGCCCGGGATCTGAGGCAGTGGTGTGAGGACGCTGGGGAGCCGCTCTATCTGTGGGCATCAAGCCAGCTGTGATCTACTGTATTTCCCTGTCAGACAGGCCAGTAACGCACTGATGCCAAGAGGAGAGGAGACGAGAGGAGAGGATTTGAGGCTTACAGAGACAGAGGTGTCAAAGAAAAAATAAGATGTATGGTGGACTATTTGAAAATAAATATTTATTTGATGTAAATAGTTGCACTGAAGATTTATGATGGATTATATATACATTTTGAATTTAGGATTAGCCTGGAAAAAAATCATTGCAAATGAATTTTTTATCAGAATTCTGAAGTTGTCTGATACGAGAGCTCATTACAGAACAGTAACACTACCAAACAGTGACATCTGTGAATTTTTTTTTTTTTTAGGTGAAACTGACAGACACTGAGCTTCCAACAGCCTCATAACCGATAAATAACATGGTCAAAAACCGATGAAGGAAAAATCATCAAGTTTAAGTCAAAGTAGCTTTTAATCAGGCTTTTTACTCATATCAAACTCCGTCGTTAATCTGGCTGACTTCATACGGGTCAATGATCAACTCCTCAAATGTGAGTCATTTATAATAGCATCATAACCAATAAACAGCAGATTCGAGTACTCACTTGATAAGTGAACTCTTTACTGTCTCTTTCCAAATGAAGTAGAATTGGATACAACCAAACTCCGACTGTCATGTGTTGACTTGATTGCTATAAAAGGCAAGAATTAGTGCTCATTTTGATTATAAAGGCCAGGACTATCAGGATTACTGGCTGTGAGACAGACCTGTCAGTTCATGCACAAGCCATAGATCTGTCTCATGTACGGTCAAAGAAGGAGAGCATCTGTACATACATTTGTCATAGGTTGTTCTGTAGGTCGTTCTGTGTCATATGCTATTGTTCGTATAGCCTATATCTTCAATAACCCAGCAGCAGTTCTTCAGTTTGTGACCCTGTCTTGATGGACAGTGGTTTGCTTATTGACAAATTGACAGCTTTAGGGAAAGTTTTGACGTTTTAGAAAACACAAGGCCTTAATGAATAATCCTGTGTATGTGAATAGATCATTTTGTCAATAAGAAATTCAGCAAAATCCAAGCATATCCAAATATTTTGTGTGCATAGCATTATGGTTTGTTTTTGGGGTTTTTTTGTATTTTGTATGCATATTTTAATTAGTAAATAAATTAAATAATAAATTAGTAGCTGTTTTGGGACTTCCAGCCTCCGTAAAACTGCTTTTAGTGATTTTTTTTTTTTGTTTGTTTGTTATTTTTTGCATCACTCAATCCAAAGCTTTTCCTAAGAAAAATAAGACTTCTACTTTGAACTTCAGGACTGATTTAAGCTGGTCATCCTTTAGAGTCAGAAGAGTGAGTCAACACTGCATATTACATCCAGGCTCCCTCAGCTGGGACACAGCATTATCTCCCACACTTTGTCTCCATCACCCAAAGGAACAGCTCTTAAATGCTCTTGAACTTACTGCAGCTCACATTATCTCTTCCCCTCAACCACCAACTCTCTTCTATTTTTTTTTTTTTTTGCCTCCATTTTTCTCTCCCTTTCCAATTTCCCCTCTCGGCTCTCTTCCACTTCTCTTCTCCCGTCATTTTACCCATTTCTCTACTTCTCTCCCCTTTCTCCTCAGCCTCTGCTGTCCCCAGGGGGTATGAGACAGGCTAGGAGACTTGCTGTATGTGCCGCTGTCATGGCCTGAGCTCCCTAGTTGGGGATCCTTTGATGGTGGTGTTGGGGATTATTCATCCTGTTCGTTGGGCCGTATACCACTGTCACACAGCACCAGCAGCAGCATCACATGCGTATACAGACACGCACATACAGGAAAATAACTACACCAATATTTCCTACTCAAGAATTTTGACTTTTTCCATTGCCTCACTTTGATGTTGGAACAGCTGTTGTTATAAGATAAGATAAGATGAACTTTATTAATCCCACGGGGGTAAATTTGCATCATTACAGCGGCGGCAGCAGGATGTAGATGACGGAAAGTGTCATCATAATTAAGAGTAAAAAAATATTTACATCATCACTGTATTTACAAGAGGTTTATTACTCATGCAATGCAATATTGCACATGTATCAAGAGATGATGAGTGTGCTACAAACCAACAGAGAGAAGTTTTAAGTCGATTATTCTTCATCTGTTAAGATCGAGTGTAATCATCATTTAATTGATATTAGACTTATATAATGTAAGTAAATGGAGTTTTGGTTCCACTGTTTATTTTCTTTCTTTGTCAGCTGCCTAGAAAAAGTCTTGTCAAGAATTTGTTGTTAAACGATAAGTAAACTATCGCAAACAATAGCTAAACAATAGTAAGAATCTTTTTTAAGTAGATAGTCTTTAGTTCTTTTGTGACCACAGAAGTGACCGACAGCTGTGAACTGCACATATTGTACTGTATCAAACATGTTTGATATTCATTCCCATCACTGGTTAAAATACCATTCAAGGCATTCCAGTATCATTTACACATTCAATTATGGAAACATGATAAATAACTGCTTATGTAAGTTTTGTATGAAAGACCACATACAATGCAATGGACCAGGAAGAAGCAGTGACACTATCTCTGTTGTTTTCTGAAATACATTGAGATGAGATCGGTTTACGTCAATGAAGAGTCAGTCAGCATTTACACGTGTACAAAACCTGTGTTCAAATGAGAACCTAAGCTTAGGAAAAGACAGTAGTGATACAGGAAAATGTAATTACTGGGCAAAAGTAATGAAGCCTGTCTACATGACAAAGCATATTCCAAATGGTATTAAAGCTCAACTGGCACAGAATTAATCTGCAACTATTCATTCAAAAGTGATGAGTTGCTGCGTTTCTTTGTTTTATGAGAGTACGAGAGTAAACTGAACTGGCTTCCACCACTTTCACCTCGAACTCTAAAATTGTGATGGGAACAGAATGATTAATAGAAAAAGTAATTGTCAGACTTATTGACAGTGAGAAACCTTGTTAGTTGCAGACCGCCATAGTCAAAATGATCCAGAATCAGCTGATGTTAGCACGTTCAACTCCAGTAACCCACGAGTGAACTTCAACGTGAATATTCAGACAGGAAAAATTCAAGTTTTATTCAAAAAACAAAAGAATCAACAAAATAGGTATTTTATGACAAATTACTTTTCATTGATGCTCAAATATGCCATTTGCCATATACTGGTTTGTTTTCTTGTCAAACTAATAATTCAGGAATCACAAATGATAACAATCAAAGAGCAGATGTGAATTCAGAATCAGATTATTATTACGGTCCTGCAGTTCTCTTACTAAATGTCTGGGAGGTGAACCAGTCGCCGTTTACTTTGACAGATATTAGAGTTGGTCAAGGATGAGTGTGTTTTGTGTGCGAGCAGTGTGTGCTGGCTATAGGGTGTGGCCGCTGGCAAATGGAGCATCAGCTTTCACCCAAACTCCTGTGTGCCAATCTTGAGGGCTGTCATTTTCTCTCTCTCTTTTTTTTTTTTTTTTTTTTTTTGTTCTTTTCTTTCAGGGTCCCTTGAGGAATTTGGGAGCATCTCCTTAATGATCCTGAATGGTGCAGCAGTGACAGTATGTGGGCTGCTGGTGTGTAGGCAACGGGAGATGGAGCAGCAGAGCTCCACAGCACCTCATTAGGCCCAGGACTCCCGAGCTGGAGCCACATTAAAGAGCAGCCATGCCTTTCAACATGTGCCGGCTGGTCTCTCCTTCCGCTTTCCCCACTGCTGGAGCAGTCGCTCACATTTCAGATGCATCCACACATATACAAAATGCAAGGAGGGGGGTTATAGTGCAGTTTGGAGAAGATGAGAACAAGGGAAATAATGTGACAGAAAGAGTAAATTTAATCCTGGATGTTTGGTGTGATGTTTGCTTTTGTAATGTAAGCTATTTGGCAACATCAGGACACCAGGAAATCAATGACGGCAGTGACGGATCTGCCTTATATCCTGACTTTCGGCGCAGATGCTCCCCTACATGTGCCAGCCAGGCAGGGATCACAATAATCCACTAAAGCCCTCCACCTCTTCACGCACTTAACAGAAGTGGAGGGAGCTCCTCCTCCCTCTGTGAAGTTTTGCTTCGGAGGCTTCACGAGGTCAGCCCTGTTGTTATCATTGTCATATTGATGAAACACTCAGCATGCAATCGGTTCGCAGCCCGCCCATATTTCAGTTGACAACCCGGCTCGCCTCCAAGAGGAGAGAGATTAGGTTGCTCCCTCCACAAGTGTATGGAAAGGAGTAAAAAGGGTGTTTGCTGAGGATTGGAACTGAAATTGCTGTGGGATCTTTTTTCATGCACGTTTGTTATCTGTTTTTATGATTTAGACGAGTTTTGAGGTAAACAAGCAGCCATGAGAGAGCTGTTTGGATGATATGATAAAACGCTCTTTTAAGTGCTGAAATCAATAGCCCATATAATCATAAACATGAGGGCATTAGAGAGTGATGTTCTTCTTTGGTTGGAAGGACATACAGTATGTCATATTAATGCAGTTTAATTCAATTAGCTTATTGCTGGGCGTGCCGTGGAAGCCCAGAGGGATATTTTGTTGACGGTATGCAGCGAGCAAAAAGTGAGGATTGCCAGCGAATGTGATGATATGATAAGAACATCTGGTGTCATAACAAGCAACAAACTGCAAAGTTTAAACTACGGGCAAAACAAGCGTGATCTTTCTTGCACAAAGTTGGCTAGAGTGACGAGCGAGAAACCCGAAGGTTTCATAAAGGGCTGAAAAGGGTTTTTAGAGGGAGGTAATAATTAAAATCAGACTCTGCCTGACTGTCAAACAAAGAACGCAGTTTAAAGATGAAACTCTCTTAAAAAAAAAAAAAAGAAAAGAAAAAAAAAACAGCGATTGTCACCACACTGAACAATGTCATAAAAATAAAACACACACACACAAAAAAGAAAAACACAACACAAAGGAGAGCCCAAAGGTTCTTCCTCTCAAGCGAGTCCCTGTCACAAGTGACACAAGCAGTTATTTTCCTATTTTCGCTGTATTTCATTTAAAATTTCCATTCTGTGTCTTAGAAATGAATATTTGATCTTTTCCCCCTGAACCTGTCACCGATGGGCCTTTGAAGCTGCGAGACACTGCATTGTGTTTGTGACACTGCGGGATATACAGGAGAAAAAGATCAAACTCCTCTGCGGAGAGAGAACATGAAAAGGTAAACACTGTGTCCTGGCGGTTTACCTGTTTAGAAGCTCTCTTTGTTTCAGATGTTCTGACCACAAATGTTTGGGGGCAACAGTCTTGTACAATGTTTGCTTTTCTGGAAACGATTGTCTACTTTAATGTTTTTTTTCTTACTTGGACTGCGTTTGTTCTGGGAATGCTGCTTCAGTTTGCAGAAAAACTTTCTCTCGGAGATCTTCACTGCTCTTTTATATTCTGCTGACTTCCCTAAGTTAGTTTTTTTTGTGTTGTTATGTGCCATGCATGTATGTGTGCGAGTGCGTGTGTGTGTGTGTGTGTGTGTGTGAAATGGCAGCAGCAGCAGTGCTGGAGGTCTGCGCAGGAGCGACTTGTGGAATCTCCCTTCCTGAGATCAAATGGGGAAAAAAAAGATATATGGGTTCTGCTTTCCAATTAATACTTCACCTGCATCTACGATAAGATGAAAAGTGATAACAGCAAAGACGGGGACAGCCAAAGGTGTACTCAAAGTGTAAAACAGAGAGGGTATGAGCTTTTTTTAAGTGTTTTGGAAATCTTGGATCCGCTCTTATGTTGATCAACACTCCAACATAACAACTGTGGAGCAAATATACTCGAAGGTGTGTAACAAAAATGTTGATTCTATGCTCCAGATTATAGGCCTATATAAAAATAGAGAAAAACATGATAAGCACGGTCTCATAAAAAAGTGGAAATTGAGCACCCTAGTTAGTCATAATTGGCTAATTTTGTTTGTAAGGTCATGATAGCACTTAAAGCCTCTCTGGATCCCTTCCCGCAAAAATGCAACATGCAACACAGGCAGCCCTTTTGTGTGCCAGTGAGCACTGATGTGCTTTCTGTTTCCATGCCAACTCACTTTCATCTTTCATCTTTCTTACCAGCTCATCCTACGCTTCAGATGAATTAGGTTTGTTACAAATTCTTTTGAAGTGCACACACAACCCCCCTATACCACCCCACTTCAGCGAAACAAAACAAAAACACTGAGGAGCTACAAATGTAAGCCAGTAATCTTGCTCGTTTCGGCTCCTTGGCTAACCAATGGCACCACGGACAGGATATTTCCACTTCATTTCAATTTGGAATACGTCCCTCGCTCCTTCTACCTCTTGGCTTCCATTTTCTGCTGTTGTGAGCTGCTCTGCACCACACAATTCATTTCCATTATGGAGACGGTCGCTGAGAGGGTTGCATTGTGGGTTGGTAATGATCTTCAATTACACTGATGCCAGTACCTAAGGGGTAAAAGGAAGGTGGAGGTCTCTTAAGGATCAAAGGTTTAGACCTGAAGAGGACTTCTGTGTCCTCGCAGATGCATTTCCTCAAGATGCTCCAGTGAATTCTGCCTCTGGACACAGAAAGCCAATTTCTAGGCCCTGGGCTGTGTCTGTCAGTAATAGAGCTGCTGGAAAGTCTGGTATCAGCAGGAGTCCTGGCCTTTGAGATATCAATGATAAAAACATCAACTTTACTTTCGTCTGCACCTCCATTTTTACCTTGCATTTTGAACTTGATTATATTAAAGCTGCACTGATCAATATATATATTAATCCTAACAATGGTTTAAATGACTATATGTAATGCTACAGGGGATAAAATCCACCCGGTTTCAGTTACCAGCAGTACTATAGAGCATTTTAAGGACTTTTAGCATAGGAATAAGGAAATACTAGCACTGTGGTTGTAGTCCATTCAAATCAAGTAAATATTCTCAATTCAAAGCTAAATTCTCCTTCGTTGTAGTATTGTCTGCTTGCCCCAATTATGCAGAAACAGTTTAGCTGACCTACTAGCTAAAAGGCTATTAATACGCACCTTAAGCGTGAGTACAGAAACATTTCGCTTTGGGGTTGTGTGGCAGCCATTGACACGGGAAACATTGCACAGATAGAGGAAAGAGTAGATTCCACTAAATATGAGAAAAAATCTTGGATGCAAATTTCCTGTAGTTGGTCAGAGAAGTGAAACTGAACCGAGGGTTTCTTACACAACAGCGATCCAAAGCATGGCTCAAAATCCACCATGAAGTACTTCAATAAACAAAAACTGAGGCTTCACAGTTCACTGACTTGAACTTCGTTAAAAATATGTGGGCTCACAAACAGGCTGTGTCTGCTAGACAACCGCCGAAAAATGTGTGAGAACCTTTAGTGATCTGCAAGAGGAGTGGGTGAAAGTGGCCAAAATGCCAATGTTGCTTCATGTGTGCTGGAAAAGGAATTAAACAACTCTTTGGAAACAATGAAACTTTGTAACAATGAGCACCAGCACCCCCAAGGGGTTGACCATAAATTGTGTAGTAATTTCATGTTGTAATAACAAATTATGAAATGAAATGAACTCTCCAGTGATTTCCTTTTTTCATTCATGGATTGATAAGGAAGAATTAAGGGCTTCATTAGGAATAATTAAGACAGTCTACACGTTTGATGTTGCAGATAATAACAGATAATTCAGTTTGTGAATTGAAATACAATGCATTTAAACTGAGGAAATAGTCCTTGGCAAACAATGCCGCAGTCTTCCCAGTACATATCTGTATACGCGTCAGTTGCACATTTGACTACAGTGACTGTTACAGTTATTCAACACAGTGACTCAAATATCTATTCGGAGATATTATAAATCGAATCCAAACTCATTTCAAAGCACAAAGACACAATTTTGCTTTATATGACATATAGCAAGCCTTTTTCAGTTTCTCCCATATTGAGCTTTTCACCTCGCCTTCTCCAAACTTTACACAAGTCTCAGCTGCAATATTTGTCCCTGGTGACATCAAACGTGCTTTACACTATCTGGGTGTTCTTTTGAAGTTCTCTCAACTCAAGAAAAAGATGGAAAAATAAATAACATGCTGTCTGGAGTTTCTCATCCAGTGTATCTGGGCATGAAGGGTCAGCTTTCTTTTCTTGGAGCAAAACAGGGAGGATGCCGGGCTTTGAGCAACTGGAGTTTAGGCGATGAGAAGAGTGAAGGAATAAAGAAAGTTTTCAGGTTATCTGTAAGGTTCATCTTGTGGTGAGCAAAAAGTGAGAAAGAACAATCGCTCAAGGGGGGGGGAGAAAAAAAAAAAAAAAAAAAAAATCAAGCTGTAGAAATTTGTTTGCCTGCTTGCAAATGAAGACTCATGTGGGCCAGTGCATATCACAGAATAAATCCCAGCAAGAGAGACTTCAGTTTGTCCATCAATGTGAAAACCCAACACTGGCACAGCAGTTTGCATCTTGGTTGCTGTTACTGAACCCGTTTGCTTCTCTGGTATTTATTCTACTCATAACGTTACGCATTTTAGCCTCTTAATTATTTTCCGTATGTGCTTTGAAACGCTGATAGCATAAACACGAGAAAGGGTAGATAAAAACTGTCACAGTGATGCCACGGCCAAAGGACGTCAGAAAACACGCACAAAGGAGATGCATGTAAACCAGCAGAATGCATGTAGACCACGTTGTCAAAAGATCAGCTTATTTAACGCTTGATTATGCCTGGTAGTTTGTGACGAAAATTAGAGACACTAAAATTCCTTGGTCAGCCTTTCAAAGCTGGGATGCTGTGGTAATTTACTTGATTGGAATACAATTTTGAGGTTCAATTAATTCCAAGCTGATTTGGAATACATTACAGGAAGACTGATTTATTTAGGTTAAGCTTCCATTGGTGCTGTGCAGAAAAGTAAGGAGGCTTTAACAGAATGATATTTCATAGTACAGAAGTGAAAAATATTCAAGCCCCTTGAAAAGGCGTTAAAGGAGCATGAAAGGAGCCAAGGGTGATACTATACCCCTACAACATTTGGTTAATTGGAGATTGGTCACGGGCTGTAATATTTGACTGTAATCTGAAAGGCCTGTGAAAGCAGGAGTGTGGAGAGAGAGAGAGAGAAAGACAGAGAGAGAGAGAGAGAGAGAGAGAGAGAGAGAGAGAGAGAGATCAGCACAAGCTGTGAGGAGCAGCCAGTGATAAGATTAAACCCATTCACATCCCATAATGAAAAATGAGCAGCAGTAGCTCCTTTTTATCAGGCTCATTTCTTACATCGCCGCTCCTCTAGGTTGTTTTCATGTAAATAACTAAATAGAAGACTCAACAACAAATGCAACAATGCTCGTTCCTTCTCATAATACGCAATAACATACATTCAATATGGTGTCGAATACCAGGAGGAATCAGAGGTGGAGAAGTAACAGCATAAATATCAGCCCTGGCCTTATTTTCTCCCTGTTCCTCCGTGTAACCAAACTGACTCATTATGAACTTCAAAGACACAGATAGGAGTTTTAATTAAGAGAAATGCTGCGGAGCAGTGAAGATAAGTAACATCCCCCCCTCCCCCATTTTCCCCTGCATCCCCCCCACCTCTGCACCCCCTACATCCCCACCCCTCAGTGCTCAGACAACATCATTAGGACAGTACAGAGGGTGGTGGTGTGCAGCAGCCAACCACCGTCCCACCGCATGAAACCAAAATCACTGCGTAGCTTCTATCTGGTAATCCTCACATCACAGGTTCTTTGTACTGATGTGGAGTGACACTGTGCATGTTTCAGTATACACATGCAAACATAAACACCGGATTATCTGGCACCAGCACAAGCAGCAGCGCCACCGCTTCCATCGGTGCTACCAGTCAGCTGTGCTGAGCATGGAACAGAACCAAGAGGCTTTTAAGGCAGAAAGGTGCATTGTTTTCCAGAGCATCATCCTTTTTTCCTTGCTTTTGTTCAGATTATGTAATGCTGAAAAGGTCATTTTTTGCTCTCACAAAGCTCCTCCGTTATGCCAGAGCGGCCTTGAACCACAGAGGGGTGATAAAATCAAAGATTTTATTGACCATGCTCCTGCCAGCGAGCTATCAGCTATATCATAGAAATAACTCTATTCTATGATTTTTTGGGCAGTCACTAAAACCAGAATCATTTTGATAATCAATGTTTTGCTTATTTTTGTTAATCAATAATGTTTAAAATTACTGTTTTAAAGTTGTCATTGTCTTCTACAATGGGAATATGTATATGTAATATGCAGTACATTGAGGTTCTGAACAGGCGACTAGGATGGCAAAAATTATTTTTATTATTGATTAGTCTACTGATTATTTAGTAGAGTTACTAGTTGAGTTTAGGGTAAATTGATTAACCCAGTAATATTCAATTTAATGTGATGAGACCCAAAAAAAGCAGCTAATTATAATATGAGAATCCAGAACTAACAAATTGTTGGCCTTTTTTGCTTGAAAACCTATTTAACAATTAATCAATTGATGATTAATCAAGCGACTAATTGTTTAATCCAGTAATTGTTGCAGCTCTGGAGAAATCAAGCAACATGAAAAATTAAATTGGGTGCTGTGAGCTTATAATGGACAATTTCCACCATTTATAGACCAAACAAGTAATAAATGAATGGCAAGAAAATGCAGATTTGTTGATATTGAAAAATTGTTAGATACAAGTAAAAAAAAGAGCATAGCCTACACAAAGCCTGAAAGTGTTAAGTTCAAAGACTTTTACATGTTGATTAAATTCAAAAGCAATTGAAAGTTTTTCTCAATGTACTGATGAAATTTTGAAGCCAGTGATGGTTTGTACATATATATATATGTACAACTATATAGACAAGTATGTCCACATACAACTACATCAACTTCGTGCCTCCAGACCTGGTGATTCTCACATTGTTATATCATTAAAAGAAAAAGATAAGAGTTGAGACACCATCAGACTCTGGAGGGGTTCATAAAAGCCTTTTTAAAACCCACTGGAAACTGTCAAAATCCATTGTTGTCAAAGTAAAATAGGCAGTCGGACTCAGATCTTAAAACATAAATCGCATTATGAACTGACAGAGTTTCAAAGGATGGTCATTTGTATTTGTGCTTCACAAATAAAATTTATTTCACCAAGTAGGTCAGTTATAATGATAAGTATCCATGTAAGGAGAAGATAGTTATAATGAAAATAATGTTAACATAACTTAAAGTACTTTCTTACACTTTATTACCAGACAATCACAACTAATCTTACATCACACCACCTACCCAGGCAAGGCAGGTGAGTTGTGCCTTTGCTCATATCTCTCCTGGTGCTCAGGTGGATCCCCTCCTGTCTGAGTAGACTGGGTGAGCTCTCAGACCGCCCACAAGCCTGCGGGCCTGCTGTGCGGCCAAGATCAGTAGCAGCAGAGAGAAATCTGCCCCCCCTGGGGGAAGGCCTGATGTCGGAGAGATTAATTGCAGACTACGGAGCTGCAGCATGCTGGGAGCACACATTGCTTGCAGGCTCAAATATATTCATCTGTGCACAGACACACACAGACACACACAAACACACAAGCCCAACCTCCCTCTCCCCCTCACAGGCAGGATCCATCAGCATGTTGAATCCCAGATGAACATTAAACCCCCCCCAGAGGTGCTGCTCCTTTGTCTCCAGGTAGCGCTGCCTGGCGTTCTGCCCACCGCCTCCTGCTTTCATGTGGCCAAGGGAATTATCCTCCCTTTTGTATGTGTATGTGTATGTGTGTGTGTGTGTGTGTGTGTGTGTGTGTGTGCACAAGTGTTGGTGTGTACGGTTTGCAGTAGAGTGTGACGCCTTCACAGGTACTAGCTTTCATATCTGTTTTCTGTTCTGGCATCAAGCCAGCCAGCCTACCTCACAGGTGGCTGGCTGGCCTGTTTACCCGGAGGCTCCTGAGCAAGGCAGCGCCGAGGCTGAGGCTGCAGCCAGCCAACGATTATGAGAAGAGCAGCGAGAGGAGGGACGCAACTCTCAGGCTGCCACACTCTAGTTAGCGGTAAAGGGTTAGGAAGCGGTTTGCCATGCATGTGTAGTGTGTGTATGTGTGTACAAGTACAGTAAATCACTGAGGCTGTTTTCATGTATACTGGGTGCCCCTGAATCTAAAAGACTTTTCCTGTGTGCTCATGCATGGCTGTGTGTGTTTGCGTTTCCCCCCATGTTTAGTTTTATTTGTACAAGGAGAAAAATTGAAGGTACAAACCCACAGTGTGCTGCACTGCTTATTTTGGGGAAACATAACAACTGGTATTTCCCACTCTTCAAAGAAAGCTGTATAATACTTGGTTTTGCTGTCTTCTGAGTGTGCTTTGTGGAGATCCCCGCTGTGAATCCAGCTTAAATGCTTTTCCATCCTGCAAACTCTTCTCTGAGCACACCGGCTGACTGAACCTTGAAGATGGCTCTAGAGTCTCAGCTAACTTTTCACAACAAAGATCATCAGGAGCTTTGGCGGTGCCATTAGATGTGCACGCGCATGTTTGCGTGTGTGTCTATAAATTCTCGTCATCTGGAGCTTTAGTGTTATCTTTGGTCCTTTACGAGCCTCGCTCTGTGTGTGTGTGTGTGTGTGTGTGTGTGTGTGTGTGTGTGTGTGTGTGTGTGTGTGTGTGTGTTGTGGCACTAGTAGTGGTGACGTGAAGGCAGCTGCAGTCACTTTTATTTAGTCTATAAATTGGTTCAGGTGATTCATCAGAAAAAGTCTTCACTGCACAGAAGATTGTTGTTTCTGGAAAAAACACTGCATGTTAATTGTTGTAAAATTGTTGGCATATATTTCATGACTGTGACTTACACTTAAAAAAATGCGTGCTAGTGTGCTGGCTAACTGCATATTAAAAAGACGTAAACTGCTGGGCTGTCTGTTCAGCGTTTCCTGGCAGTGTGTGTGACTCACCACAGCTCCTCTAACCAAAGTCTTTCCTGGAATAGAGCAAAGCCAATCCTTATTCTGACCTAAGCTATCACTGAAATCAGCACCTGTAGGCCTCAAGAACTGGCTCAGTGCTCTGTGCGTGTGATTGTGTGTGTGTGTAGACCTTTAGCCCTGATGTCCCATCCCAAAGCAGTGCAGGTATGTTTATGCTGCAGCAGAATGGGCCTGCAGGACAAGCAGCAGGTGGCCTCAGCCTTTAGTGACGACAGCTGGGTCCCGTTTGTTGTTACTAGGATGCAGGAGGAGAAGAGGCCTGGCTCAATATCCCTCCGCTCTCAGTCCAGGCTCCTCACACCACAAATCCTTACATTTCAGGATGATGTTAAAAGGAAGAGCCTCTGCTTGTGCATACGTGTGTGTATTTACATGATATCACTTACACTCTCTTCTGGACTTTTTCCTTTCTGGTCTTTCTGATAAAGATACCTACTTAGAATGTGCTGTGTCAACTACTGGTAAATATATATTATATATAAATATATATAAAAAGTCAATAATGTATAATACTATACTATATTATACTTTTTGATACTCTACATCATTCTCACAGCTCTAGTTATGAGATATTAAAGGTAAAACTGGCCAAAAGTAAATAAACAGCTATGTAACAAAGCTGTTTATATATTAATGTGTTAGTAATCATAATATATTAAAAATATCACAATAACACAAACAGGAGCCACCCCGCTTAATAAATACTTTCAATGTTGTTGATAATTCTGTACTTTCAATCCATACATTTTTGAATGTGTGGCTTTTTGTATTGCTGCTAAAGTAAAGGATGCAAATGTTTCTTCTACTGCTACTTGAATTCTTTTCTGTTTGTTGGCTATACTGTTAGATAAGATATTTGCCGCTAGATATTTTCAGATTTTGTATTAATCTGTGGATATTTAAAAAAACATGTTAATCTGTAATGAAAACAACCATAGTTGCACAGTTGAGCTCACCATGTATCTGTGGACCAGAGGACAAACCTCTGACCATCCTAGAAACGTTGCCAAATAATGCAAAACAGATCCAATTCTTTTTTTTTTTTTTTGGCAACCAAACCCACTGCACCTGCTCCATGATAGTTTATGATAGTTTAATTTTAAGAGAAAAAAAAAAATCAATTTTTAGATTCTGTAATATCACATAGGATACAAAAAGCTGGATGCCTCATCACTTCAGTGCCTAAAGTCAATATTTCTTCCAAAATAAAAATCCATTCTCCCAACCCCCCCTCACCCACCCCAAGTTCCCTTTGATGTGTGGGTGTCTTGGTCTTACATCAGACATCAGGGTCAAAGCCTGAAAAGGCAAGTCAATTTACAGACAGACATCAGAAGGAGAGGCTTCTCCTGCACAGGTAGAGCTGAGAGAGCCAGGGCTGCAGCTCCACAACCTCCTCATCTGTCAGATTTGAATGGAACAGACAGCTCGGACAGCTCAGCTAAAGCAGGTTCATTGTTGGCTTCGTTACACACATCGATTTACGAGCAAGAGCGCAAACAGTTCAGCGCAGAGTCCTGAAGTGTGGTTTGACTAAGGCGGTGTGTCCACCGGCAGCCATAAAGGTTTGTATGTCGGTACATCAAAGCCCCAAGAGAGCACGGTCCAACAGCCAGTAAACTGCTTCATGGTATTAGCAATTTTCCCATGTGCCCTTATCGTCATGGATATCACGAGTTCATTCAGAGAGACACGAGAGGGGTGATAGGAAGCGAAAACTCACTATGGCAACAGCGGCTGGTCCAGAGTGGCTGATTTCTAACTTGATGTAGCGGTTGGGTACGTGGCACAAATGAAGCAAATCTTGTTTACACGCCTGTGGGTGTATTGGAATTTCAGTTTGACCAAAGTTAAGATTTAACTTTTCTGTTTTGATCTGCATGAGGAGTATCCAGAACACTGTAAGCGAGTAAAATAAAAAAAAATAAAAACATATTTTACTTTGAACTGCATTGAAGTCAAATATATGTCTTTGTATGAGGAGTTGTCAGACATCAAATAAATGCAGGAGGTAGTAAGAATACATACTTTTTTTCAAATCAGCCTCAGAAGAATGTTTTAATCTGAACCCCCATAGGAATGGAGCCCGTTTCATAAATTTAATTGCCTCGACTGTTAAAAAATATTTAATTTCTTGACCAAAGCTTGTTGAAAATATGAAATGTGCATGCACAAAATCTCTGAAATGTTTGGCAAGATTTAATTTCTGCACACAAGGAAACTCAATTACACACCACCAGTTAAATATACTGCATTTTTTATTGCTGCATTCATTCATCATTTCCATTTGTTGATGTACCCAGAATGAGATTGCATTAACATTTCAGAGATTGTGTGCATACATGTCTCTTATTTTGAATAAGCTGTTGTGTGGAATTTGAATGTCTCAGCGTTCAAAGCAGTTTTTCCACACTAGTTTTTCCTGGGGGGTCAAAAGGACAATGTAGCTGATATAATGTATTATTAGTGTCTGTGGGCCCCATATAATGCATTATATCTAACAAATCAATTACAAATAACCTCAACACACATAAAATCTTCTTTGCCATGTTTTATTTCAAAATCTAACCTCTGTGTGATGCAGATTATGATGTATGAAGGAAGAGAGCAAAATATCCACCACCAAAAGGAAGAACCTCAAAGCCATAAACAACTCTCCCTCCAATATAATGATCTGGCAGGCTCACATCAAATGCAAACACGGATGAAAGACAGAGGCAAAGCACCTCCAACACAGCTCCTGTATGTGCCATTACATGCAGCAGAGTTCATTAAGCTGAGTATGTGAGGAGAGATAAAGGCCCCTGTATTGGGGGATTTCCCCCTGCTAGCATACTGTCTGAACATGACTGCCAGTGTCTTTGAATACTGTGCTGAGGGCGTATTTTCGTCAGGCCTCAGATCCCAGATCCTGTCTTCTTTCCACAAACATATGGAAGTTCCTTCTCTTTTCTGACTTTTTTTTACTAGCATGCTAGTTAAACAGTACATACAGTGATTGAAATATGCCTTTGATAGGGATAAAGAATTGATTTATGACCGTACTTTTATCATCGCTCACTCATAACCAACTGCCCCCAAGCACTTTATCCTGTGGAGAGGTTTTTGGGGAGGAAACCACCTGCTTTGATTTATAACCCCTATGGATTGAAAGTTGTAGTCAGGACTGCAGAGTGTTAAATCCTTGACATCTCTTCTAGGTCCAGTCCCACTGCTGAGCTCTGGGCTGTCCAGACTTTGAGCCTGATGGTCTAAATTATCAGTCAGACCTGAACAGCTTTCTTGGCTTATAAGAAAAAAAAAAACTACAAAGGAGGCAAATGGTAAGAATTAAAGATAATATGTTATAATCAGTAACGTGGCAAATGGTTGTGAACATTAGTACTGATTAAAAAAAAACAAATGTCCACAAACTGAATACTATGGAGCAGGCAAATATGAAGTGTGCCACACAGGGATATAATTAGCATAATCTTTTCTCCATCTCAGGGCAGAAGGAAGCCGTCTAAGGCCAGAAGGTTTGGCTATAAAACATGCATGTTTCAAAAATTACAGCCAAAGCATTTCCAGTAGAGGAATTCCTGCTGTTTCGCTCAAACAGACTCAGGCTGACTGGAAGTCACTTCCAGATTCTTGAATGAAAACAACAGAAAACGCGACAACTTGCAAGTTGAGATGAGAAACGTTTCAGCGGGTTTTTTTTTTTTTTTTTTTTTTTTTTTAACTTGCAGCTGTTGCCATGTATTTTTATATTGTCTTCACGTGTGGAATGATAATGATGGTCAAATAGTAAATCTCTAAGTTACAAGAGGAGCTTTTCATATACTAAAATATACTACTGAAAAATATGGGAAACAAACAAATATGGGAAATGGGAAACACGTTGCATGACAGGATATTTGAAGACATACAGTATATCCACGTACTTTATGGAGGAGTAGAGACGATGTGCAACATGCAACGCTGGTGCCCAGCCAGATTTAAACTGGAAATTTGTGATTGAGGTCAGCTGCTAAAATCAAACATTACAAAATTATCACTATAGCCCTCATTACAACAACTGGTGTTGTTATTGTTGCCATTGTAAGTGGTACAATTATTTTCCTTGTCTTGCCTATTAATTCTTGTGTTTAAAGTTTTATTGCCTATTGTGCTCATGGTGACCCCCGCCCTCCCTTTTGACACTATACTCATATTCTTCTATTCATCATGTTATGTAAACAAAGTGGCTTTATGCTTTGTTTTTCCTTCGCTGCGTCAACAGTTGTTTGTAACACCAAGCTACAGATGGGACTTCCTTCAGTGAAACACACTGGCAATAACCCGACAGGGGCTTCCGATACACTGGGATCTGCATTGGAAATGCAATTCGTCTCCTAGGGCTACAGGCCCTCCTCCATTGTTTCACGGCTATCTTGACACCCACTCACCAGAATGGAGGCATGCCGCAATGAACCCTGGGATCTGTGATCCTGCCACCGATAGGCACAGCAGTGCCACAGATTCCATTAAGCTCCAAATTAAAGCAGGCACATCAAAGGGCCTGTGAGGAGGCAGCATGGAGATGTGACAGGGAGAGGGGGAACGAAAATGAGTGAGGGGAGAATAAAGGGAAAAAAAAGAAGCCTCATTTATGCAATCCCTGAACGTGACAGAGCCTAATCCAAATCAATATCTCTGAGTGGTAGAGTGTTGTTACAATGCTAGTGTGGAACATATTAGCGCAAGATGAAAGCATCAAAGTGGTTAGCTAGATGAAATTATGTCTTTTATAGCACGAGAAATAATTGGAAAAATCTGGGAGAGCTGGCATACATTTTTGCTAACATGACCACATGTGAAGTGGAAGCAGTAGCTTTCTTTAGCCCAAGAGACGTTTTGCAACCAAAGTTTCACTGATACCTGACTGACAGCTCAAAGAAGACTGTTTTCCCACTTCAACAGCCAACACAAACAGACATTATGAGCATTAACATCAATGAAAGGACTTGACTTGAAGACACACCCACATTTCCACACAGTTTTTGACAGCAGGCTAAAACAGTTATATGCTACTATTAATGCTATTGATGCAATTTATTTATAGAGTAAATCCAACGCATTTACTGCACACACTGTCCATCTCAGTGGCCCTGATTTTTTTCCCAGTCGGTATCTGAGAGGCTTTATCTCTTCCACGCAGGGGGTAGAGTCTGAAGGGAACCACTGGGATCACATTGTCTCTATAGATAATCTCTATTTATTTTTCTGTCCAGGGTGGAAAATTTGCAACAAATCCCTTGGGTTTCTGTAAGTGTTTTATCACTCAGAGATGCTCCTAGAGATGTTACTTGTGATTCGGGAATGGGAAGAACTCTACGTGATAGTGCCCGCATAATTCACAAGGCCTGTCCAAAAGCCTCTGCTGCTCGTACAACACCCAGGGAGCCCCGGAGCACTCTACTAGTATCCCTCTATGGTGGTGAAGGGGGCAAAGAGGGGTATTGGACAAGAGGGGTTGGGAGGGAGGGAGGGAGGGTGTTTTTTGCGGCCCTACAGCAGTCTGCCTGATTGCATCGCCACACAAGCGTGCCTTCAAAGCCTTCCCCTCCCCACCGCCCAGTTTGACCAGATAAGGGCCCCCTCACGCTGTGGTTCAGCTAGGGGACAGGAAGACACACGGAGGGGTCAACGGTAGTGCCATCTGCTCCCCTTGTACAACAAATACTACGCATCTATATCAACAAAAAGCTTCACATATCCTGCCCAGCATATGGAGTGGCTACTCAGACAGCACCTTTGATCACTCCACAGGTTTTATATAGAGGCATATACTGTGTAATACATCCAGGATGTTTATTTCTCTGCTCATACAAGTTTCATGAGGACAATGTTGATCGACTCAATATGTTTCTTCCTTTATTTGGTGCCTCAGACAAAAAAAAAAAAAATGGAGGACTGTTGTAGCGCAGCAGAGGAGACAGGCTGCTGCCAGCAGGCTGCATGGTGCATACAGTGTTAACAATCTGAATTAAGGGGCATGCTGATGTAGGTCAGCTCCCAATGACATCACATTCCTGTGTGTCGCTAACTGCGAGTGCCGCGACAGTGATTGACAGTGGGCACAACACACACGATGTCTCCTTCTTGGAGGGAAGGGCACGTTGGAATGCAACTTAATCTGCAAGTAACAATTCTAAAAACGGAGGATGGTGTATCATTTGCCTTGCGGCATTTGTGGATGAGCATGCCAACATCAACCCCATACCGCCACAATACAGACACACATGCTCCCATAGTCCCTGACTCGTTCCACAGTCTCTGTGTCTACACATCTAGCCGTGTCAGCAGCTGTCACAGAGGCCATATCATGTTGCACACAGGCAGCAAGGCCAGTGCCTTCAGGTTTACTGCTCACTAAGGTGGCTTTTACAACAGTTTTCCATCTTTTTCTCTTTTATACACCTTGTTTAACCATCTTCTGCTTCTATTCTCGCTTGCATTTTTTTTTTTTTATGTCATGAGCCTGACGGTGGTTCCTGGTGCAAAAACATTATCAAGCCAATCAGAAGATAATGACTATCATTTGGATCTATGTTTAATTGAGTAGCTTCCAGTATGCTCTAACAGCACACCTCTGTTTCCCCTAACCTCAGTCCTCCACCACAAAACTGTTCTCTCATGACTTCACCTGAAAAGGTGCTTTCCACATTTCAGTAGGTAAGACCTGAGGGAGTTTGCCTCTCGACAGCCAGGGCCCCCCAGAATCAGTAATCACACTGAAAACTTCAATTACATCTGTGGTTCCAACCATTTGATGAATGAATGGATTACTTGCCAAGACAACAAAGGAGGTAGCTGGATATAGTCACCACGCTGGGTAATAAAACCAGGGAATATCAAAGTGTTTAGTCAGTTTAAAGACAAGCATGAACTCCAGCATATAGTATGAGCTGTTCCCTAAGCACGAATTTCTGCAGTGAGTGAAATTGTCATGCTGGGCCTTGTCAAGGAGCCAAAGAAAACAGAATTAGCTTCACATAAAGGAGAAAAGTTACACAATAGAGCTTGTAATACCTGGTCAAACAAACCTGTGATTGATGCATCTCAGACAATGGAATAGTTCAAGAGTGAAAAGGATCATGGGACTGTGACCCAGTAGTCTTTAGATCATTTTTCTGGGAGAGGCCTAGATGCGGTGAGTACTTCGCCTGGTGGTAATCATGTTTTGTTTGGAAAACCCTGCTTTATATTACAACTAATGGGAAACAAATTGCCTGAGCATGTAGTCCCCTAAAATTGAGGGATTCCCTAATCCAAATCCACAACCGATAGAGACAGACAGATTTAAACCTCATACCTTCTTCTGTTTCGTTTGTCAGGGAGGGAAATGACAAGGAAGACAGAGAGTACTGGGCTTGTTTCCTGGCATGGGCACGGGAACCCCCAAAAAATGAATAAGTCACATTATAATCCATGACAACACAAGGAGATGAGATGAAGAAACACTAAAGAGAGCCAAACATATGGCTGCGAGAAACACGGAACTAGAGGGAGCAAATCAGAGAGAAACAAATGAGACCACATACAGACAGAATAGAACAATGATGCTCTTTCATTGGGGTTTTATGATGTAGGGAAGATGAGGACAGATGAGGGTGAAGTGTCAGTGCAGCTTCTATGTACAGAATGACTAAGACCCTGGACCCCGAAAGACTACTGAATCAATGTCCAGCAAGCTTGCAGATCTCTGGATGCGGAGAACATACGGTAGCTATCGAGTACAACGTGCAGGGATTGATGACGAAATGACACGTCTCTGTGTGTGAGTGCGTATGCCTATGTATGTACGCACACACGCACAAGGGTGTGCGTGTGTCAGAGGGAGTGCGCGTGTGCGTGCGTACGGTGAAAGGGTGGGGCATAGAACAGAGGCCCCTCTAGCCCAGACTTGAAAAGGCATTCTTTCATCATTGCTAATCTCCCAAACATAAACATGAGAGCATCCACACAGTCTCTCTCTCAGGGCCAAAGGGGTGACCCTCCCATGACTGGAGATGAGGAACTGCACGAGTGCAGTAGTGTGCGTGCTTCTGGCTGTCTGACTGTTTGTATTAGGAAGAGTTTCACCGACTGATATCAATCAACGTATCAGTTTTATAACTGTTGTTTGTGTAGACATTGCGAGATTCTGTCGTAGGTGTGTGAGCAATAGTGTGTGTGTGTGCGCCTGTTTATGATTGTGAAGGATGTGTGTGTTCCTGTGCTGCTGGGTAAACCAGGCTCAAAACAAGGGCGCGACTCGACATGTGAGACAGTTTCATCCGCAACAACCGACAATTAGTTATTTTTCCACAATCACCGTGTAAACTATAATTGCATGTGGTTTGAACAGGAAAAATTATGTCATGAGCACATAACTCACAGATTTAGGGACAAAGAGCAATTTGATACAAGCTTAGAAATCGAGCGACCATATGCTGAGAAACAAATCGGCTGCTGTGACCGTGAAAACGGGGCGAAATGGAAACTGCATCACCTGGGGATGGCTGTGAGGCTTACAGAGCGCTAGCAAGGTTGAGACGTGAACTTGCATGAGGTGGCACTGGGCATGCTCTTCTTTATCATAGGGACACTTACTTCTCAGGCCTGTATGTCTGGCATGAAATAAGCTCAGCTCACATGACACACACGCCTGCTTACACACACACACACACACACACACACACACACACACACACACACACACACACACACACACACAATACATCCAAGCTTGTACAGTACACTGCACCATTCCCTGTGTACAAGGCAAAGCTGTTTTTGCAAAGCGTTTAAGAGATAAGGCCAGTGAGTTAATGCAGACATATTGCCATAATCCAGCCCCCCTATCCCTCCGCTCTCCTCTAACAGCTTCTCTGCACTTCAGCTGCGTATCTGTGACAGATTAGGGCAGATCACCAAGGATTACCTCCACCAGACACAGCCTCTACACACTGACCATAGACACCCCCTCAACTCCAAGGATGAGAGGGAAGGAGGTTTGATTTAGATGTAATATTGAATAGCTGAATCTATTGATCATGTGTTGAATTGTGTTTTTTTTTTTTTTTTTTTTTTTTTTTTTTTTAAATCAGTCCGTGGTTGCAAAATCAGAACTGTTACAAACATATTTGTTTTAGTCACATGCACTCTTCACATCCTGTAAGGAGCTGATCCACTGCTAGGAGGATGCATGATGCCCCGGTACCTGTCGTTCCTTTGGGATGCTGCAGCAGAGTGAATATAGGTCAGACCTTGTTTTTGTTGTTATTTGCCTTTGATTGCCGGATAAAAAGGTGTCTACAGTCTGGTACTTTGCTAATGATCAACCTTTTACTCAGAACAAGAGTAGCGCTCAGTACCCAAAGCCAGATATCTGACAGAGAAATCATTACTTTATTTTCTTTGTTCCAGACTCAACAACTTCATCTTCCTGCTGTGTATATCTCAGCATCCTCCAGTGGTCTGTTTGAGTACTGCACACTAAGAGGGAAAAGAGGGAAACATGCAGTCAAGAGTTTATCTGGTGGATTTGATGTGAGTGACAGATAAAATGAAACCGATATCTTACCACTTTTAAATGTGTTGCTTTTGGGCATTTTATGGGCAACTTTTTACATACGAAATGCATTTGAAGTGAGGGAAAATATCTGCCGAACTTTCGGGAGTTGTTCACTGTTACAGTCCAGAGAGAATATTTTACTCATTTCCATTAGAAGAGAGCCTGAATAAATTAGCAACATCCTTTTTCCTTCTTCATCTAACTACAGCACTTGACAGCAGCGATCTTGTTTATGATCAATAATATATGGCTCTAATTCATATGCATATATAATATGTATATAGCTAGGATTTTATATAATATAGTAAGTTTTTATTTATATTCTTTGTAAAGAGACTTTTATCCTCAAAATACCTTCTCATATGTCACTGAGTTGAACCAAACCGATCAAAGAGAATATTCCAGTGTTATAATATTATAAAGGAGTAAATTATTTTATGGACTGAGTCAGATTTGGGTTATAGGCACCACTCCTGACCCAGGACTGAAACATAACACCTAATTTAAAAATGCTAAATTGAAAATAACAATAATCCAACAGCAAATCAGCCCTTACTCAGTCTTTAATCTGTGTTTGGATGGCTGGAAACAAAAAGGTGTGTGCGTGTGTGTGTAAATGATGGAGCAGGTGTGTGCGAGATAGGCAAATTGGGGGAGTGGGGGGTGGAGGAGGGGGACTGAGACCCCACCTGGACTCAGAACAAGCAGGAGACCGACCGGGGATGGGGACACACTACAAAGGGCTGGCGGGGCGAGGTGCACTAACGCCATAACACAGCCAAAGTCCCATTGTTCTATCCTTGTTTCATCTCTCCTCCTTCTCTCCAAATATTTGGAGGAACGCTCTGAATAACATACTGGTACTGAGAATATTGCACTCTGTATATTGTTGAAAGGAACTTAGGCAGTCTGAGTTTTTCACTCTTCAAAGACGTTTGCTTTGTTTTGTTTGGGTTTTGTTTGCTCCTGTATTTGAATTGTGTACCGTGATTTCGTGGATATCTCATTGTTCCAGGATTTGAGATTGTTGGACAGAGAAGCGCCCACTGGCTCATTTATTTTCATTGCATCATGTGACTCATTGTGATTGCAACACACTGGGAAAAGCAAGCTGAAATGATGCAAAAAATAACAACTGGCTCCTGTTTCCCACTGCCACTACTGGGGAGCTGTTTGTGAGAGAAGTTTCATTCTCCTTCATCATTAGAGTTTCAGTCAGACTGCTCCTATATAGGCTTCCAGGGTGCACATTTCCATACCAGAGCCAATGGGAAGTCAATGATTAAAAATACAAGACCACAGCTTTGCATCAGAGTTCAAATACAGAGCTGAAAGTGTGGAGCTGAGCTATTAATCATGTGATCAATGGGGGATGAGCATGAAGCACGACAATGCAGGGTGACAGCATCATCTTATAGGGTCGTTTGATGGCTCTTTCCTGGGGACCCCAACATTGATTGGGCCCTGAGGGTGCCCTGTGGCGCTGCCCCGTCACCAGGGCCTGACTGACAGCTCTAATGAAGCCTGCCATCGTTGGGCAAGGGGCCGCTCCAGAGCAGGCACCAAACTTCAATCGGCCTGTGTGACGTCCAAAGAGTTTTGATTTCTCACCAGTGGCGAGGGGGTAAAAAGGAGACCCCTGTGGGAGGCAAGCAGCCCCAGCCTGCCTTTGAATATTTCTTCGTTTACCGCGTGTCAGTTCTCGGTGTTGGAGATGCACTGAGAACACACGTTGGGGTGGGGTGTGGGGCTGTGGTGAATTTTTCATAGGCGCAAAGAGAGAAAAAAAAAAAAAAAAGAGAGAAGGGGCCCACAGTCCCATGGGATTAGGTTTTGATGCCATCATATGAACACAGACTTTTTTCATTCTGTGTAGCTGTCATTGTGCCAGTTCACAATTGAAGTTTGGTTGTTTAGTGGTGGGTTTTAAATAATGAGAGAAAAAACCTGTCAGGTAACTTTGGCTTTCTTCATAGTTTAGTTAAAATGTATGAGAAGATGTATGTATATGTAATGTATAAGAAGTTACAACTATCAGTGCTCTCTCCATCTCTCTCTCTTTCACTCACTCACACACACACACACACACACACACACACACACACACACACACACACACACACACACACACACACACACCCACACACACACACACACACACACACACACACACACACCCGCTCTCCATGCAGGGAGGGATATTGAAGAGCAGTGGAACCTCAGAAGACTCATCCTCACTTTGTTCTATTATTCACCAACTCTGGCTTCAGAACTCTCTAGGATCTCCATGGGGTTACACTCTCTATCCTGATGGAAAGACTTCTGTGCCGCTGAGAGCCTGTTTACTCCCTGGCCTCGGCCCCGCGGTCCACTGGAATACACAACCAGTCCCTTCACTTCCATGCTCACATCAGAGCCATCAAAAATAAATCAAAAACAGACTGGTACAAGCCATTTGTTAATCTCATGTTCGCTGGCACTTTTTGAAACCACTTGCTGAACCAAAAAGCGTCATTTCACAAGATTGGCAGCCCACTTCGATCGAGCAGCAATGATGACATTCTGGCAAACGTCACAGAAACAATTTACCCTGCTGTGCGGCGCCTTCCTTTTATTCTTTTCAATCAGCATGAATCTTTACATCTTCACTAGCTATGATACAATATGATCCCCTCTCAGAATGCTCATTTGTACCAGCATAAATAGTTATTTGAAAGATAAAAGCAAACATGTTTGTTTTTTGTTTGTATTTTTTTCCTCTTCTCAACTCCCCAAAGGCATTTATGAGCACTTTGGTAATAAGGACCACAGAAGGATTTAACTGAAGAAGAGGAGCAGAGGATGCTTTGATGTACTCTTAGATTAAGTGAAGTGTACGGCGATGTCTACAAAAATATATGCAGTGTATACACTGATCTCGGGTAGACGTATTTCTCTCTGCTGGCCCTTCCTCTCTGGTCCCAAACCACAGCAGCATGAAAGACAGTCTGAATGCTCCGTGGTAGCAGGAGACTTGTATGGACCTTGTCGACAGCTTCAGATGAACCATTCCCCAAAGAAACACAAACTGGGGAGATTTTTTTCTTTTTTTTTCCTCTCTCTTTTTTCAACAAACTTGTTTTTTTTACCCAACCCAGAAATTTCCCCCAACAAAAAAATCTAAACTTTTAAAAGCCTGGGTTCAGAGTTGCTTTGATTTTTGATATATTGCTCTGCTTAAAAGAGATTTAGCAACTAGGCAATGCCCAGAAGACGAGCATTGCCCAAGCGACTCGACACAGTGCCAATGTTTGAGTCAGAGGAAGACTAAGAGAAATAGAAAGGAATGATTTTGTAACTTGTTATGAAACAGTCAGGCTTTTTCAATTTTCAATTTTATGTTAAATTTTTAACATTGGCTTCAGTGTGATGAGCTATTCTGCCAGAGGCAACAAAAAGACTCAAATCTTCATTTTCATATTTTATGTATTCATGCATATGAGTTAGTAAGCAGAAAGCAACACCAGCTGGCCAGTGGTGCTGGCCAGGATGCACGTTCTCAGTATTAATATACAGTAAGCAGGTTTGAGAACCACCAGGCAGGCACTTTCTTGAGAAAGCATTCCTTGGCACAGTGTGACTGCTATGATTCCCTCTATGCTGTGCTATTTGTATTTGTTTAGGGTGTTAATGAAAGGTTGCATGAATAATTTAACATAAACAAAGCATGTCACTTCAAATTAACAGCAGCGTGGCAAACGCATGAAGCAGCCCCACTGCATGTGGCACAGACTCTGATCTGATACTGACCTCTACTGGACTGCTCTGCTGCTCAATGCAGGCCTGTTACCAAGCTCAGCATTCATCTGAAATACTACCACATGATAGTCCATCAGCTATAAATTCATTTTAATCTCTGTTAGTGAGAGTGATTTACATTCTATTTTATGTTGATTTTATGAAACAAATGACACCTGTTTACCAAACAAATAATAAAAAAAAATTATAATAACCATATTGTTTCATATAGGAATATAAGATTTGTTTTTGTTATGGATCCCATAAACTTCTTAATCAAACAACTTTTAGAATTGTAATAGGAAGTTTTGTTTCTATTTATTACATATTATTCTCATTTCTATGTTGCAGTTTCTTGTTACTCATTTCTACCTTATAAACACATTTTTATTTTATTTATTTAGTCTCTACAAGGTCTTGGTGCACAGTTTTATACTGTCTGTGTTTCCTAGAAAGGTTCTAACTAACAGTTATTTCACTTATCAAATAATCTACAGATTATGTTTGTGATTTGTGGATTTTTTGTGTGTGTAAAATGTGAGGAAATATTGATACCCACCACACTTTCCCCGAGCCAAATGTTGTTGTTGTTTTTTTTTGTGACCAACAATCTCAGAAGATTTTCCATTTACAAAGATGTAAAACAAAAAAACAGCAGCTGCTGCTCACATCAGGGATCATTGAATCAGCAAATGTGTGGTACCTTTATCTAAGAAGAGATGATTATTTAATTATCATAAATAGTTAGATTATCTTTTCAATTGAAAAGATTACTTGATCAAATAATTGTTTCAGATCTACTCTTCAATCAATTCTAAATGATCAAGTAATTAATGAATGAGCTGATAAAGACTCAGTAGCCTCAGAGCTTTTTCATTACACACCATTTCAGTTAAGTATTTGATGTATTTACCTGCCTCCTATAATTTACATATATAACAAGGCAGACAAAGCTTTTACTTGTAATCAAAATTAATTGTATTGACACACACACACTCACTTGTGATGACCAGTTGACCTAAAGCTTCATTCCAATCCAAACAAAACAAACCTTTTCCTTTTTTTTTTTTTTCACCTACAAGTTGAGAAAAGGCCCATTTCCAGCTTCATTCCTACATTTTAAGGCCCCTCTCACCCTCCCACCCTTTCTTCACCCCACCACTACACATACACTCACACATACACACACACACCCAGCAGCAATGCCACCCCACTCGGCTCAATTAACACTGCGGGTCCAAGGGTGTGAATTATTTAGTGATGAATTATTAATAAATAATAACAAAGGGGCTCGGGGGAGACGCAGCCCGGTCAATTAGGAGAGAAGGGAAAAGTGAAGGCAAGCAGAGGGGGGTTGGAGGCAGGGGATCTGCAGATGATCTGATCTGCGCCTCATCATTATCGCCGCCCGTCAGACACAATTACCTCTGCTGCACGCTCCCCGGCACTTCAAACAACAGCCCGTCCCTCTGACTCTGACAGGCCTCCGCTTTCTACTACCTCTGCTCAGCCAACACACACACACACATACAGCACACAGGCTTGGATACTAATATTAATCATGTGTTGTAGAATGCCAAAGAAAAACACTTGCTTATGATTGGCAGGTGACTGAATAAAATCTTATGTCAAGACACCTCAAACTTACAGCTGCTCAGGTGGATAGCTCAACTACTGTTCTAGGTCAGCAAACAAGATACAGTGTCCATGACGAGTGTTTATCCCCACATTGAAGTCTGACAAAAGAAATATTTGTTATCTTGATTCCTTTAATAGGCACTGTACTATAAAATGCAGCTACACATACCAACAACATTTCTGCTGTTTTTCATTAATTAACTCCCAGCTGTGAAACAAACCTAACTAGCGATTACAACAAAATAAAAAAAACAACTCACTGTAGATGCTGCATAGCCAAATACCACAGAAGAAGTCCTGTCCCAGCTGCTTTTTCTTCTGTCTAATTAACTCAAATGGATTTGACATGTCATGGTTCATCTATACTTTTCAACAGTCCTTGGATATTCAGTCTGCAGATATTAAAAATTTAGGGTTAACTTGTCTCTGAGCCCGAGTGAGGTCAGTCTCACACAGCAAGTTTGTGTGAGATGTGATACATAGACAGAGCTGCTGGAAACTTTTGAGCATTTCTCATTTTCTAATGGTATCAATTAATTGTAAATTCACTTGCTTTGAAAATATATCTACATATCTTATGTAAACAACCTTATCCTTTGAAAATGCTCGTGTTCCTGAAGATGCAAAATACATTTTGACTAAGAGTGTGATCTCAACAATACAGCTTCACACAGACTTTCAATTAATCCAGTTATTTCAGACCTCGTGTCTTTTTAATTTATTACTTAGACTGAACATCAGAGCATTATTTTGTTTCATACCACAAGATGGAGCCAAATACCCAAAAGATGCAAGTCTTCTAGAGAGAAATGCTTTTCTATAACCTTCTACTAATAGAATCAGTAATTAAAAAAAAAAAAAAAAAAGGTATGTTATGCTTATGTAGATTATTCTAAGAGAGAAATGCTGCTGTTTTGTTTTTTTTTTTTTTTTTACACTATATCTGTAAGAGTTCACTGTTAAGCATGGTGTTTCTTTTTGTGGTGTTACTTTTTGTGTCATGATGTTGTAATACTAATCCAAAAGCTCCAGGTGGCAGTCTAACCACAAGTTCATGATGGTTTGTGAGGGCACCATTTCAAACAACTGGTTCAGTAACTTGACATTTTTAGGATTATGCATTGAGTAATTAAGGCCTCATGAGGTAAAACTTTCAAAAATCACTGACCAAGTCATCTCAGTCGCAGTCTGTTGTTTTGTCTGTTGATTGCAGCAACACTGTAGTTGAGTAGATTCATCCCTTTTTCTGCTGTAACACCTGCAATATAGCAGAATAAATAATATACTGTGAGAACCTCATGGCAGTAACAACAAACTCATACAATAACATTGTTTACTATCTTTAATCTTCCATGATATTAAAGAATGTATTTAAGTAATTTTCTTTATTGCTTGATTATTTCCTTTCAGGAATTAAAAACTTAAAATACACCAAGTGTCAATGGCAATTTACACAAATTTTTTTAAATCACAAGTATGGAATTAATGCAGTTAAGTCATTGCTCTGTTATTCAAAAATTAAACTAGCAGACAAAACTCTGCACAATCAGATTTCATTATTTAAGTGCAGTTCCTCTCAAAGGCCTAAAGCACTGTAGCTAACTCATTAGAAAAAGAAACTTGGCACATACTTCCCATAAATAACTGCATTCAGCAGGAGAGCTGATGCAATCTTAATCAGTCAGCTTGTGGCCAATGTGAAAGGACAAATCTTGCAGCAGTGTGGTGGATAATGGCCGATCAGAAAAAAAGAACAGCAAATGGACAGATTTTGCCTGCGATTTCACTGTGTCTCTCTCAAATGATGATGCTGACAAGTTATGACTGACGCTCATTACAGTAATACTAATAAAAATTTGTTGTTGTTTAGTGACACCATAACTTAATTGTGTACACCAACAGGGAAATATTTTCATTCTACAGAGTCTCTGTAAAATGCTGAATAACTCAACATTTAAATAATACAAGAAATTGTTAGTTTCAAAAGAAAAAAAAACAGCCCCCTTACCAAAAACATATTGATTGCATCCAGCCTTTCTGTTGTCTCTCTCCATCTTCTCTCTGGGAGTAGTGAAGACTTTCATCAATCCCATGGGTTTTATTGCATTGGTCTGCTGGATAGATAAGTAAAGCCACAAGGAAAGGAAGTCAGATAAATTCACAAATACTTTTATGAATATAGCCTGACTCCTCTGTATCTAATAGCTTGAAGCAGACCGGCCTGGGAGGATCAGAGTGTTTTTCACTTGTGTCTCACTTTGCACTGGTCCATACCCTTTGTTGGCCCTTACGGAGATAAAGACACAAACACCATCACAACATGCCTTATTAACAACAGATCCTGTTGCTGTGTATTGTTTGTATGATGAAAAGCTACACAAATACTCACCAGATTAGACACATGCATGGAAAGTAAGGCTTTTTTTTTTATCTATAATATGCTGAAAAATTAATGAACAGAATGCAGTCACCACAATCAGTGGTATTTGGTATGTGATTGGCACTTTGACTGGCCATACTTTGGGATGAGAGCCATGAGCAAATTACTTCTTTACTGGCCACACAGCTGGAGGTTCATTGATTAGTTTACAGGCAAGGAACTAACAAGCCCATATCAATCAGGCAGGGAGTGGGTGGTAAAAACTCAAGTCATCATTCAAACTGATTAAATGTAATAATGCATGCACAGATGCTCTTAGCCAATAAACAAGCACTTTTATTTCATTTTTAACTAATTGTATCCTGTTATTATAAGAAGGGAATATATACATAAGAATGATTCCTTTTTTCCCTGTCTGTCATATGAACACTTAAATTAGCAAGACAAACAGGCAGTCAGGGATTTTTACATATTTCTTATTCAAATATTTAGTTATACAAAAATCCTTTATTTAACTAAAAACCTGTTTAAAATTACCTTGATAACAAAACAGACAAACTCAGCACCCTTTTAAACTGATGCAGAAACAGATCAAATGTGGTTAGATCAGTCTAGTTTGACCTACAATCTAGCTCCAAGGTCCAGAGACCAGGCGGACTTTTGAGAGGGGAATAATTAACTTAGTTGATCTAGGAAAATGTGGCTCATGTCAGTGTTTTCAGTTTTCTCAGCCCCACCAAGATCATATCTGACATCAAAAACCCCTTTCAGATCCAAGTGATACAGCCACAAAAATCTTTAATTTAATTAAGTTTTGTCTTGCATCTCCATTTTTACATTCAGTGAGAGACTGGTCTGGTCGACATTAGCTAGGCATAATTATTGTTTTGTATTGAACAATGAAGTCAACATTTTAAGTCATTTACATAACATTGCATATGAAAAAAATAATTCTAGACATCCCATTCCAATACAGTGGTTTATAGAGCAAATATTGAATATACAAACACAATGGAAAGCAGGCTAACTTCCTGCCACTTGGGGGCACTGGAAACAACTTAAATAAACAACATAACATGTAACAAAGACATGCAATCACTTACCCATTTTATTAGGAACACCAGTATATTGGCTTATCCCTGCAATTATGCTATCAATCAATCACGTGGCAGCAGTACAATGTATAAAATCATGCAGGTTAGGGGCTTCATTAATGTTCACAGCAAACATCAGTATCATGAAAGAAGTATTTCTGAAACTGCAAAAGTCTTTTTTGAATGGTGCAAAAAACAAGAAAAAAAACAAACATCCAGTCACTGACAGTACTGTCGATGATAATGTCAACAACTGGACTGATTGGAGTTGACAGAAGGTTTATGGTTCCTCAGATAACCAGTCTTTACTGGTGTGATAAGCCGAGAAACACCTAAGAAAGCACAACACACAAACCTTGAGATGGATGGAGCTATAACAGCAGAAGACCATATCTGGTTCCACTCATGTCAGCCAAGAACAGAAATATGCAGCGGCCACAGGCTCATAAAAACTGGACAGCTGATAGATCTGGATTGTACTGAGGTACACAGATGGTAGGGTCAGAACTTAGTGTCAGCTTGAATCCATGGGCCCAACCTGCCTTGTATTAACAGCCCAGACTGGTGGTGGTGGTATAATGTTGTGGGGAATATCTTTCTGGGCACTCATTTGGACCATTTAATGCCAGTCAATAATCCGTTGAATGCCACATCTTATCCAAATCATGTTGCTGACCATGTGGATCCCTCTATGGCCACAATGCACCATCTTCTAATTGCTACTCCCAGCATGATAATGCATCATGTCACAAAGGGAAAAAAAAAAAAAAAGACTGGTCAAACTGGTTTCACGAACAACAGATCTGAATCTAGTAGTAACACCTTTTTGGTAGAACAGAAGATACGGAACATGAAGTATAGCTGACAAATCTGCAGAAAATATGAGATGTAATCATGTCAACGTGGAGCAGGACGGTTCCAACATCTTGTAGAATCCATGCCACAAAAAAATGGGGTTATTTTTAGAGCAAAAGAGTCCCAGTGTTGGTGTGGTGCTCCTAATAAAGTGCTTGTTGAGTATATCATCACATTTTACACTTGTATGGTGAATATACTACAAATGTCTTTTATTTACACATCCAAAAAAGTTATTGAGCAATGTTTCAGATTGGACTCGTGTTTCTGGCCACCTACCAGATATATACGTACAATACGTCAGCTATATAAAACATCTTAGCTGTAAATACTCCATTAATTTCACCAGCTAGTTGCTACCTGTGTCCATCTGCCACCTGTTGCTAAGCTGATAGTTGTGAGAGCAAACCAAAAGTCATCCAGGAAGCTATATTAACTCATCTCAATAAACCAATAATCACACTGGTGCGTTGCTTTGGCGTTTTCGGTTGATACACTGCTTTTGTAAATTATTGCTTGGGCTATATCCACCTCAATCTCAGTGCACATGAAATCCAAGATGGCGGAGATAATTTCCTGCTCATTGGACAGGTGCTCAGTATTGCCACTAAAGGCTGGCAGCTGTATTGCAGCTGCTCCGTGCTAACAGGGTCGCCGGTTCGTTTTCCAGTGTTTAAACCATATTACGCAGTGCACAGATACTTTTCTCTTCGGGCCTCACGCAACAAACTTACCCGTCTTGAAGGCTAAATTGAGACGGAGAGAAACACCCGAGGTGGTTTTGTGAGTGACTTTAAAGCGCGGCACTACAGCCTCAAGGCTCCTCGCGCCTCGCTTCGTTCACCACCTGTGCACGTGCGTCGGCGCTGTAAAGGTCGGTGACGCTGATCCACCTGGGCAAGTGAAACCCACGCAGCTGCTGCCTCACCGGAGCACACCTTGAGCCAAGTGATCACTGTGCCTGCAGGAAGGGAGGGGGTCGAAACGGTGCCAGCTTTCTTTCTTTTTTTCCTTTCTTTCTTTTTTTTCTTTTGGCCTGGGATGGCTCATACTGTGCTCATTCCCCTGCTGGCTGGTTCATGCAGAACAGACCAAAGGGAGAAAAAAGAAAAAAGTAGGGCGGGCGGGGGGAAGCGGAGTCGGATGTTGTTAGGAGGGAATGGTATGCGGCTCAGGCTCGGGCTGTGCCTCTCTATCTCTCTCTATCGCTCTCTCTCTGTCCCGTAGCTATCACCACATCTGTTGTTATTTATATAACCACACACAACAGTCCGTTTTCAACTGGAGCACCGGGCTCCGGTTCGCCGCCCGTGGATGTGTCTCTGCCTGATATGCCCCAACAACTGAGCTAAAGACGGGGAGCGGCTGACGATGGCTTCGGTGCGGATGGTCGGCAAAGTTACGGCGAGACTTTTGGAAAGTCTGAAGCCTCTTCGCTGCCTCAAACCCACTCGTCCGGCCACATTTCTTCAACAGGTAAATGTATCGCTGAACTAATGAATTCAGTTCGGCGCAGATTTGCGCAACAACACAGCGCAACAATTTAAGTCTGCTGGGTATTTGATGTGCTGGCTTCCTGCTTTTTGAACGGGTTGAATAGAAAACTTTAAGTCACTGCTCACAAATGCTTTCCTTTGTAAACCTCTTTATTTTCTATTGCACCAGGCCGCATTTCTTTTACTATGTAAAATCAGGTTTAAAAAAAAAAAAAAAAAAAAGGCCAGTTTTTCCACTTTTAGTGTGAGGTTTTCTTTTTCTTTTTTCTTTTTTTTTTTAATAACAGGAGAAACGCACCGCTTCTGCCTCAGTCTTTCACTCAAGCTCTGCACTTCTGTGTCCTGTAATTTTCATTCGCTACCAACAGAACATCAAATGAATTATTCAACAGCATTACAGCACCTGGCTCTACTGGGGTTTAGGTAGTCTACAGATGTCTGTTCAGCCTTGAGATGTGTGTAGGGCCGATCACTTCTGAGCATTATCTCATCACTGAAGCAGTCCTCATTCAATTACTCCTCTGAGAAAGCGCTTCAGTCAGCCATTTGGAAAAAAGAAACCATGAATAGGCTGCTAAATAAACTACCTCGCCCTTTACAATCCTAAGAGACATCACTGACATAACTATACTGTGAAATACTCACAAAGGGTCAGAGTGTGACTGGATCATGTATCGGTCTGGAGCATCATCAGGTATTGGCCTGTGGTTCATTATGAATCGTGAGGCCTGTGCAAAAGTCAAAGATACAAGGCACCTGTCTGCACAAATCATCAAATGCAAACAGCTGTCGAAGAGCGAAGAGCAATGCTGCAAAGAGTAGAAAGCCACATTGCATCCATGTTATTACCCACTGCATGAAATTGTAGAGGTCAGCTTAGTCGTGAGCACACGGATCCCAACTGGACGCCTCAGATCTCTGACGGTGCAGTTAGAAAGGGGTCAAACACCATCACAATCTCCATGCTGAGTGAAAATTGATGTGCACTTTATGGAATTGGAAAAAAAAAAAAAAAACATTAGATTGGTGAGGGAAGCTGCCATGACTCACTCCTGCATGCAAGAATGACTATGAGGAGTTCTATTTTTAGACTTGACCATATATAAAATCAGAGATGCAGTTTGACTCTTTTCCAATGGCATACTGTGAGCAAAGTAATCCTATAGCCACCAAGAGAACAGCAAACCTCTCACAGGGTAAAGACACTGATTGGAGCCAATAGTTCACGAACAAAAACTCATCTTCATACTTATGCTTCAAACGAGTATTTTCACCAAAATATGGTTAAAGCTGAATCAGTGATAGCATATAAGTGGATTATGCTGCAGGAATACATCTGGATATTCTGGATAATGGATAATGCTATAGATAATTAGATTATGTTTTTTCTGCAGTGCATTGTTCATTGCATTGTTGCTGCATCTATCAAGCACAAGGGGTGACGTGACTGGGTACCTACAATTGCACAGCATCAAAAGGCAAAGTCAGCATCTTTAACCCTGAGCCATCTGCAAACCAGCTGACTGGCTGAGTATTTGATCATCAACAAGCAGATTTAGTCACATTTCAAACTAACATTTATCAAAAGATAAAAGCTGTTGTAAACCCAGTGCTGTTTAATCTGCTAGAGCACTCTCAATGACCATCCGTCCAAAGATGTGAGATTTAAATATTGAACAACATTTAAAACTCACAGGTTAAGAGTGTTGTATTTTTGTAATGGCACGACTGCATGACCGTTTGTTTACAATAGGCTGGTACAAAACCTGTAACAAGACACATGCTGACAAGACAGAACAGTGCAAAGAAAATCAGCTTTCACAATCCAGGGGGCAAATTGTCAGTTTTGTTTGCGGTTACTTAAATGTAGATATATGATAAAGTGTAGAAATAAACTGATTTCATTTTAGCTGGATGACAGCTGGTGAAATAGACAGAGGCTGTGGAAAATAAATGAATTTTGACTAAAATTATCTGGCTGACTTGCAAATCCTTGCTAAATCCCAGGTTCAATATCCTTTCATAACAGCAACCAGTGCGTGCATGAGTGCAGTGTCAGCAGATATGACCTGAGTAGTGAGTAGAAGATTGTTTAGGCTGTTGAGAATTCAGATACAGGCTGTTGTGGGTAGCTAGGGCAATGGTAGTTATGTCATGTCTATTATAACATAGTTTAAAAAAAAATAGCCATTATCCACCAGGAGTCCACAGGAGACAAATCAACATCTGCTTTAGTTATTGTACCGCCTCCAGCAAAAGATGGAACCTAGAGGGAGTTTGGCTTTTCTGCCAGTAAGTGTTGTTGCTGTTAGATAATGTGTTTCACATCAACAGACAACACTGTAATACTATACAGGTAAATATTATGTGAGGGAGCTGGAAATGCTACTAACCAAATTAGCAGATTTGAATTTGGCCTGAGATATTCTCAGTGCAGATCAGTGATACTGAGTTTGCTCTGCAGCATCTAGCTCTTGTTCATTGCCTGTGTTAAATTAACTGTATGACACATTGGGGAATGCAGTTGTTTGTTTCTTTTCTGATTCACATGAGAAGATCAATGTTAGTCTCCTCTTTGAGGTGGCAGTATTGAAAGGGTAAAGAGGGTAAAGAAGGCTAAACTGCCACTGTATGTCCATCAAAAGTGGACTGTCCAACACGGTCCTGTTAATTGAATATATGCAATAGATCTGCTCAAAGGAGATGCAGTGGTGTTAGAAGAGGATTAAAAGTCCCCCAATACTAGCTTTTGTGCTTAGTAGGATAAACGCATTCCCAACATACTAAACCCTTGCACTGCATAGAGATGATTGATGTGGGTCTCCTCAACTGACTATGGGTTTGATGGCAAATCAGTTTATCTCAACAAATATAACTGTTGTGTGGAGTGACAACCCTGCTCATTGTGCAGCAGGGTTTCAGCATACAGAAACAAATTGTGAGGAAATGGTTTTGTCACTATTCTCTGTCTTTCCACGTTTATAGTTGGTGTTTTGAGTGTGGTGAGGTAATATCATTTTATGCCTGACATAAAGACAAATGTATGCCACGGAAACTTTAAGCCCGAAAACGTTAGCAGAGCTGAGGGAGGCGTCACTTTGTCACCTAATGGTTGATGTTTTTATCTGTCAGCGGGCTCCAACTGCTGTCTTGCATCTTTCATCATAAGGACTGGTGTTGCACTGCAAAGACGGAGGAGGTTTCATTCGGGCAGGCCGGGCTGCTTATTTCTCAGTGTCAAGATAGGTCATGCCAGCTGTAGAGGCTGTTCTTTATTAGGGCAGCATCCACAGAAACTGAATAGGATGCAACTTGAAAAAGCTCAATATTTGAAGCTTAACAAAGCTATAGTGGGAGTAACATAATAATAAAGTTATAGTTGAGCTGATTTTTAAACCCCATTTATACCTGGTATTTAATGGACATCTGGTAGCCTGGTGGTTAACTGGAAAGAAAATAAGTCATTTCTATCATCTGTATAAGACATTTGATATCTGGATAAGGAAAAGTGTCAACGCAAAGTATTAATGCACTGAGACACACTGCGATTGGTGTCGGAAAAACGTCACCCGCTAAGTTGAAAGTTCACTTATAACTATGCCTTTTCATGATATCTCAAGAAAATAAGCAGGACCTATAGAGCAGCTTACATGCAGCCGTGTTAGGTGATCAGTCCACCTTCTTAGTTTGCATATTAAGTGCTGATCCACAATGTGGCCAGAAGAGAGATGTGTTTTGTAACATCTAAGTATAAAAGTTACTGAAAATGTTCTATGTACAGTAAAACTGCTGTTTGAAATGGCAACATAAGTAAATCATGTTATATTGTGGTCTGTATTCTGTCAGCAACATATGCTGGAGATATATATATATATATATATGAATCCTTAAAATTAAACCTTACCAGTTACAACCATATGGCTGCATGATATTTGCAACAGGAGTCAAAACAATTTAACAGTGGAACATTTCAAGTGAATGAATTTACAATCCCTTTTCTTACTACAAGTGTAAAAAAATCAAAGGTAGTTCTCAGTCCAACACACAAATTTCCCAGTGTTGCCTCTTGTCCTGATGTGCCCTTGTGATGAAGCATTTCCTGGTGTTATGTAACCTAAAGGGGAAATATGATTCACACAAGTTGGCAGAGGCAAAGTTTTTGTGGCAGCTTTGCATTTGAGTTCAGGATGGAGAGTTGTTTTTCTCAGGTTTTGAAGGAGCTGTTTATGCTCCTCTAAATCTGGCCGTTCTCAGGACCTTTGCAAACATCACATGATTTAAAAAAAAAATCTATGCCCCCATTCAGCGCCTTCATTGTGCTGTACTGTGCTGGGGTGCAGAATAAAGAGCTGCAATTAGGCTTGAGCCCTGATACCAACTATAAGAACAAAAGTCTTACTCTCAACAAGGGTATAAATAAATAAATAGTCCCGCCTCTGCTTGTCACCCTGTACGGTGAAGACACAGATGATGAATTCTTTCTGGCAGACAGTTACCCTCTTTACGTGGCAGAAAAACTACTTGGTATGTAGAGGCTCTGCTTGCTGGACTGGCTTGAAGAGAAGCCAACTTCACATTCCTATCATGCATTAAATAAATTAAATCTAGCTTTTGATTTGGTGTAATACAGATTTTAGTTTTTTTTTTGTTTGTTTTTGTTTTTACTGCTTTATGGTTAACTTTCCAGTGTTACCAAACACATTATTTGCATGAAATTTGCTATACAAACAAACCTTGTCTTTCCACTATATATTCATGCTGTCATCTTGCAGGACGTCAGTATCTTGCTCTGTTTTCACTTTGTCCTCCTAACCGGACTGGATCGTAAACTGGATAACAGAAAACAAATGCGTCAATGCAAATAATTTTCATGAAAGCACGCTGGCTGTTCTCAGTCAGTCAATTTCTCTTCTTGGCAGCCTTCGATTTTCACCCCATCCTTTAGGGCATTTATCACATGCATACATTTTCCTTCCCTTCTGTTTCAAGTCATCCCTGCAGGATGCTGTCATCTCTTTATGAAAAAAAAAAAGTGACTTTCCCTTTGCTTAGCAGTATCAAACCTGTGGTGAGAGTGGGAGGAAATACCCTTAGGAGGTCTTGCAACATGTGACGACAAATCTGCAACAGGCCATAGCTCAGTTGTGACAGGATTCATAATGGAGTGACCTGCTGTGAGGACTGCACGGAAAATGAGGCTGCTTTTCACCATGATGACCCCTGATCACTGCTCAAGCTGGCGTTACTGCAGAAGAGGGAGATGGCTGTTTGTCACTGCTCAGTTTTCACACCCCATTTTCTCTCTCTCTCCCTCTCTCATCTTCCCCTGGGGGTGTGGCATAAATAAGATGGATCAAGGGGTAAATATACCTTCAGCTGATTGCTTTTGAGAAAGAACAGTTGGGGGAAATAACTTGGTGTGCAGTGTTGTTCCCTGGAGCTTCAAATTGACTCCCAAAATGTGTCAAGCCAAGGACAATGGCTAGGCAAAAAAAAACCTTGCACCCTGGATAGTGATTTGTTGTGTAATTGGGAAGTCTGTGTTTTTTGTTCAGTGGAGAAGCCATTGGTGACGTTCGTTGTCATGTAGAGCTGAACGGAGACTCATCTCTGCAGGGTACATGTCTCCTGACCTGACCAGGGCGTGATTGCCTGATCCTCGTATATTTGCTGTGTCTGGGCTTGTTCAGGCAGCACTGTGTTGTTTTACTGTGTCTGTGTATTGTGTTTACTACTAATCTATTGGCGTGCCTGTTTTTTATCCATGAGAATAGCCCCAATTAAACATTTGATTATTCATGTAACACTGAGATAGGAAATTTTCTGTGATACTAGCCCAACAGGATCAGAGCTGACCTTTCTTCCATTCGGGTGCATTCCTTATAATCTCTGCCCACCACCTGCCTTATCTAGACAAAAGAAAGAAAGGAGAAGAAAAGACAATTTAACATGCAATTATATTACAATTAAGAATCACAGCATATAAGAGCACAACATTACCATAGATTCACATTAACTAACATTCACATTTTCTGTCACAGTCTTCCATATTGCATAATAACTTTGGTGTTAGCCTCACACAGTCTCCAACATAACCATAGACACTCTTGTTAATACCAAAGAATTGTATGTACTGTTTGCTGGTGGGTTCAAGGTGTTTACAGCAACAATCCACATCACCCCCACAAGGCACATAAAACCATTATTGCTCTTGCTCCCTATGCCTCTGTCATTGAGTGTAATGAGGCTGGGAAGCCCACCCACTGCTTTTCAATAGTCTGTTTCAAAAGAAATTTGGTGGCCTTCTAGCTTGAAACTTTAAATTTAAAGTAAATTTATATAGATTGTGTTGATTATATACATATGACATTGTTCCTGTGATGTGTAAGAGCATTTATAACCATGTGTTATAGCCATGTGTAGGTGAGAGAAGTAAAGTGTCAGTATTTAAAATGCAGTGTGCTACAGACAGTTATAACACAGGACCAGGAGCATGGCTTTGGAAATGGACTATTAATCATCACACAGCTCTCAACCTACATTATCTGCCACAGTAGCCGCATCCTGTTGATTTAGAATGGGCTTGGTATGTGTGCACATAGCATATAAACTGCCTGGAGGCAGTCAGCTGTTGAACTGATTCCAGTCACTAATCTTTGACGTGCACACATACCCTCCCATTCAGTTCAATTCAAGAGATAAATTGTCTGGCTTCGCCCTTGATGTTTAGATCCAGATGTGCAATTTTCCCATTAGCAGGGCACCAATGTGCAATGTGAGTGCGAATGTTGCTCAGCTTTCTCCCCTATAATCCAACTTTGACATGAAGTGCTAATGAAAGTGACATGGTGTACGTATCCATGTGTTGACATACGTGTTGGCAGTCAGCGCCTGCACCACTTGGTTTAATAAAGAAGCTATGGCTGTGGCAGTAAGAGGGTGCCATTTAAAATGTAGCTCCAGGCTGTTTAACATACTGGTAATGTGTTCGCTGTCTGGGGTTAATTATGAGCAGAGACAAAATAACTAGACTCCTTCGGGTTCCAGGGACAGCATGGTTATTTATTGATGGGTGATACAGCAACACATAGTAGTTAGTGTGTGACATCCCTCCAATTTATCTAGTTTTAGGCCAGTGGCCTTTTTGGCTTGTGTTACCTTAAAATAGAGCAGTTAAACCAAGGGGTGATTTTTTTTTTTTTTCCTTTCATGTAGAGTATTCTTTAAGAAAAAAAAAACAAAATATAGAAAAGTCAAAACATATCTTGTTATGTTAACCCAAGAAACTATGTTTTTCAATGTAATTTGTTTAATCATCCTGTGACCTCTGCAAATCAGTAATTGGGACCGGCTTATTGTAGTATTGATTTCATTGCATGATATTTATATTAATGCAATGAACCGACGATCCACCAATTGTTTCTTAAATGATGAATTGCACACTGTGAGACAGGACTAACCTCTTTTAAGTAAACTCAAAAGTAGATATGTTAGAGGGATGTCACACAGGGTTCTCCGCTGATTTAGTATTGTACAGCCATAAAGTTGGGGGGCTCACAAAACACAGATGGTTCAAGTATCACAGAAATTGAAGCAGCTGAGGCTCAGACATCTTGAAACACTGGTGTCTACAATTTCACAGGTGAATGGGGTCATTTATTAGACCCTTTCTCCCTTATAAACACTAAGTTCTTTCAATCCCCACAGCATCGGTTTGTACCATAGGATATCTGCTAGAATTTTGAAGCCTCAAGCGCAAACTGAGATGACAGCAATTTGGAGCGGTACCCCCAGAGCCACAGCCAAAAAAAAAATAAAAAATTAAGATGATGAGTACTACATGAGAAGTACCTCATGGCAGATAAACAGTACTCCATGTGTAAAATCGGTGACGCACCCCTTCAAATATCGATGTACATTCACAGGGATCATCTAAAAAAATCCTCTCCTCCACTCTCCACGGAGAGCTGGTGTGCTGATGTGTAGGTGGTAAAGCTCTGTCAGAGCTCTCAGCCGCATAATAACATCTGGAGATCTTACACAAGCTGAGCAGCTCAAATTTGTCTCATTGGGATCACTTTGTTTGGCTCTTTCTGGACTAAGCAGTATATAAAAAATTGCAGTTAGCAAGACCTAGTGGTTCACATTTTCCTTTCATCCTAAGGCAACAAAAACATTTTTTTTTTTTTTTTAATGTGAATACACCCTTATAATGTTTCACCTTCTGGCTCTAGCCAATGTATTGCTGTCATGCCTTTGTGATCCAGGTTACCACTAGAGACAAAACCCTCTGGTCACATGGCCAGTTACTCATTGCTGTATGTGAACGTAGTTTTTCGTGTTAAACCCCCTACTTCTAGCCGGTGGAGTGTGAAGGACTGTTTATCTGGCTTCTACTCCACCACTGTGCCTTCAGGCTTGTCCACTTTCTCAGCCTATAAAAACAGGCAGCTCCCTTGTTCCTGTTTAATGTGATATTGATCAAACAAATTCTCAGCTGGAGGACAAAGGGGGAGAGAGAGAGAGTGGCTGCCACATCCTTGATTGTCAGTTAGACAAAAATGTATATGTAATGTCCCAAGTGGGTCCCTTCTGACTCGCAGCTCAATCAGAAATACTGTGGTTTCAACACATGGGTGTGGCTAGGAACGAGGATGCAATACTGTGAGTCATTACTCTGGTATGACACGTCTCCAGTAAAATTTATGGCAACAATGGCAAATTATCTGCTTTCTATCACATCCAAGTTGCTTTAAATACTGAGTAGAAATAGTAGTTTGCATGTAAGCTAAAAGGACGAGGCCTGAGGAATGCCAAGCACAGGTTAGAGTCCTGCCGCCTCCAATAATGAAGTGTTCCCTATGGACAGTCTCCATTATCAGCAGGGAGCAAGACAGTTTGAGGTCTTGCAGAGTGATAGTACTGTGTATTGAGAGGCACAGTGGCATTTCAGTAAGCGTTCAACACCAAAAAAAACAAACAAAAAAAAAAACAATCAGCCAAAAAGATCCAGTTTAATCTGCATAATTGTAATCGGCTGGTCAAATTTCACACCGTTTACCAAGGGAGTGAAAAGCATTTTAACCGGCAGCGAGTGTAATAGAAGACATTCGTATTAAGCTGAAAGCATTCTCAGAGCAAAGCCAAAGAACAGATAACTTGATTGTTGCTGTTTTTTCAGATCCTCCTTTTCAGGAAGCTCTGGATCTATTTACTCTGTGTTGTCTGCTGACTCAAGCATTTACCGAGGGGGGGTACTTTTGAATACACAGAGCAAACAGAGTAAGCTGTTAATACTCTTTCTTTTTTCATTTACCACTTTATGTCCTCATGCCCTTCTGTCATTTTTCTCTTCCTTTCATCTCTCTCTTTTTAGGTCCAACAGAAGCAGCCCCTGCTTGGAAATTGTCAAGCTCTTTTCTACAGTACTCTCCCACCCTCTAGAGGTAATATACTGTTACTACTACTCCTTATGCTTTATGTCACGCAGCTGCCACCTTTTTTGACCCCAAACCCTCTGAATGTAAAAACCCTTGTTTTTGTGTTGCAGATGTGTCTTTGAAGTACAAATATGGCCGTTTGGTTCTGGAGGTCCCGTTGCCATCTAGGAATGAGAAGTGTCTGTTCTTCCTCAGACCCATGCTGATGAGTGTAGGGGACCTGATTGCAGATCTGCAAAGAGAGGACCCTGGAGTTACCGCCTCTGTTTTCTCCAAGGGTATGACACAGCAACTGTTAGCTATGCACCTTGTGGGTCGACCACATTCTTCAGGTGTAGTCAGTCCAGTTTTACCATTCTTTTTTTTCTGCCACTGACTGGTTTGGTTTGGTTTTGAAAGCTGCACACAGTAGTTTGGCAGGATGCCTGAAGGATATCATTTCATAAATCATTAACTAATGTTCACCGCTGTAGCTTGATTGTTTATAAATCCATCCTAAATTATTTAAAAGGTTTACTGGGATTATTTTTTAATCAGCAGCAGTGTTGGTATGAGTATAGAGTATTTCCAGTTTATTCTCTATTACACTTTACACCACTATACTACATTTAGGAAGAAATCCTATCTATTTTATCATTTCACAAAATAGGACACATTTAAACTGCACTTAATAGATTAAGCTTTATTCAACAGTCTTTTCTGTTTTCCCAATGTGTCTCATTTCTCCCTGTCTGGATAGCAAAAGTGATCCGTTTAGCATTTCATTACATTCTTTAATGCATCTTCTGTCTCTGTAGTGCAGTGCATCAAAGGCATTTCTGCTAGGCATTGGATGAAGTTTAAAGTTAAAGTAAAAATACTAAGTTGGATATTTGTCTTCTTCTAACAGACGGAGAGCGTGTAGCCAACACCACGCTAATAGAAGCTCTGCTGGACAAGGACTTCCAGCTCGTCATCAACGAAGCAGTTTATGATGTCCAGTCACCTGAAAAGGGTATAAACACATTTCTCTCCAGTCACAAATGATCCTCATTTTGCCTTCCACTCAGTTACACTTGGTCCTGCTGATAAATAGTAGGTATTATCTCTCCAGGTGTGACTCAGCTCAACATTTCATCTCACCTTCTCATCCTCATCCACCTTGTTGTGTCCTCTCTTGCAGTGTGTACGTCCAGTGAGCACGCCGTGGAGTTGGAGGACATGAAACATGTTGTGCATCTGCTACACACAGCGTTGCACCTGCCTGAACACCACCTGCTGAAGGAGAGGGAGCTGCTGGAGAAACTGGACAACCTAAAACAGGAACTTTCACCTCTAGAAAAGGTAGCAGACATGTGAGAATATGAATACTGTTTTCATCTGGTGCCACGTCCCTTTGTGAAGCGACAGATGGCATTCCTGTCCTGCTAGTTTTGCTGGACAGGCTTCTGTGAATTAGCGAGTAACCTGTCACCCTTGTATTATTTCCTGACAGATGAAGGCACAGCTGTCTCACACAGCCGAGTTCCAATCATCCAAGGTTCTCTGGACCGGTATGGCCCTTTTATCTGTGCAGGGTGGTGCTCTGGCATGGCTCACTTGGTGGGTCTATTCGTGGGATGTAATGGAGCCCGTCACGTACTTCATCACCTACGCTACGAGCATTGGAGCCTTTGCCTATTACGTCCTGACCAAACAGGCAAGTCTCAGGGACATAAAATTCACTTCAGCTCTGTTCTCTACTCAGTTGTGGACATTAACTTGTGGAATTTAAAGGAACTTTGGGAAATACACTTCTACCAAGAGTTGGGTGAAAAGATTGATAATAGTCTGTCTAACCATTAAATATGAAACAACAGCAAGAAGGCTGAAACCATAACAATGAGATGTTGAGGTGGTATAAATCATTGTCACAAAATATCAAACTATTTCTTAAACACAGTTAAATCTGAAGTCACGCATATGTTTACAGAGCTGTTTTTCCTCCCTGTATTAACAGCAAACCTAATTTATTCTTTCCTTCAGGATTGCATGTACCCAGATGCTAAAGACAGACAGTTCCTGCATTACTTTTATAAGGGGGCCAGCAAGAAGAAATTCAATGTGAAAAAATACAATGAACTGAAGGATGAACTGTCTCAGGTTGGTTGATTTTGTTCAGTTTTAATAACCTCACAATTGTTAATCCCTTAACTACTGGTAGGGACACATGCTGCATCCTGTAGCATGTGCAGGAGCAGTAGCCAATACAGGGCCAACACATAGAGACATACAGAGAAAAACAACCATTCACACTCACACTCACTGGAAATTTAGCGTCACCAGTTAACCTAAACATGCATGTCTGGACTGTGGGAAGAATCCAAGAACTCTGAGGGAACCCAGCACAGGGAGAACATGCAAACTCCACACAGAAAGGCCCCAGGCCTGAGGAGCTAGAACAGAAGATCCAGCATTTAAATCATATAACGTAAACTGCTTAAAGTAACAGCTTTATATAGTAGCAAACAAGACTAGGATGTTAACATAAAAACTGGAACATTTCATTTACGATGTTTTCTTAAAATCCCACGGGATAAATTGTCGGTATTTGCTAGGGGCCTATGTGTGACTGTGTTTTCTGCGATTCAGGTGGAGGAAGACCTGAGACGTCTGAAATATCCCACTCAACTTCAGCTGCCGCTTGAACAGATCCAGTCAAAGCCATGAACGAAGCCAAGCCATAACAAGTTGTCATTCACACGCTCCGGAGCAAAAACAATTTTTCTGCTTTATTTTGATAATGGCACCTTTTTCATTAGGAATCCATATCGTTCTGTTTTTGTTTACAATCTTGATAATGATCCCAATTATATCTTTGAAAGATATAAACCCTGAGGTGTATTGAAATAAAGTGTTTCCCCAAAACTGGTAGCATCTGCTGTATTTTTATGAAAATCTTTTTTTTTTTGATGCCAGTAGATTTAAAAAAAAAAAAAAAAAAAAAAATACCGTTTTTTTTTTTAAGAGGATTGAGAGTTGAACAAAAGTCACCATATGGAAAGCAAAAGAGTCACACGGGTAATGTCACAGAATTTATTGTAAAAAGTCACAACAGTAGGACCACAAAAATGATTGTCTGCTTGTTTGTTTTTCCTGAGTTTATAGATTATGTGACACAGCTAATAGTGATTTATGTCCAGAGTACATGTGTAAAAAAACACCCCCTTCTCCCTGAGGTAATTTCTACACTAGTGTTTGTTACCATTGTGGGTGCAAATACGCATTATTAAATTTTGTACTATAAACCTACAACACAAAGAACACAAACATGAATTCCCTTTTTGATGGAGCAAGCTTGAACAAACAGCATGTTTATATTGTGCCTGGATAATCTGTTATGACAGAGATTTGTTATAGAGACACAAGTATTTAACCCTGACTGTACAGCTTTAAAAAGAAATCTCACCTGACATTTTCAGCTTCCTCAAAGACAGTGTTAAGAGGGAGGCTTACCTGGGCAAGGACACAAGTAATGTCAAAAACTACCATCCTATTGGCTTGTTAAGAAAATGAGAGTTGGCTAAAGAACAAAAGAACATTTCTGTGGTACTACAATATTTAAAACTGGATTAAACAAGAAAGCTAAACTACCACAAAAGGCTATGAAAAGTAGTTAAAAGAGTATGGTCCATGATATTTCTGCAGTTTAAAAGTGGGAAGTGCACAATGTGTATTGAGCTACAGTGGTTGGATACACAGGACATGTGTAACATTTTACAACATAATGCAATCTGATAGACCATGAATTATGATCTCAAAAGGTTTGAGTCCACACATTTCTGGCACAAAATAGAAAAACATTCACATTGCAGCCTTATAGTGTGTGTGTGTGTGTGTGCATTCGGAGCTTACATGGGGAAATTGTTTAGCACTCAGGTCCTGATGCTTTTCATCTCATGATCAGTTTACAGCATCTCTTATAAAACATATAGCATTGCTGTATAAAATAGTACTTCTCTCCTCCTTTTCCCTAAAGGACCATGTTTTATTTTATAAACACATATTAGCTTTTATAATGTTGCAGAGATGGGGAGCAGGGAGCCTTTAAAATTGATCAACTAATAGTTATGTAATGTCTTGACTTTGTCATGCAGATGCAGACATTTAAAAAAAAACCTTTAAACCAGGTCAATGTTTTAACCAGCAAAGAAGGCTGTGAAACCGCAATTTCAAATCGGATCAGGTTTTAGGAATGAAGTGATTGCCAGAAACATTCATGTCTTCTAAACTGTTGTTTCATGTCAGTACATGTCCCTGTTATTTAGAAAACAACTGATTTTGTTGTAAAAACTAAATCTGTGAATTACCTTATTCAGTGTGTATGTAATTAATCAGGTTCATGAGTAACATACAAAAGATGACAAGAGAAAAACAGCCACCTCCAAAAAAAGTCTCCCTCCCTGTTTTATAAGCAATAACATAAAACCAGCTAATTTAATAACTGAGATCTGAAACTGTTACTGTTTTGGTCGGAAGTAAAGTTTCTTGGTGAGCATTGAAGCAAAGCAAGGTACTTGCTTCTTCCCAATCGCACTACGGTCATTACTGTTCCCGACGCTCCTCATTGACACTTTTCTGTTGACCAGTGTGAGTAACTCTGTGAATTCAAGGGAATTCCCATACTTTTGAAGCAGCTCACACAGATCTTGGATATACCAGGATCCATTGATGGTCTCCCGGTGGGAATAGTAGCCTTAAGAAACGAGGGACAGGAACAAGAACATTTAAAGCATCATCATTACATAATTAAATTTAGTATCAACTTAATCAGAAGATGTGTGGATGTACACATCAGGTGCAGATCCATCCTTGGCAGCTCACCTTCAGCCACAGAGTAGCACATGATGAAATCAGCTCCTGCGGGGAGGGTGTATACAGCGCTGGCGTCCACCACGACCTCATTGGTCTTTATCTCACTGTCCACGGCATCACAGTGGGTCACTGGGTCATCATGCTTGTCTCCACGACATGCCTAGTGGCAGATACAGCATTTAAAAAATGAAACAGGTAATATTGCATATCCTGATAGATTCAGGCGAGTTTTGGTTTTTCTTTGCATGTACCTGTAATATAAAGATCTTTGGCTTTCCTACAAGGCTTCTGCACTTATCTCCTTTGAACATGGCTGTGATGTCCTGAATGCTGATCTTGTCATCATAGGTATAAACATGGTCATTCTCACCATGGCTCAGGAAGACGAGCAAAAAGCAGTCTGCATCTGAATGATTGTCTCCAGCAGCTGGTGGGACATCAGGTACTTATTAAACTTGCAACTGAACAAGCTTAAGTGGACTATACCATATGTTACATGTTGGATCTTTGCACATACAGAACAGAACAGAAACAGGCACAACAATGATGATGTTATACTGCTGGGTTAGAGGTGATCATGTATGCACTTACCTTCACTGATTTTTTGTAGGACTTCATCCATTTTGTAGTTATCATAAGCCCTCACTTCAAAGTCCAACTCTTTCAGTCTAAGGAAGAGAAGGTGAAAATGAGCATGTAATAAACACAACTTACAGCTGCCAAACAATGACACACAAGTGGTTCTTAAGCAGAGAGTTATGCTAAACTCAGTATTCATGTGGCTGCCTGCAACGTGATACCTTCGCTCCAAGTTGTAGCGGTCAGCGTTGGTCCCATGCCTGTCATTTAACCCCAGGCGCCAGAAGAAACGCTCCTGGTTAAAGATGAGTGCGAGGCCTCGTCGTTTGTTCTTCATCTTGTACTCCTCAGCAGGATCCAAGGCTAAAGAGCTGTTTGAAAAAATAAACAGAGCACATAAACACAGACAACATTAGATGAGAACTGGACCAGAGTGAAGTGAGAATTTGAAGCAAATTACTATACAAACAAGAAGAAACGATTTACCTTCTAATGAAGGCATCCGTCTCTGTCAGGTTCTCAGTCCATGCTATAAAAAACACACATACATGAATAAACCAATTTGCATATAATTGCAATACAACAATTCTTTGACAAGTCTTTTTAAAAACATAAAAAAATATGTTTTTGCAAAAAAGAAACAGGATGATTGAGCCTTTCAGCCTGTTGCTTCTTTGTTAAGCAGTTCAACTACAGGTGCATGTATTGCTCCATTGCTGCTGGTATGGGGTCAAGCAGCCATTGTTCTGTCAGCTTAGAGTCCTCATTGCCCTCAATAGCTGGATGACAGGAGGAGAAAGATGGCAAAGAACAGAGGCCAAAAGTGACACCTCCATGCCCCACCCTACTGGTATATATGTTAGACTCTGTGTATGAAGGCAGCAACTCAGGGGCATTTGACGACTCTCTCTGACCAATCTGTTGTCTGCAGTGTTTTCACATCGCCTTTCTGGTATCACCTCAGCTCACTTGAAACTTTGACAGAGGAAATACCAAAATAGCGCCCGGTTCTAGCTACTATCCACAACTTCTGTGGGGGAAAAAAAATAAAAAATAACATTTTTCTTAAAAAGTAAAATCGATCACAATAACCTTAATGAAATAAAACAGTTGAGGCAGCTGGACTCTTTCACTACCTTTGGGTTTTTACAAGATGACAGGAGTTAGGAGAAAGTTACATCTGGTGTAGATGATATAGAGCAATAGTCAAGATCCATGAGTTTATCATTCATCTAAGTGTGGTTAAACAGACTACACTTTGGACCCAAGAAATAAAACCTGAACAGATTTACATTGTTTCACTTTTGCTTTGTTGACATGTCAGATTATAACACCACATGTTGAAAGGAATCCCCAACAGAAGGTATCTCAGTAACACCTTCTTTCATCCAAAACATATCCCCTCATCCCCTTGGACGGTGGTGGAGAGCAGATGACCACCGTAGGCGTTCCACTGGGTTGAGATCCGGTGGCTGCAGTTGCCATAGCATGTAGTTCACGCTTTTAATATAATGCATGTAATTTTCACACTCATCAAACTATTGAGTGAGCCCCTCGTGCCCTATGGATGGGTGCCTTCTCTGCCTTCAGGGGACCAATCCCACCCAGGACCTTGTGCTGATATGTATTGACTTCCCCCTAAGGAAGCCAGTGGCCCATAACCATGTATGCAGGTAAACCATTGTCTCAGAGCCAAGCACTCACCTGCCCTGTCTGTTGCTGTTCTGTTGACTTTAGCTGCGCCTCCTGGGAGGGTGAGAGAAAGACAGCAATTACGGTCTGGCATTGAAAATGGCTTAATGACACTAAAAACCCGTCCCACATGTGGTGTTAAATTTGGTGACAAACCGAAGACTTTGAGTAAGAAAGGGCGTAGCAGCGCTTACAGTATGTAACAACATTGGAGGACATTAAAAGGCATTTCATCTGTTCAAACGTCGCACAAAGGAGTTCACAACTGATAGGTCGATTTTTAATGAAACCATGTTTGTAAAGTTGTTACCTTCACAGGTGTCTTCCGCAGTGTTAGACATGTTCACAGGCTGTGTCTCCTCCGACTGACACTGGAAAAGTGAGTTTACTTTGTCGATACACCACCAATGAGCCTGCTTTAGTCCCTCCCTCACAATCTCATTGGTCGAGCGAGAAAAACGGAGAAAACCATTGGCTCTGCCGTCTGTCACTCAAAGTCTGATCCTGAGTACTTCCGCCTTTGCCACATTTTTTTCCCCGTCTTTGCCACATTGCAACTGCGACAATATAAAACGTTAATACACCGTGATTTAATAAATCACAATCATTTAAAGGGAGATTAGGGTGGGTACAGAAACAGAGACATTTCTATACCTCATTGAATTAAATTGTTTGTCATTGTCATTATGTTTTTTTTTTTTGTTTGTTTGTTTTACTCCATGACCTGTAGAAACCCCGATTTTTTATTTTCAAATTATTTTTCATATATATACTATGAGAGTGAGACCCTGAATCCCACTCTGAGAAGAACTTCTATGATAATAATTGACAAAGAGTGATCAATAAAGGCGCTTTTCTTTTATTTTTGATGACTTTTTAGTTCAGTTTGTCCACAGTTTTGTCATATTCACATCAACTGAGCTCACCAGAGCATTCGCCATGTGATATTTTACAAATTGTACATGTGTGAAAGGAAAATGTCTTTACTGTAGAAACATATTCTCTTTAACCTTTTATTACATGTTCCTATTAGATCTGTTATTTCCTAATAATTCCTTGAATTTTCCTGGAAACTGTGTGCTAATTATAGGGAAAATAGAGATGAAGAAATGTATTTATTTATCATTGACATAATATTACAAATTATTTTGCGCACATGTAGAATTATATTCTTGTTGTCTGTATACAAAATACACATATGTGCATATTCAGCTTTACACTGACACCCCACGTTGCAATGGTTTAGTATTACAGATTGGATCATCTTTATTAATCATCCACTCTTAAATGTAAATACATTTTATATTCACTTACTGAGCAACAGAAGGGTGACTTTCAAAGCTTCAATAAAGAGACAAAACACTCCCGATCCCTACAGTTTATGACCTTGAATATTCTTGAAAGAACCAGAGCAAACATGAGCAAAACGCAGCAGCAGAAAGTTGTCTGTTCAAAAACATGCATCTGCTTCCTCATCACTAACATCATGCAGTATTGACCAAATCCAGATTTTACTGTAAATCTAGACTGCACTTAGCGTTTCCTTAAAAAACATTTTTTAAAAAAACTTAGGAACTTTAATTAGAAAACGCCTCACATTGAGAGCCAGGTGGGAAGACAGGTCTGGTTAAACACTAAATGTGGATTCTGGCATTTTCTTGCCAACCTTGATCAGAATTAAAATAATACTGATTTAATAACACAGTTTATGAAAGAAAAGGTTGGTTTGAGTCAGTATCTCAAGAATTACTGCCAATTAGGCTGGGATCCCGAGTACATACATAAACCTCTCTTGCCCTCTGCTGGACATACTGTATGTTACCACTGTTTTCACACTAGGTAACTTCATGGCCAGCACAGGCACAGAGTAAATCAAAATAGTTGGACTTACTATAAGTAAAGGCAGAACTAACACCATTAACGAAGGCTCGGATCTATTAAAGTATCTATTGAGTCATAAGAGTGTGACAGTGACTCAGCACAAATATCAGGACAATGAAAACAACACAATGAAATTCAGTCATCATCACTCACTATTACACCTGTGTATTTCCGATCCCCAGCTTGTGTGATACCTAGGTCTTGACACTGGAACATGGTCTTAGTTATAGTTATGTTTTACAAACCAACTGTTCGCTTTGAGAAAGGGTTTGAAATATCAAAAAAGGAAGATAGTTTATTTCTATGATTATCGCCATTAAACCAGACCCAAGCTGCATCCAGCATTAGTTCACACTTATCTATTTTGTCAAAGATACTTTTCAGTGTTGTCCCCCAGTCTTAAGTCTTTGGCGCTTGATTGAAGGCAGACACGTGTGAAGAGAACCAACCCAACAAACACACACAAAAGTACATGTGAATAATGTCAGTGATGTTTGTGGATGCACCAGTAGCCAGCTATTAATGCTCTTATAGTAATACCTGTTGGTTCACGGGTCAATTATTAATTTCGAGAAATATCTCAGGGGAAGGAAGGAAAAAGCTAGTTTACCATTACCAAGTTTGTCGCCACCAAACCAGAGCTACGCTGTATCCAGTAATGGCTCACGCTTGTGTAGTCCATTACAGATACCTTTTAGCCACATGTGGACAACAAGAGCACAAAAACAGAAAAACAAAAGTGTCCATGTGATTGAGCACCGTCCACGTTATATCAGGTCCAAGATATTAATTCCCCAGCAAGTTGGTTTTGGTTTAGTTTATTGCTTTCGATGACAGGTGGAAGTAAAACATTACATCATTACATTTACTGTTAGTGTATAAAAAAAAAAAAAATAAATAAAAATAAAAAAAAAAGTTTTTATGTACTTGTAATGTGGCATTAAAATTATTATTTTTTTAATCTTTTTTGTATTTTTTTACATAAGTATTTCACCTTACACTGTGGCAATGTCGCACAGAGGGTTTGGCTACAAGCTGATGTACTAACAGTGGATCATTTGTCTGCGGAGCCTCCAAGTGTCATGTTCGAAAACCCGGAGGGGAATTTTGTCATTTGTGTGTTCGGTGATTTTGTCAAGATGTTTCAGTCAGTATTTCAAACTGATTCTGTTGTCTGACAACACAAAGAGAAAAGCGTTTAAATAAGAAGTGCTTTATTGAAAATCCGGCCATTGACTTAAGTCTTTTTCTGTCTCTGCCACATTGCAACTGCAACTCATAAAACATTCAGCGAGTAAGAGAGTAACATCTAATTCAGACAAGTTGCTTTAGATGCATTCTTTACTTTGATGTCCACAATAGGTGCATGGGAGAGGAGTGATAATTTTTCTGGATATAACTGTAATTTGGGATCAATTAAAGGTCAAAGACAACACAGGTTCTGTTGGTTCATTGTGCTGTGTTTAAAACCAGTCGCTTATTTCCAGAGGAAATCCTTAGAAAGAAAAACCTAACAAAAAAAAATTTATCATTGACATATTCCTGCAAATGTAATTTTTCATACATGTTCAATTGTATTATTGAAGCCTGTAGACAGCCTGTAGTGCGTTCACTGACCTGCTGTAAACTAACAAACACTCCAGGCTACACTGGTTTAGTATTACAGATCGGGTTCTACCCACATATTCACAAACCCAAACACCCTGTTTCTATTAGGACAAAAACATTACAATATATAAATAATCAACTGCACAGGAAAGATATTAATTGTACACTCTAAAAAGGTAATTTCACATTCACTTGTCAGAAACGTGACACTAACCACACTCTATCCCTGAGAAAATCTGAGAAGACTGAAAGGAAAGTTTATTGCTGGTGTCCTTCAGTTAGTGTTGTGCTTTTGAACCAGCCTATTTTACAGTCTTGTTCCTGTGGCAATGTCACAGTTCCCTCTTCACTTCATACTGACACACACAGGACTCTCTCTGGCTGTCCAGGTACGGCTTACATCCCAAGTGCATTACAGCATCAAACAACAGAGTCACCGCCGATTCACAAGCTGCCGAAATGGAGAGAAGGAACAACGTGAGAAGAACGTGAGAAAGCACAGCAGCAGAAAAGTGAGTTCAAAAACATTATTGTTGTAGATTCAAACTGAATTTAAACCCCCACATTAGTCTGACTGTGATCCAGACAACACAGATTGCAGTGTTTCAAATAAAGCGCTCTCTTGCCCTCTGCTGGACATACTCTATTCTACAACTCATGACTAACATGGCACAAATAAAATAGAGGAGCTGCTCAAACCTACAAAAAATAGAAGTGGATCACAAGTGCAGGAGGCATTAGTTTGATTATCACCATAGAGCTCAAGAGTTGGATCATTTCCTAATAGTATACAACTGTACTTATAAATAAAAATGTTGATTTCTTCTATACTCACTGCAAAAACATTATCATTAAGATTGGTATGTGGTATAGAATTGGGTGATAGCAAGTGACTCAACCTCTCACCTTGGACACTTTGGGCCAATCCCAGGGTCCTTTGCACGTTCCTGCAGATGGTCTCCAGACAGTCCTGGAACTCATCGTCACAGTCGTGCTTCTCTCTGCCACAGGTGTCATAGCAGCGGTCATGCTGGTTGCAGCATTTGGTCATGGAAGGGATGCCTATGTCAAACTGGAAACAGCAGCTCAGTCACTCTTTCAATGTTTGTAATAAGTGGACCCTATAAGGACCCTATTTAGGTCATTATATATTTTACATGCATAAAATGTGTGGAAAAAGTGATATTGTCACTTTTTCCACACATTTCAAATGGTGGGGTTTTCTACTAGAGTGTGATACTGGATTTGAAAGTGTGTCCAAGTGTACTGAGGAGAATTGGTGCTGTTTGAAAGACAGAGGGTGGTCACACCAGACATTTATATGACTTGTATTTTTTCACGTTTACCACACCGCGTAAAGGTAGTAAATATGAACTTCTTGTGGCATTGTCACACTACCTAGAAGCTCTTGCACAGAATTGGAAATCCAGAGTGAAATCGACAGCTGAAAAACTTTTCACCATTGGTCGGTGGACAAACTACGATGGCGCTCAGTTGACTGACATAACAAAGACAAAGCACGCACTCTATCACATGTGCTGTGGACATCAAGAGCTGGACTACCTGGAAGCCAAACAGTGGGGAGCCACATCCGTTGGGTGGTGAATGCTTGTACCCAGGACGAGGCACCGGCTTGTAACCTGTGAGACAGAAGCAAAGGTGAAGATGTTTCTTGGAAAGGGGGAGGGGGGGTGGTGGTGATCATTTATATCTTCTAGCCTCCACCTGATGCATGAATTCAACATGTAAGTTTGTCTCTTGCTATCGAGCTACAGCTCTTTTCATTTTGGCTGGACTGAACAGGTGTGAATTACATCACTGTCGTTTGAATGTGTTGATGCCACAGCCACACTGCTGTTGCCTACACCTGCTGCTGCTGCTGTTGCTGTTGCCTACACCTGCGTTTCACCGATCGACTGTTGGTCAAGTTGTTGCTGTGAAAGAAAGTTTTGAGAGAAGACGGGAAGAAGCTGATTTACCGTCGCTGCACCTGTAGTGACACAGTCCGTCATCGCCACCGAACAAGTCCAGGGCTGCGTTCAGGTACGTGTCAATCTTGTGTATCCCGTTGCGAATAGTTTTCAGAGTCATCCTCCAGTCTGGAGTCTCCGGCTCTTGTTTGTAAGCGGACAAATGTGGGAAACATCCGCAAGAGAGCAAACCCAAGAGAAAAACACAGCGGTAAAGCATAGTCCAGCTCACGTCGGGGCCAGAAACCAGCGTTTCCCGGCACGTCGGTTTAATGTCGACAGATTTATTCCTCAAGATTTGGCATCTCAGCTTTCACTTGTGCTCGATTTCATTTCCCTTCCCTGACACCCGAAGAGGAACGATCCCAGCAGCTGCAGCGTTGGTCATTTCCGGGTTTGACGCTGCTTCGTGACCGATGATAAACCAATGGAAATGATGCAACGTCAATACTACGTGTTCACGCTTGTTTACTACATTTTTCGCTGTGAAACTATGTTTACATTAATTTCTTTCTGATTTAAAAAAATGTTTTCTATTGGAAATGAGCGATGAATGATAAAACTATAAAAGCCACAACACTAATCTGAAGCACTTTATCTGAGTTTCATGCAGTTCTTCCTTTGGGGGGGGGGGGGTTATGAAAAAGCTGCTAAACAAAGACATTTTCTGTTCACCTACAAATTGATTGATTATTGCAGCTCTGAACAAAAGGAGCATCATGCTGCTACTGATTTGGGCTGTAGCAGTGATCTCAGACACAAGTTTCAACCAAATTAAACCAGAAGTTCTTCCTTGGATTCAGATCACTTGATGTCAGTGAAATTTTTTTTTTTTTTTAAATTTTCTGTTATTTGATTGAACCAAGGTTAAACATCTGAAGAGGAGAAACAAATACATCCGGTCTATGGTAATAATTTGACTTTATTTAAATGATTAGGCGAGCATTGAAGAAAAAAAAAACTTTTCTTCTAGTTACTTAAATAACTGCATAAATTTCAAACATTCCAAAATGAAAATGTACAACCATTAATTAATGACAGTTTCAGTCCCAACCACCTTCACATTCTTAAGTGGACAACATAAAAATTTTCTCTAGTAGCAAAACTCTTTATAATCCATTGGTCTTCATTCATACTTGGTGTTGAGTAGGAAGCTAAAAGTATCATTCTGTATTCTTTATTTTCTTCTTTTGTTTCTGTGTTCTTCAAAAAAAAAAAAAAAAATGGATTTAGCTGTAGGACAGCACGCCCAGAGGTACCTATAAAGATTCCCATCTTATATTGATGTCAAGCAGATGATGACAAAAGCTGTTGGTTGATCTTAAGAGAGTGATTTTTTTTTTTTTTTTATGCAAAATGACTCACTACTCCAAGCACATGCCTTTACACAATCAAATGTCCTTGTCTCCAAGAAAAACATCAGAAAAGCAGAATAAACAAAAACAACATGTCTGGAGCTTTCTACAGTCTGTGTAGATTGGTTCAATAAGTTGTAACAAGGCGATTCCTGGGTTCAGGCTGAAGTGAGGAAGAAGAGTTGGTCGGGGATGTGGGTAGAGGGACATTTTAAAATTTTAATAGAGCTAAATTATTTAATTAACTTTTTGCTCCTACTGTAAAGACTCTTAAAAAAAACATGACCATACACATCTATTATTATACATTTACATGATCTAAAAGTGTCCAACTCATCCGCCTCTGAATAGGTTATTTAATCTGTCCAGCTCCCTGCAGTTATCCATGGTCATGAGCTCTGCCTTCTTGCGCATTCGATCATCCCTGTATACCTTAGCAGCATACAGCAGGTCTGTTTCTGGATGAGAAAGACAGGAAAACAATGTGAGTGATAGAGCAAGAATCCTGGAAAAAAAAGGGTACAGCAGATACTATTTTTGAATCCAGTAGGCCAGTTTTGAGGGTGTATTTAACCACTCACTTGTCTGTCTCTCCTTCCAGCAGTTATTTCTGACATTTGCTACATAGTCCTCCTCCACATTTTTCTCAATCTGCTGCAGCGCAGAGCCTTTAAACTCTGACTTGAAGTCTCTAGTGACAAAGTAGTCGACATGCAGATTTTCTGTCTGGCGTTTTAAAGTCTGACCCGTGGACCTGGAAAAGACAGGAATGTATAAGCTGTGAAAATGCCAAAAACTGTATTTATCTTCCACATATTGAATCTTGAAGATATTTCATAGTAAATCCATCTTGTAAATTGCAGCTCACATTTTGTGCAAACAGGCAAACACTTAAGATGATAAGAGAACAACAGCATCTTGTGGCACAGAGACTGAGACATCAGACTGCTTGTACAAAAGACAAAATACTGAGTGTGTCAACTTTGGCAGGTAAAGCATCATATGAAATTTTATGTTGTAATCAGTACCAAAGATCTGACAGGTGAAGAAGTGAATGTCGTATATATGTTTTGTGATTTGTTGCGTACTGTTGTGTACGTCAGTAACTAACTTACATAAGACTCTGTGTGTGTGTGTGTGTGTACACTTACGGTCTAGAGTAGAGGCTGTAAGGTGGAGGGGACACCATCATCTGGCTCAGTATCGACACTAAAATCAGGACCACGATGGGCATCAGCTGGATAAACATTGAGAAACCACCCTAGAGACAAACGCAGTGCAACAACTCAATTAATATACTGTGCATTTAACGTGTCTAGTGTAGATGTGTCTCTCCCTAAATTGTAATATTACATGTGCTATTACAAATTTTTGTATTTCTTAAAAAAAAAAAAAAAAAAATTCAAGATACAAGGTCTGAAGCCATCAACATACATCTCCTCTTTCTTCTGTTCTTTCTTGGCGGTAATCTGTCTGTTGGCTGTAACTCGTCCTGCCATTGGTGAAGGTGTGTGCACTTGCTGTAGATGGAAAAAGTATGACTGAGCTCAAATGCAAAACTTGGCATTGCAAGAAAAACAGACCTTTTTGTCTGTCTGAGTCAATATAAACACATAAGTGCTCACTTACAGGAGGGGAAACCGCCTCCAAAGAACATGTTGAAGAGGTCTTCAGGAGTGATGTCAGCCTCAAACCCCCTATGGAAGTCAAAGCCGCCTCCGTGTGAGTGACCCGGGCTGCTTGGCTCCTCTGATCCCGTCACATCATACTGCCGTCTTTTGTCTGGGTTGCTCAGCACTGCATATGCATTACCAATCTCTGAAGGAGGACATAGGATATCAATGCTTAGACATTCAACTGCTTGGGGTATTGGGTTGGGTTTTATTCACAAAATAAAACACTCATGATTATCAAATGTGACAGCAGCATGTCAAAACTTGTTTTAGATGCAAGCGATATTGTCTCAGGTCCCAAAAAAAAAAAAAAAAAATTATAAGTAGAACTTTTCTACTATTCCCTCACAGATGTGAGTCAGGGGTCAAATGTACATATCAAGCCAAATATCCTAAACAAGCTGATAAATTGTATGTTCAATATCACATGTTATGAATATACAAATTATAAAAAGAGCATACTCACTTTTAAAGGCCTCTGTTGCTCCAGGTGCATGATTTTTGTCCGGATGGAACTTGAGTGCTAGTTTCCTGTAGGCTTTCTTAAGCTCATCCTCATTGGCTTCTTTACTGACACCCAGCACTTCATAGTAGTCCTTACACCGCTTTATTCTGAAAGATATGGACAGAGGTAAATGTCCTGAGGAATATATTTGAAAGTACGGGTTGTGTCTTTGCCATTAGTGCCGCTCTCGTTTTCATTTTTTGAACAATAGCAGGTGGCTTGATCAAAACTAAAAGTGACATGTTAATGGTGTTGGCCTTAGTCACAATGATGAGTGACATTCAAGCTCACTGTTGAAGCACATTTCCCAGAAAAAAAAAAATGGTTGGATGAACTCTCACACAGACAATGCAAATTAAGACAGGCCACGTGTATATTCTACTGATGCATTTGTCAAGACCAAGTGTCAGGATATTTTACACTTGACACTAAACAAAGTAAAAACAGAAAATCCATATAGGTGGGTGTCCCGTTATAAAGTAATTGAGGATGCGCCTGCTGGTGGAAATGCTTGGAATTACTGTTTAGATATAAATGTGGTATGTGGTGTGGGACTCGAACCAAACTACACATCTGTTAGTTCTGGCTAGGTGACGTGACACTTATTCCAGTGAATGCCAAACTAGGCTATGTACAAGGCTCAGGTAGAGAGAAATAACATTTATTATTTTATTTAGTTTTCTACTTTTCCAAATGAAGGATGAAAGGTCAAATACTATATGATTCAAAGGCCATATGATTGAAAACAATTTTACAAAATGAATAACTCAGATATTAAGATATCTGAATGTCAGACTGTGAAATAGCAAATATATGAAAAATCAAATATGGAATAAATTAAATCATAATTAAATTAACTGTTCACCTCTTATGCAGACATCAGAAAATAATGTTAGATTTTGATTACAATTCGCAAGGAAAGGATTTGATTTGGACAACTGAATTCTATAAAACAATAATATAATAATGTGATCAAATAATCATGATAAACTAAATGTCAATAATACTGAGTTATTGCCCATCTTCACCCACACTTCATTAGAATAGGACTGATGAGGTCATGGGGGACATTTCTAATGTTAAATCGGTGCACATACAGTCTTTGAAGACATGATGCAATTTTAACCCTCTGACAGTTTCTCAAAGGATCCACGATGGAAACACCCAGGAGAAATGGTGACTGACTAAGTTTAAGTGCAATACAATGGCAGGATTGTGTCACAACCAGTAGCATTTTTATCCTCGAAATAAACTCAAGCTCGATTAGCAATTTTCTAATGACCTGAGTGGAGGGTGTATGTGGGCAATATCCAGACTGCCTCTCTTCCTTTCTTGCCATAGTCCTATCTTGTGGTCTAAAATTAGAGCATGTAGTGGTTACCTAGTTCACACTGCTACATGCCTCTCACCCTCTCCCCTCATGGGCAACGCATCGAGCTGAAGAGGTTCCCATAGCAATAGCTGTGTGCAGAGCACTGCAGAGACTACAGTGTTCTCCTTCAGCCACAGATGAAAAGTCTAATTAAGTGTGACAGAAACAAGGCTGCTGCCACAGGGTCAGTTGTAGGAAAGCACCAAAATGGTCAACTGAAGACGGACAGATAACAGATTAACAGTAGTGGAAAAGGAAATGCAGTAATGAAATGAGAGACTTAATGAATGCTAAAATTCTCACCTTTGCACACCTTCAACTTGGTCTTTGGTGAATCCTTTAGAAGAATCACTTCCAATAGACTCTTGGCTTTCCCTTTCTGGCTTGGCACCGGAGCTTTCTGAGCTTTCTGCTGGTCTCCTTCGATATGCGCCATTTCCTGTTGAACTCCCATTCTTCGTTAACGCATCCAACAAAGCTAAAGCAGGAGGAGAGAGGAAGTTATAAGCTAAATGGCGAATTAATTGACAAAGCATTGTCTTCTTCTTCTATGTGTCCACACAACAACTTTCTGAAGTGAAACCCGTCACATACATTTATGCATGAGTTTTTAAAAGTTTCATGACTTGAAGAGCAAATGATCTGACAACTGATTTTACGGCACGTAAATCTGCCACACTAACTCAAAACGAACATCCATGTCCCTGGACAGTGTTCTAATTTGTAGTTCCTGTGAACATCTAAATGGCTAAATGTATAAAGACTGTTCATGATCAAGTGTGCAGACCCCATTCTGCCTTCAGTCATCATTTAAATACAGTTAACAAATCCCAAACAGGAGGTGGCTGGTTGACCACAACCAAGTTGTCACTGATCAACAAAGTTACTGCTGCACATTAACTACATTACAATTCACAGACAGTAACTAGTATAGTAGACTACCACACTATTCAAAACACTATAGCCCAACAAGACACTTTGTGCACACTCACTGAACTGATAATTGTATTAAGACAAAATATGTCCAACAGGTAGCAAGAAGACTAACAACAACAGCTAAAAAAAGGACAATTTAAAATCTCTTATGTCTTAACTGCCTGTTATGAACAGTTTATCAATGCATTATTCATCATGATTGACTTAGTTCTCATGAAATATAAGAGCACAACCCTTTCCTCTTACACAAGCATAATCCGTCCCTCCCTTAGCCCTCTAGGTTTCTGAAAAACTCAACTTTGTTTGCTGTATATTTCAGATATTTATATTATTTGTATTTATTATTCGTATTTACATTCTAGTTTTCACATCTTATGTTTGCAGCACAACTTACCAAGTGATCAACAATTTGATCTTGTATCAAATACAACTCCTGGGAAAGTGGAAAGTCCTGGGTTAACTGACCCAGCTGGTAACCAGCTCACTGACACCACATAACGCAAAGACAATTTGACACGTATATAAGCTTTGTGTGTGAAGTGCACAACCCGCGTGTGGCTATTGTAATCTTAACTGCCTTCTCCTCATGTGGGGCTGCCACACCAGGAGAAGTAACGCACTATCTTGTCGCCCCCATCCAGACCTATTCACATATTACATTTGTGCCATTCCAGTGCACGCATGAAATCTCTCTGTGCCAGCAACCTTGTCAAGCCTTCAGCATGAATGGGAAAACGTCCCACAACAGCAGATTCAGAGACTAACTGGCTTTATCTAAAACGTGGTGTAATGGCTGCAAAGGTAGTATGAAAGGAAATGGTGTTAATGTTCAACTCTTGTTTTCCTATTATTGTTTTCACTGCTCCTTTACTTTTTTAATAACAGCACTTCATAATTATAATAATCAATAGTAGTAGTAGCAGTACAGACTCTGCAACATTAAAATGCAAATGGTAATATTACATCAGTCAGTCTGTACAGTTACATACAGTTGCAAACTCACTCCACCGCCTCAAACCAGCAAAGCCATCAAGGTTATGTGTCAGGGCACCGAGCTAGAGAAACCATGTACATCACTAACTCGCTCGTTCCCTTCAATATGCACTCAATGTACCTTGTTTATAAAAAAAAAAAAAAAAAAAGTTATTCATTTACTACAGATATAGTGCACTTCATTTTTCCAAGCTCCAGCCATGGAGAGGCTTGTCATTAGTGCTTCATATATAAACAGTACCAGACAAATGTTTGGATACACTTTCCCATTCACTCGACTGGCAATATAAACTGAGAGTGCATGCAAATGTTGTGGTTCTTAGCTTTTCCCCATTTAACAGTTTAATTTCAACAATTTAACAACCCAGGAGCAATACGTCCTCAACGTGCAAGCTGATCTCTTTTATTGATTATCAAAAAAGAAAGAAAGAAAAATACAGAGCTACAATAATCCACCAACAGCTGCCAGCCTCGTCCTCACTTCACACCGGTGGACCGTGTGCCCACAGACAGTCGTGTCCTGTGTCCTGTGTCCTGTGTCCTGGGATTAGCCCATACTTCGAGGCTCTCTCCGGGTCGATCACTCAATTAAAGGATTGTCACTTGTCTCTGTGGCCTGAACAACAAGAACTGCTCGCCCTACATCCACCCACCCTTCAGCCTCCACTTGGCCGCTCTGTCCTCGCCGGAAATCTGACAAACACACGGTCTTCACGCCGCAGCATCGGCCACAAAAGGCTGAGACTGGAAGAAACGAGTAACGTTAGAGCTTTTCTAAGGTCAAACAACCTTTAAGTCGCCGAGACGAGCGACAGCTAGCATCGACCATCCTTGGCTGTGGATTGACGTTTCTTGCTGGAAGTAGTTAGTTTGTGTTACCTGCTGATATTATGAAGCTCCCCCTTGTTTCACTGCCGGACACCGACTTATACACTTTATTTACAACTCCACCATTTAAAAACCCCAAATTAACCGAGGGCAAAGCGAGAGCTAGGTTAGCTAACACAACGCCAGGCCCTCCACCGAGCTAACTCGGTCCATTTCATTTCCTGTCTCTTAAACCGTAGTTATTGCTTCACTAACATTAACCATTGACATAAGTATTTGTGACTCCTGTACAACAGTCAACTAGTGACCTGTTGTGAGGTATATTAACAAACGCCAGCTCCATGTTAAACCTGGGTAATTTACAGTACACACGGGGCTGTGGTGAGCTAGCTCTGCCCGGCTGAAACAGCCACAAACCGCGTTACCTTTAGCTTTGTCGGTTGGATACAGCTTCTCCGCTTTGTTGAGAAACTTCACCGCCTTCTCCTTGTCTCCGGCTTCAAATGCCTTTGTCGCTATATTTATACATTTTTCTGCCTCGTCTCTGTTCCCCTCCATCGTTTCTCCTCTTCCTCTCCCGGCAGTCAGCTGATCAGCTCACACCACGTGGTCACCAGCACTGACAGCAGCCTCAGAGAAACACCATTTAAAAAAAAAATGAAAAAAAAACAAAAACACTGCGGATTTATTTCTTCTTTCTTCAAAGAGTAGTTTGTGTAACTGTGTGAGTGTATTTGATTGTTTCCTGTAAGAAAAAAAACGTGTTTGTTAAATTGTCAGAAGTGGAAGATTTAGTTCCTTCACTGAAGGTAAAATATCCCATTACAAATAAAAATCCCACTTAAGTGCCATCAGTAACATGTACAAAAAGCGTGGTTAGGTTGACATCTTGGGTGTCACAGGAAAATAAAAAGTGGCCCCTCTTGACCTCCACCATGCAGTTTTACTATTACCTGAGAAATTAAACGATACCCAAGAGCTGATTTGTTGTTCAGTCGTTTAGTTGATTCATATGAACTTAATTAGATCAAGTTTGATAAGTGACTGGAGTTTTATCTACGCAAAAAAGGCCAGCTTCTCAAATGCCAATAATTGCAAGTTTTCTGATAATTAACTCATGTATTTATCACTATTTTCTGATATAGTAGTGAACAAGCCAACTGATTCTTAAAGAAAATAATTGTCACCTACATAGATAAATACTATTGTTGGTTGCAGCATTAGATCTCTTGATTGAATGCTACCACCTTGCCCTTGATTTTCTGTACATTAATTACTTGACAAAAGCAATTTGATCACTTTATAGCTAATGACCACCATATAAACTAAACTATTTAAGATCTTAAAACTACTTTGGGACAGGGTCCTTTGACAGTCTACTTTAGTGGTGAATATTAATACAAATCAAGTAATCATATTACTAAATGGTTAATATTGGTGCCTCAATGTAAATAGGATTTTACCATTTTTTGAGAGTCAAAGTTGATCTTAGTTTATAGAAAAGACAGGCAGTTTGCAACTACTTGAGAAAGCTGAAGTTTAGTTCAGTGGTTAAATATCCTGCAAATACCTAATTAGAATTATAAGATTTATTCAGTTAATAACATTTGCCAACACATACTGATTTATACAGCACAGGATGAAAAAACATGAACAACTATTTACAAGAAGGTTGTTCCAGGACAGTTCATGAAAACATCAGCATCCTTGAAAAACTGAAATAAGATTATTCTCATGAATAAAAACACAAGACAAGACAAGTATTCTTAAACATTATATTGCTGTCTATAACCCAGAACTCAATTCTGTCTCCTGAGGTTTATGTTCTGGTACTGACAAGCGCTAGTGTAATTCACAGGAAATCTTACATACAAATTTTCCACCTAAGGCCAGGTTCTTGCTCTAGATTTCATTTTGGACCAGTTTTGTCAATTTTTAAGAAAAACTCCTGAAATGCCTCATTTCTGCCCATCAGTGTTATCAAAGCAAGAGGGGCTGATGTCAAGATTTCCAACTGGAGGATTTCAAGTGCAGTCAGTCGCAGGTTTTCAGCCTCTTCTTTGTCGAGTTTCCTGCCATGGCTTCTTTTAGGCTGGTGTACGTGAAGGCGGAAGTTTGGCTGAAAAGGAGCCCATGGTGTTGAGTGCTGCATGGATACGGAAGTGCAGCCTTGACTCCATGCTGTAGTCTTTGTAGTTCATCCTACAAGTGAGAGAGATAATTTTAGCACCTTTGCGTAACATATTCAAAAAACACAAATAGCTAGCCATGATAAACAATGCATTTCAGTATTTCTCTTCCTCCATTTGACAGTAACTGTTAAATGAAGGGCTGTATAAACTGCACTTTAGGTAGGGTTCGCAACAGCACAGCTGTAAAATGTCTGACCTGTGAAACAGTAAACTTAATGTTGGAGGCAAATATTTTAATGTTATTTCTGCTCATAACTGGAACAAAATTTCAGTATTTAATTGTAGTTAAATTTTGGCATTGAGAGGCATTTTTCAAGACAAATAAAGGATTTACTTACTTGGCATTTTCAATCACTGTGATGGCTGTGTTGATGTCACCTTTCTGCTTGTGCAACAGGCCCAGCTCATACATGGTAAATGGCACCAGATAGTTTTCATGCTTGAGTTTATTTTCACTGCAAAATAAATAGCAAGTCATTTTCTGATGTCAACAAAGTGCTTGGATCAAATTTAGAACGTAGACTCCCTCTCATGTGTCGTGTCTCAAGATGACCTCACCTGGAAATGACATTGTTGAAGCAGAGCTCAGCTTGGACCAGGCGACCCAACTGTCTTAGACACAAGCCCTTCAGCAGCAGGACAACACACTGGTCATCCAGGTGATACTCTGATGGGTCTACACATGAAACAAAATGCTTGTTAGTGTCACTTTATAACTGATTTTATTTTTTTTTTAATTTGAGATTTCATTAAACTTCTGTTTTTCTTCTCACTTGGATCATCTCTGAGCTGCTCCTCTGCTTTTTCCAAGGTGGACAAAATGTTTTGAGTTAGCTCAGGTCTTTTGCCAACTACCGTGAAGCCATTCCACACATACATCATTTCCTGTGACAAAAGAGATTACTGTAGTTTCAAGTGGTATAATAGTTTGTCATTTCACAAGTTAAGAGCATGTGCGCTCTCTCACCAGAGCAGGGACGACTAATTTCACAGGATTAGAGGAAGAGTATCGCTGGGCCTTCCTCGCTGCAAACTTCTCAGTTGGAATCGATTTCCCAGCAATTCTCAATCTGAGTCCATCCACCTGCCTGCAAACCACACAGTTTCACAGTTACTGCATTCATAAATATACTAGCAAATTGTAGCGATAAATTGCTGTCCTCTCCCTAACACACCTGAATAATTCCACCACATTTTCTCCCAGTTTAGCCACTTCTTCATCTGGGAGCATGCTCAAGATGGCAGCTTTCTGGAATACATAGATGGCCTATGAGAAAGGAGCAAAAATCTTGTTATGAGAGGAAAAAACAGAAGAGACATTTCACCACAGGACAAAAGGTTACATTAGGTACCTGGGACCACTTGCTCTCCTTGCAGAGAAGGTCAGCGTATTGATAAGCCTCCTTCCAGTTTTGTTCGAATGAATAGGCCCACATCAGCTCCCAGTAGCACAGGTGGTGAATCTGACGCCACTCTTGCTGTGCTGCAATACATCCCAGGAACTTCTCCTGGGCCTGCACACAAACCCAAACTCACTTCTCTTTCACTCCAACAACATGAGCTGAGTGTCTTTGAAAAACACATTCAGTTAGAAATGACCAGTACTCACAAATGTGAAGTTTCCTTTTAGCAAAGCAATTCTTGCAGTGTAGAAGAGAATGAGGGCCCCCTAAAGACACAACAAATTAATACAAAATGGCATTTCACTGAGCTGGGCTATAAAGTACAATATCCACCATCATTTAGAATCGGAAAAACAAACTGCTCACGTTGGGGAACTTTTCAATATAGGGTTTAAGCAGAGCTTCAGCCTCAGCAAGGTTTCCGTCACCAGTACCTTAGGGAAGATGAAGAGTAAAGGGAAATATTTTCAGACCATTAAAACCTACCAATAAATAAATTAGGAATTTAAATGTGGTCTCATCCCACATAATGCTCACCGAGTATCACTGTGATGTAGAGATGAAACATCAGCAGAGTCAAGGTGCTGAGGATAGCGCGCAGGCTGTTGCCAGCTGCTCCCTCTCTCAGCTCTGACAAGCCCAACTCCTGGAAGATCATTAGCAAATTATTATTTGAGTGATTTGACATAAAACACACCAAAAAAAAAAAAAAAAAAAACACACACCATTATTATGACAAGACCTACCCTGTCTCCTGAGAAACCCAAAAACTCCATCAATCTGAGGACTCTAGATGGAAGCAGAGACAGCATCTGATAACAATGAACACAGACGACCAGTTGGTTAGGATTTATTTTAGGATACAAGTTAACAATGTAAAAATATTCTAAAGACAACTTATCATTTGTATTTTTTGTATGACTGGATTCTTTCCATAGCTCTCACCAGATTAAATGAGCCAATGCCCATGTTGACACCGCCCCTAAAATGAATGTGTGTACTTTTCTGTTTTTCAGTGCCCTCTGTGGCATTTGCCATGGCCTGGCAATCCCTGGTTGGAGAAGACAACATTATGAAGTGCACTAGAATTCATGTCAATATGTTTTCTTCAAGTGCCCTCAAAGTTCCTCACTTGTAAATCTGATAACTGTTTCGGATTCTCATCCCTCCTTTGATGAAGCCGATTACACTCTCGTCCAGGAAGGTAAGAGCTGCCTTCTGCAGCAGAACCTCAGCATAGCACAGCTCTGCATGCATCTCTTCTGTTAACGAAAAATGAATGTCACAGGTTTAAAAAAAAAAAAAAAAAAAAGACACATTATCTTAGAAATAAAGAAATGAGTAGAGGACATAATTAAGTGTTAAGTATTTAGAGTAAACTATTAGCAGATAGCATAGCAATCAATTCTGTATATCTCCTAAGGAGTATAGTCAGAAGACACAGTAGTTCTTCACTCACCCTCTGTCAGACTCTCAGCTGGTTGTCTATACCACAGGCTGGTCAGAGTCTCCATTATGCCAGTTTTCTTTCGAAATCTTGCAACATTAAGGATCACACAATGCATGGTGGAAATTTAACAGAGACCATGTGAGAAGTAGCAGGACAGCATTTTTCTATTCTCTAAAGCAAATGATCTATAATCTGAACTGTATTGAATATATTTTCTAACTTTACAAGGGCTCATGCTGTCCCAGTGTAGAACTATGACCTTAGAAAAATATCTATATATAACCTAAACTTAACACTTGTTTTTTTGAGATTTTGACTATTTCACCATACCTCTGGCATGTCTGCAGTGATTCTCTCAGTGACGCCATGGCAGCATCCATGTCCTTTGGTTCAAAGGTCATGCCTGCCTGCATTACCAAGATGCTGCTGTAGCCCATTGCATGGTACATGCTCTGACTTTTCCTGAGGGGGACAAATGCACCGATTATTGATCGGTAATCAAGTGCATCTAAATAACAGCACACCAGCAGTGTGAAACAGCTGCATATAGACATCAGCTGGAGTTTGCTATGAATGTTGGTGCTAACCAGGGTTTTAGAAAAGCCAGTGCATCAGCAAATTTGTTGTTCAGAAAGAGGTCCAGGGCGGTGGAGCATTCCTTCAGTGCAGTCTCCAGATCCATTTTAGGAGCTCTGATTGAAAGATTAGCAAATTAAATGTTAGGCACCTACATCCCAGCAGACATACCTGAAGAAAAAAAATTTGGGAGTGCAGAATTATCAAAGCCAAGAAGCTCAGACAAATGTCACTCTGAAAAACTTCAGCCTTTACTTTGTATTTTTATGTAAACCTGTAAACTGAAAAAACAAGCGATGGATCAATTGCTCCAATTCAGTTTCTTTTTTTATTTGTTAGCACAAATATGTGTGTGAAGCAAGGTTTGAGGAGAGATTAAGAAGTGAGGAAGGACCAACATCTGTACTAGCCTTGAGTGTGAGTAGTGCATTCAATTGATTTCATATAAAATTATGAAACATAGTTTCTGTGGATATTTCCACAGGATTCACTGTTATTTATCATCATGTGTACCTGTTTATTATTATTATTATTATATATTTCACTTACGCTGCATCCCCACTGGGCTGGTGTAGGTCCACCTGGGGAAAAAAAATATAAGTAAGATTTTATAAAATTGGCTCTCGTGATCTTATTGTTATGGGGAGACATTCAGTCAAACCTGCTGTTCATTGTTTATTTTTTATAAAATAAACATTTCTTTATTTTTTTAAATAAAATAAACAATTAACGTGTGTAGAAAAGATATATTCATCTTCAGTCATCTTATTGTGAGCTAAAACCGTGTCTATGTAAAGTACTGTTAAAGCCCAACCTGGCAACCTGTGGGGCTTCGAGCTGAATGAAGTCTGCTGCAATGATGATGTTAAAACATTTGACAACTTGCCTTGTGTTTGAATGGCAATAATACAATAAAAGACGGAAACAGCATTTAAAAAAAAAAAAAAAAATCGCTATATTAAATAAAAGAAGTGTTGGGAAACTCAAACTGGAGAGAGCGTAGAAAGACGGCGGTGAAACATCGCCTACCTGTTGCAGTGAATTGTCTTCGTGCTCCATTTGATGTTGCGATGGAGAACAAGAAGCTAAAATGTCGCCAAAATAAGAGAATTGATCTTTTGCAAAGAAAGCGCTCTCTATGACTTTGCAACCAAAATGAATTGACCTCCAGCGATATTTATAAGCTAAAGACACGGGAGGGGCCTAGATTTGCGACACCAGCCCACAAAATAGTTTCCTCGTACCACTGAAGATCATTGTAAGGGGACTATATGAAGACTCCTCTCCTCTAAAGCCGACAGGTCCTGAACTCCATCAGAAATATCATGTCCAGATTTGATCAAGTCAACAAACTTTCCTTTCTACAGGAAGATTTAATGAGATGCAGCTGCTGAGGCAAAATAAAAAAAAAAAGGGTGTGAACTGAGGACACCCGGTATGAGTACCTCATATCTATCTATCTATCTATCTATCTATCTATCTATCTATCTATCTATCTATCTATCTATCTATCTATCTATCTATCTATAGATGTAGCATTTAAAATCCTAATAGTGTATCAGTAGCAGTTGACTGTTGCTGTGGTCTGGTGGTTCCACACCTATGGTTCATGATCAATTAGGGTTTAAAAAAAAAAACAACAAACTTTTCTTTCATCAAATTAACAATTGTGGGGCCTTGAACGGCGATTTGAACGGAACCACTTGCAACACAAGAGGCCGCAACTAGCAGCAGCTTTGTAAAAAAAAAAAAAAAAAAAAAAAAAAACACCAAACATTGAAATCATTGGTTTAATCTCTAACAATGCACTGTATTTTAAAATCTATAACAGATTTCCCTCTAAAGTGTGGAAATAAAATAGCACAACAATGAAAATACTGTGAAAAGTCCAAAGCTTTAGTGAAGTAAATCGGAGCATTGTGAGCGCTTATCTTAATGTCATCAAAAGACAAACCCCTCTGGCTACTGTGACCTGTCGATTAGGATTCAACTCGACTGTGACGGCACAAGGGTCGATTTACTCAGAACTGGTTACCATTTCTGGCTGTCTGCACGCATGTGATGTCCCTGCATAACTAATTCTTTAGGGTGGTTTTTGTCATTTCTCCTGCTGCTTTCCTCCTTTTATCTTTGAACACACTGCTATGAAAATTATTTTAATAGGTGATGGAGCATTATAACTCAAAAAAGTCTGCACAGGAAACATCTCATGACCAATATAAAACTATATATATATATATA
>CM076650.1:10008314-10101966 GCA_038496675.1 Rachycentron canadum | reverse complement strand
ATATATATATATATATATATATATATATTAAAAAGAAAGGAAAAGAAACTCAAGTATATTTACTCTCCTACAGAAAAACACGGACGTTTTGTCATTTAGCAGGGTATTTATGCTTAAACCCTTCTTGCACAGAGAAATAATCCCCTCTCAATAGCACTTATAAGAGAAATATCCTGCATAGCTACTCTTTATGTAGATTTATTCATGATGAGATAACATTTTCTATTTTTTGTTGGAGAAATGTGTGAGTGAGGGACAACTGTTTCTATTGTTCCGTTCCAGGCATAAAAATAGATCCAGTCAAGTTAAATCTAGAGCTCTGTGTTATGGCTAGATATATTTGAACATAGATAAATCTTTACCTATAATATAATAAGCACGATGCTGCATAACTTCTGCATAATGTCCTGCGCAATTACCTGCAGACAAACAGACTCCATTACCCATGAGGCTCCGCGCACAGCCTGTGACGTTCACGGGCAGCAATGGCGGCTTCGAGTTCCTCGGCGGACGGCGACAGTAACATCCCAGATTATGAGTACACCGACGTGAACACCACGGCATTTCACTTCGGCTCGTTCAGAAGCGAGTGGCTGAGCAGGCTGAAGCCGGGGGACTGCTCCTACCAGCAGGAGGACGACGGCGTGTTTGATGCTAACTTTGCTAAAGAGCTGGGAGTCGGTGCGGAGACCATGACGGAGCTGAAGTCCATCTGCAGGTAGTCAGACCTAACGTTAGCTTAACGGTCGGTGAAACGGTCACAGTCACAAACATTTAACTGTCCCTTTGTGTTTTCTCACAAAAACACACACCACTTTTTAACTTCAGCTTCATCCCAGGAGACAAATAAATTAACATTTCTGTCGATTGTTTCCCTGAGACTGAACGTATGTAGGTGACTGATATACACAAGCACGTGCGGTCCTCAAAGGCAGGTGGATGAGAAAATGATAACATAAGGCTTCTCTTCGTGGGTAAATCAAATCACATTTTATTTATATAGAGCCAAAGGCACTTTACACATAGAACAGGTCCAGACCAAACACTTTAATGTGATTATTTAAAGGAGGGACCCAACAAATCCCACCATGAGCAAGCAAGGAAAAAAACGTCCTTTAGATGGGTACATGCACATGGATGGAAGGAGATGTTCTGGTGTTTATTGCACAGGAATTGTTTAAAAAAAAAAAAAAAGCAAAGATAGAGCTGTAATGATTAGTTACAACCTAACCCCTTTCTTTCTTTTTTTGCTTGGTCTTACATTATAGGTAATTTAATGTTTTTTTTTAAGTTTTGTTAGTGGAATAAAACTAGACATTTAATGATGTCCCTTGGCCTTGTCAGGGTAGTTATTGTTGGGGTAAGAATCGGTAGATTAGTAATAGTATTGTAAGTAAAAAATCACTAGTTGCTTGTTGGCTCAAACATTGGTTCTCATAGTTATTCACGCGGATATTTGTTGGGAAACTTTTTTTTTTTTAAAATATATTTATACTAAGACTATGATGATAAGAGAAGAGCACACTACTAGGTTAACCAATGTGTAACAAAGTTGAGCACAAAACTGTTTTTGAAACCAATGATAAAATATATAATAAAAGAAAATGTCCATTGAGAAAGCAGAAGGTAAATAGCAAATGCTGGCTTTCTTGTCCCAGTTTCCCCATGCTTTGCAAGGCTTTAATGGGACTTTGTCTTGATTTCTCTCTTGTCAGTCTTGAGTCACTCCGTTGCCATCCTGAGGATCAGCAGCTGGACCCAGAGATTGTACCTCCAGACCCGACACTTAAAACACTAGTGTATGAAGCTTTCTCAAATATTACAATTTACAGTCCTGGATAAACCAACACCCTGTAAACAAATTCTCCTATGATTTGTTTTGAACAGACAAAGAAAAAAGAGACAAGATTACAAAGCTACTCTGAAAGTCACCAAGAATAGACATGACCTCTATGCTGATGAACTGGTGAGTGCACTGGATTATCACTGAAAAGCTGTCACCCAGTCACATCCTAAGTTAGTGTAGTAGAATAGAATTTAACAGTCTCATAGGTTGAGAAATATATCTGTGTTTGACAGAGGAGGTGCCAGACCTTCATTGTATGAAGGTTCATGGTCAGTCCATCAAGGCTTGGTTCTCTGTGTGATTTTCCAGGAGCGTTTAACTGTTGGTAAGAAACCAGAAGCAGTGGCTGACATGGTCCCAGAAGGTGAAGTCATTATAACCATCAATGTCTACTACCCTGCCATTTTTGAGAAAGTGAGCTTTTCTTTTTTCTCAACTCTCACCAATGTTGAATGTTTCTCTCAGTGGTGCTGACAGATTTTCATCCCTTTCCTCTCAGTTTAATTATATCAGACCCCACATGACTCTGCTGATGACAGGCTCACACAATTTGGCGGAGCTCAGGGATGCTATCTGCTGTGTCAGCGACTTGCAAGTGTGTGGAGAGTTCAGCAACACACCGGACATGGCTCCAGACTTCATCAGCAAAGTAAGCACACTATAATTTGAGTTCAAAGCACTCGGCGGGATCTGAACATAATTTTTTTGTCACACTCTGTATCCACATTTAATGGTCTCTGTATTAATTATGGCTGTGCCTCTTACTTAAATAATTTCATTTACCTGTAAGAAAAGTATCTACTATGTAACCAACTCACAAAACATAGATGTAATATGTAATATCACATGTTCTGTTTTCAGGATCATTTCAAGTCAGCTTTTTTCTTCTTTGAAGGAGTTTTCTACAATGACATGCGATTCCCAGAGTGTCAAGACATCAGCATGTAAGTTTAATTTCTTATCGCCTGGTTTAGACAATCTTATTACTTCATAATCAGCTACCACCTACTGTATAGGCCCTGTTCAGACCTGGCTTTAATATCCGTTACGGGTGATTCAGATACAAGTGGACAGTTTAATGGAAGGATGCAAATGCACCCAAGAGGAGATGCATTGGAGATCTGATCACTCAGACCACATTCAGTGGTAGTCCAGGCCACATTGAAGGACTGCCTACCCACAGCTGAACCAAAATACCTTACTATATCAAATCTCTAAAACCAAATATTTCTTAGTAGAGTTGTGCACAATGCACTGATTCCCTCAGCCCTTCCTGCTCTCTCTTTCTCAGACACACAAACACATTCACAACAGACCTGTCTGTTGGACAGGCTAAAAACAACGCATTCATGTTTCTTATCATATAGATTGAGGATGTGGTGCCTCATGGCATCAGCTACTGAACTTTGTTTGAATGGATATATTTATTGACTCCTTGTGATTCCTGTTCTAATCTCATACTCATAGACAGACCACAGACAGTGGTTGGAAATATTTGGAGCAGAACATTGCACTTGATCTGCTTTCATTCTCATACTAAAAATACCCCAAAACCTTGTGTTGGGAAAGAGTAGTTGGCAAGGTAGTGTTACCACAAATAGACAACAAACGCTTTCAGGCATATTACTCTTCATTCATTCACTTCCAGTAATCACACTCTTGCAATTATCTATCCCCCAAAGTCATATCAGTTCAAAAAGGGCCCTGTGTAGAAATCCCATGAGACCTTTTAAACAGAGGAGCATGGAACCAGTAGAGACCCTAGGTTGACTCTCAGTACAATGTGATGTATAACTTTGAAATTCAAATTTTAAAGAACAGTAGCGAACAGTTGACCAATGTTCTGTACAACAGGAAAGCACAACTGACACACTGAATCAGGAAGATCAACAGACAATAAAACAGCACAACAAAGACGAGAACAGAGCAGGTTCAACATTTTAAACAGATGTCTTCAAAGGTACGTTGTTGTCCTGTATTGCAGGACTACGATTGAATGGGCAAAGACACGCAACTTCCCAACATACAGCCAGGCCAAGATGGAGGACACACGCTTTGTGGATCTGAAAGTAAAAGTGGGCTTCCCGTACCTCTACTGTCATCAGGGAGACTGCGAACATCTCGTCATCATCACAGACATCAGGTTAGTGCTGTGTTTTTTTGTTTTGTTCAACACTTCTGTGATCCTTCCTGCTTGTCAAAATCCACTCAACCTCTTACTAAAAGGCACAGTAAGTATGAATGTTTAAGGAGCTGGAGAGCAGGAGTTGGAAAAGGATAAGGAAACTGGATTTCACGAAAAGAGAAATCGATGACAAAATGAAGAACCATTAAGTGTCATTTACTGGGAAACCAAGTGCGACATCATATTTTTTATTTTTTTTTAAGCTGTCTGCGAATTTAATTAAATTTCTTTCCAAAGAAATCAGTTTTAAAATAGTGTGGCCCACTAGGGGTGTTGAGTCTGTGTGGATTGATACATTTGATAAATTGGAAGCTCATTTGTTCTGTGAGAAAAACATTTTCTAAGGGGAGAGAATTTACTGTTGAATTAGCATCACATTAAGGAGTATTCACATAATCACAAAAAGCTCATTAGCCTACTTACAGTACAGAATATCATCATCATCAACCTTAATTATTTCCTCACATGCATTGGGCACCCTCATTTTCAATGATGCTGAGATTATAAGAGCAGAAGGAATATGAAACAAACAATTGGGACACTAAAATCAGTTTCTAATAAGAACAATTGTGTTCAAAAACATTACAGTTTACAAAGTTTAAAAGGCATATTTTTAAACCATGCAGTGTTTTCAGTGAATCGATATTTCACTGTGTTATAGGAGAGTGGACCAGCCAGTATATAAGTGTACAAACCAACTGGCCTCAGATAGATCCCAGTTGGCAAAATATCTACCGGTAAATGCAGCTGCCAGGTTTAAGTCTTTAAAACATAGAGATACAATCTGCAAATGCAATAATTATTAGTTAAATTCCTAAGAACTTAAAGTCCTTTAGTTCTGTCAATAAGTTACAACTTTGAAACATCAAAATATCTGTGCAGTGATCCAGGATTATTTCAGATCATTGCAACTAATCATGAATTAGGTGCTTGTTTTGAGTGAGAAGCACATGGGCTTGTGTGGAAAATGTTACCATCAAACCTCGTACCTTTTTAATAAACTAAAGTTTTACTACTCTTGCACAAGACCTGATTTCATTTGCATAACTTGAAACATGACACTTTTTCAATCTCTTTACTGAATCACTACGAGGCTTTTGAAATAAAGCACCTCCTTGTCAGATGGGATCTGGCTGCACTCACAAGACTTTATAGTTAATTTGGTTTCGTTAGGCTAATAGATGTGTAAATGTCTGAGCTGGGTTTTTTTTTTTTTTTTTGGCAGGGTTAACCACACACATAAATGCAACTCTTAATGTCACAAATGTGAGACAACTCTATGTTCTTATCACTCACGTCCTCTAAGAAATGTGTCTTGCCCTTTCTCCTCTTATCTCACACACTGCAGACTTGCTCATAGGAACGACTGTCTGGACAAGAAGCTGTACCCACTTCTCACACACAAGCACAGGGTCACCACCCAGAAATGTGCAGTTTGCCATGTCTTCATTGGAAGGTGTGTGTTTAAAAAAAAACAAAAAAAAAACTAGAGTTTGACAAAGATGGGGACAGCTTTTTTGAAATGATTAAAATTTGATTACACCTCTGATTTTTACAGATGGTTTACTACCAACGACCAGTTTGCTCCAAGTGACCCGTGCCTCTTCTGCGACAAGTGTTTCCGGATGCTTCATTATGACGCTGAGGGCAACAAGCTGGGAGATTTTCTGGCCTATCCCTATGTGGACCGTGGTGCTTTCAATTAAAGTGAATCGCTCAGGTCACTGATTCAATGCTGTATAATACAGTTAAATATCCTCGTATTTCATAATGAAATGTTTTAAGCTTTAAGAAAATGTATACTTTATTTAAAGAGTTTAGTTTGCACACTATTGCTTTAGTTTCAATATTTTTTCTGTTTGCAATAAACAATAAAATGTACTGAAAGACTCATCTCCAAATAGAAGTGTAGGACAGACGCATGAGGGTGAGAATGAAGTACGCAAATACACAGCTACAGTATACTTAAGGGTTTGAGCTCTCATTCAGCATTTTTCACTATTCTTTCCGTAGACAGAGAATTTAAATGAACTTTTCAGTGAGGGTTAGATAGTCGGTGCCTACATTGGAGGAAGTACACAGTTTCCCAGGCATGTAACCACACCTCTCTGTATTTCCATTCCTACCCCCCCCCCCCCCCCAATTCTTCCTTACATAATGTTTTTGCACACTGAGGGAATACCCTTTGCCTATAATCAATGTTACTTTTGCCCAGATAAGCATTTAAATAATAGTGGATTGCTTCTGAAGTGGTTTATGGACCTCTGTTTTTTAGGAAAAGAATGGCAGACCTGTAAGAACATAAAAATCCTGTCTAGTCAGTTGAAAAGCTAAGTGGAGATGCTGGAAGTCATTAAGTTCCCAGTCTGATACGGTTCTACAGAGGGCAGTTATACCACACTGGGTCAATTGCCCACATTTGTGATCATACAGTGCTGAATAATTCAGTGCTAACCTGTGTAGCTGGAATCATTTACCTATTTGCTAGAGAAACTAATTGTGATCAGTCTATGACAACCCAACTCCAGCCACTGATCTGTTTTTAAATCTAAAAGATTAGTTTACATTAAGAGTAACAGTGTGGTAAACAGCAGTCTCATCAGCTGGAGTGCTTGACACAGTAATCGCCACTAGGCTGTGAATCTCTTTATCCTAAAAACTTGGTTTCAAATCTGAAAGATTAACCTAACACCACCTGGAAATCTGGGTTTGACCTCCAGTGGTTCAACTTCTCACCTTCCTGCAGTCAGATGTGAAACAGGGTCAAGATCTTAGAGTAGACAGGACGCTGCACTGCCTTTCATGCTGGTGTTGAATTATTTTTGAAGTATTTCACAAGTAAAATATTTATGAAATGCACAAACCAAAAAAAACCCCACAAAGTTCTGTTAAAAATGTTCCCAGTTGTATTTATTAAGACTATTCAGCCCACTTGCTTCATCAGGACTGTTTGGATGTGATTTTGACAGCAGCCTCGCAACAAAAGCGCCCACTTTGATTTGGATATTGCTAAATCCTCATTGGTGCACTTCTACATATGTTGTTGCCTTTAGCACAACAGAGTCTCACCCACTTCAAAACAGGGACAGACAGAAATACAGAAATCTCTTGTCAAATAACCCAAACTGTTTAAACATCAGTGGAAGGTGGAGCCTCAACACCTTATATAAGAGGCTTAGTGAGATTGAAAATAAGTTTACAGGATCTTTAAGACAACTGAGGTTCCTCATCTTTATATCTAATCCGCGTTCCCAGTACTTCAAGTTTATTTTTATGGATACAACAAACAGAACTACAGTGTAGTAATAGTAGCGTGACCACTACCCTTAAACAGGCTGATAACTACAGAGTCAAACATCACTGAGAATCTAATAAAGACGACTGTGTCTAAGCGACACAAAATGAACTGATCATTGTGAGGTGCTCTACACACACGATACATACATATGATTTAAGACCAAGGGTGTACTACATGTACTGCTTTATTATTGGATGCTGAAACAGGTCGTCAGACAGGCACAAAAATACTCTTATTTACATCTATGTTAAAAAAAAAAAACTTTAAAAACAGAAACTTGCACATGGTTGAGAATAAAACGTTTTCTTGGCAAAAGAAACTTTGGCAAATTGCTGAATTTTCTGTGTGTGCATCTGAAGTGAATATGCATCTATGGTAACGGCGTTTCTAACTACAGCTATGCGTCTGTAAGTTAAGATCAAACTGCTGATTCTGTAAATGTCAAAAGCAAAGTTTAAATGCGCAGGAAACGATAGAGTAACATTAAAACTCATCTACTCAATTTGAAAAACAGGACCAAATGGTACTAACCGGCGCTCTGTGAGCATGCTCATTAAGCTCTTAGGTCACAGTGCTGCAGATCTACAGGTTCTTACTCTTTACACTGTTAATCAAACTCAACACATGTGACTATGTAAGAAGAGGTGTCTGAAAGGTAAAGATTACACAAAGTACAAAAATAAACTATGCAGTCAGTTCAGTCAGTATCTCTGGGTTGGAGGTGTTTGACGTACTGAAGCCTTTGAGCAGCAAAACTGACAAAAACGGTCAGTAAACTGGAAACCAGTGATCAATACCAGTCATCAAAAGGAACTGGACGAGAGATCCCAGTTGGTGAGCCCAGTTTGAACAAAGGGGTACAGCAGCACATATCCTGTCTTTTCTTCAGGCAGGTAGGACACTCAAGTGGACTCTTCCTGAGCTTTTGGGGCACTACAGTCAAAGAAATAGAGAAACATTGAAGACAATCATGGATAAGTGGGGAAATTTTATGTTTGATATTAAAAATCCATTCAAAACCAGAAATGATTATATTGCCCCTGTTTTTCCCAATCTGATACATCATGTTTACCTACGCTATAGACATCCACTGACATGAGTCTGCATGAGGAAATTAAATGAAATTATTTCATTGTTGTTTAAAATCAATATTCCCCTTATCAGCCGCCATTTGGCATTAATAAGCTGTAGACCATTGCAGCTTTACTGTCAGCGCTCATCAGAAGAGTTGGGTTCATGAGTGATATAGAGGCCTGAATGCTTTGTTGGGTTTTAGACAGTAGAGATTATAGTTTAAGAAAATGAAAAAATACTTTAAAAAGTGTTGCTAGATTACAATTTTATGGACTTTTCTTAAAAGTTTAATTGCTAAGATTCATTGGTATAAGAGCAATGAATGCCAATACGTCTCAGGATAGGGAGAGCACGTCCTCAGAACATCTTTAATTTCTATCGGCAAGAAAGTCTCCTTTGTCTGAACTGACCTATGGAAACGTGGAACGGAGACAAACCTGAAGTTAACACACTTCCGCTCTCTGAGAGACTCCACTAATGTATTGCTGGTTTTCTTCATATCATGGAGTTTGTTGAAAGAAAGAAACATATAGAATGATTTGAGAGAAATATAAAATGTGCAATATTTATTTGTATAATGTATGTGAAACATCCCAGTCACGTTGAGAGACACCCCAAACAAAACTTAAGGATGAGAGTCACACGCTGCATTTTCTGTGCATTAAACTACATTAAACTACCTGTGATTCTCTCCTGCTGAGGCGTCTTCTAGCAGCTTTTCTCTCTCCGACTCCTGCTTCTTCTCTGATATATCGGGGCTGGTATCGCCATTCACCATCTTGTCTATTGGGAAGTGCAAAGGGGGACACACAGACTCAATCAGGCAGAACGAGGCAACGCCAACTAACCACCGCAGAGGCAGGCACTCACAGGAGCATGTGACGACACATGCCGAGCTGCAGACCTTACTGGGATAAATACGATTTTCCACCCATTCGGCATGCCTTGCTTTAGAAAGAGACCTTTCACAGGAGCTGCCGTTTTGGTAGAAGTACAGTACGCACATCAGTTGAATGAATCACTAAAAGAAGGATGTGGCTGCAGAGCTCTGATTGCTGCTGGTGTTTCTAATGTGAATGTCAACCACAGATGACGTCCTAATGGAAGGAAGAGAAGTATTGGACTAACAGCACATGAATGTGTCTGTTCTCTGGCTGGTTATCATGTCTGACTCAGATGGTCATAACCAATTTACTAATAACCAACAGACATGCCTTATTATGCAACTTTTATAACCCGATCTCAAGATCTCTCACTGTTCCATTCAACTGGCATATGTTGTAATAATACCAGCATCCAAATAGGTATGAATTCTTACTTTCACACTTCCTGTGGCACATTGAGAACATTTGTAGCTTCTATACAACAACTATACATGATCATTATCGTGAATATTGATCAACAGCATCAATTCCTAATATGATAAGCGTGACAGTTTTCAAACAGAGCTCCCTCTTTCTTAACTGAGACCTCAAGCAAAGCATGAGTTAAAAGAATATACTGTAGCTATACTATACCATATAGATGGGAGACTGTATAGTGATTAATAGGCCTAGGAATAAACATGTAATACTGATTGAAATGTGTATTCAGTATCAGACAATGTTAATTATCAAAAGTAGTCTTTCTCTAACAGGTTCTTACGGGGCTTGTTCAGTTCTACTTTTATTATTATTAATCCCTCTTCTAATTTCATGTGGCAAAGGCGTCGCTTTACATATTGATTTGGTGTAGATAACCAAACTCAGGTATTGCTGTGGCACAGGTACAGAAAGTGTTCAATAATGCTGTGCTCTACAGATATCCACTGTTTTTAGTGCAAGAATCGTGCTGGACAGTTCAATCTTTTTGGACGCAGTTGGTCAGTCACGCAACAATGAGCCCAAACGCTCTATAAAAAGTTTGAGAGCTGCAGATTGAGGTGATAATTCTCTGATGGGTCATCACTACAAAGTACCCATTTAACACTGTCATGTTTTCATATCCCAACCGACTGAAAGAGGCAGCGTGTGCGACCAGGAGTGAATCCATACTGAATAGTACCTGAGCTGTTCTCCTTGGCTTGTTCAACTCTCTTCAGTGCTCCTTTCTTGGCCTCTTCATGCTGCCTTTGTTCAGCTAAAGACTTGTTGAGCACCTGGCTCAGCACAGTGTCACCTTCTCCAACCAGAAACATGCTTTTAAACTTGTTATACAACATGGTGGCCTTGTCCATGATATCCTGACTGGCCTTGAATCTGCGAATCTGAAACATGAATAAAAAATAAATTAAAATAAATAAATAAAAATGCACCACTGCTTATTAAAAGGGACTTAGGAACACATTTTGTCCAGTTTGGAACAGTTGCCTTTCTATGGACCTTTGTACCTTTTTGAGTGTGGCAATGAGTTCACTGTGTTTCTGCAGGTGCTGGGTCGTGACCTGAAGGGATCCAATTTCATCTAGAGCCTCCAGGCACTTCTTCACATCCTGGAGAGGTGGAGGGGTCGTCAACATGGCAAGTACATCACGGATGGAGAAAAAAAATGCGTTGGCATTAAGAAACCAATAAGAGTATCCAGCCAGAAATGGTTCATTAAAAAAAACAAACAAACAAAAAAAAAAAAAGACTAATTGTGCACGTAATAAAACAACACCTGGTCGGCACCAATGCAAATCTAAAAAACTACTTTCTCTCCCTAAAAGCGACTGAGTGAAATAAAGCTGGTCTGTTGTCTTGTTCACCAAAAAGAGAGACTCCTCCATGTCAGTAAATCTACCACAATGACCTGCATCATTTGTACCATGACATTGCACTCAAGAGTCTGGGGGTCATTTAGTTCCCATATTATCACAGTGTTTGCCCATAAAGACCCACAATGAAAGGTAAGCAGAGGATGATGTATGAAATACGCTATGTTTATGATCTGAAAACAACTTACAGGGTTGTCAATTTTCAGTGAAATCTTGATTTCACTGTGCAGTCTCTGGAGTTTCAAGTCAGTTGACATTTCTGAGGCAAAGGAAAAAGAAAATGGAATGGTTTTAGTTGATCTTGCTATTAATTCTTGCAGAACATCATGATGTTGACCTTTGTCTGTTTGGATATAAAATGTCATTGCTTCATTATTTGATCTATGTGTCGTAGTTAGGGAATTAATTATTATGGAGCTTTGTAAAATCACAGTGACCATGATCTTTGACCAGCAAAATCTTCTTAGCTCATCCCCAAGTCCATGTGGATGTCATGTCAGGTCAGTTGAGTCTGTAACCTCCTTCAAGACCCTTCTCAACAACTTACTGTTGTCTGAGAGGTTTTCCTGGTTTTACTTTCCCATGAAATGTGTCATTTCTCTTAAACCTGCTCTGAATTGGTTTTCTCTGCACCTTACTGTTTTAATATAGTGCTAATAAAGTGCTCTATAAAGAATATAATATTATTGATTCTGGGGGAGCAGAGGAGAGGATGTACGACAGGCTCACCTCATGGCGCTGCAGGAAAGAGAGACTCAGGACATCGTTTGTTCCTGGAGCCATAAAACTTTATAACTCTCTCTCTAAGATAGTCAGTTGTTTTTAAATGTTGTTGAAGTGATTTGTCATATTTGTCTTTTAACCTAAGCTGCTTGCTAACTTAATTTCTCTCCTGTGACAAATAAAAGTATATATACTTATTATTATGCCAACATTGAAGTGTTTCCCTTGAGGATGTTTTGAGAGATCAAGGCTAAAATCGTGTTTTGTGAGGTTACTGTGACCTTGACTTGTGACCATAGAAATGTACTAAGTTTATCCTTGAGTCTAAAGCGAATGTTTGTATCAAATCTGAAGAACTTCTCTCAGGTCCTTGCTGATGTATCACATTCACGAGAGAGGGAAAGACGGACAACGCAGCTGTCATTGGCGTGGAGGCATAAAGGAGAATAATGAACCATAACAAGAGCTGACATTGATTCTTGGTCTAAAATGATATTACGATAGTCTGATGATTATGGGATGATGTTACCACACTATGTTCATATCTAAATTAGAGTGCTTACCTTTCTTCTTAACTCCCGTCCTCTCCTCATTTTTCTTCCCATCATCTTTGTTCGGCCTGTGAAATGTAATAACCTCAGAGAAATCAGAAATCTATCCATAAGAAAAACTGATTGTTATCCCATTCAATATTTAAGTCCCTTTTCAAGTGAAAATACAAAATAAAAACATTTGGTCACTCGAATGTTAGCTTTCTTCTTCACATAATGTGAACATGTAAATTATATACTTTTGTATACGTAAACTGACACTTACTCTCTTAATTCATCAGCTTTCCGCCGGCGAACATCTTTGTCGATTTCTGAGCCTTGCTGTTTCTTTCTGCCTTTGTTTTTCTGACATGAGAAGAAATCTTATTTGAAAAGCTGTTTCACTGCTGATGAATTTTAACTGTGAGGGTATTAGTGTGGATTGGACACCTGCCTCCTCATCGTCTGAGCCAGAGGAGCTGTCGTCCTTGGACTGCTTTTTCCTCTTGGCTTCAGGCTCCTTCACCTCTGCATCCTTTCCTTTGCTGTCCTCCCTCTTCTTTCTCTTCTCCTCCTCTCCACTCTTAGACTTGTCCTCTGGTGCCCTCTTTCTCTTTCTGTCTGATTCAGCAGTTTCCCTAAATTGAATGGATTATGTCAGTTAGAGGACTAGAAGACAAATGGAAAGCAGTTTATATACAACTCACAGTTTATGAATGTATGTTTACAGCAGAATTTTAAGCTTTTGATTGGTCTTTAGATCTATTGGACTCAGGATCAGCTGTCCCTTTTCCAAGGTCAAGTTGACAAACGTAAGCTCAAAAATGATAATGACCTTTACATCCTTTCAGTAACAAATCGTGCATTGTGTGTTTTATATTCATGTGGTTACATTTCACTGCCTGAGCCTTGCTGGTCCTGCTGCTGGAGCAGAAGCATCTTCTCACTTTTGGGCTTCCTGCCTCTTCGTTTCGGACCCTCTCCGCCTAATCAAGGCCACACAAACACACATAGACACACAACAAAGATTCAGTTGCATTGAAAATTGCAGCTAAATATTATGAATTCTGCTCACAGTTAAAGTAAAAGCCAGTGCAATTATGACGGCTTGTAGTTCTACAGTACAACATGTGTGTTAATGTGATTCATGTATTTCTCTCATATTTCTTGCATTTCTCCAATGAGGTTAAACTTTCGTCTTCATGACACAAAGTCATAAACAGCATTTGTGGGTACAACATCAAGGAGAACAGAGCCGAACCTGAGGGGCTGACGGGACTAGCTGGGGCATCGTCTTTTTCATTCTCCTGGTCGGCGTCACTCTGGAGAACAATGAAAAACGAGCCATCTTATGAAAAGTTTTCTCCAAACCATTTTCTATACTTTACAGTGTCACCCACTAACAAATACTACCAACCTTTTTCTTTCTTCCTCTCTTGGGTTTAAGACCATCTGGGGAGTCTTTCTGAGCAGCGCCCTAAAATGCGACACCTCTGTTAAATTTGTTATGACCTACACTTTAAACGAGAGTTGCAACTACTAAACAAAATCAAAGCATGATACAAATGTCTACAAGACGTGAGAGATGTTCACGTGTATTCAGTCTTTCTTGGATTATTTGATCAGTCTCCTCATAAACTCCCTTGATTAAAAAAAAACAAACAAAAACACAGATTTGTGTCTGAAGCCGTAGCTTGACATCTAGTGTACAACTGTGTTATTACACTCAAAGTAATAAATGTACCAGTGTTTCATAAACTATAGGTACGTCCCAGATTACTTTCCTAGCAATCGCTTGAATTAGTATGGAAACAAAACAAACAAATTTAAGAAATGGAGCCCCCTTTAAAATGCATGAAGACATTTACTGGGTTACAACTTACCTTTTTCCAAAGCACACAGAAAGCCATGCAAAAATAAAATCACATCAACTGATTGCAAGCAGTAGGATTAGGCGGTATACAGACAGGGAAAAGCAGGAAATGGAAAGAAGTAACACATGTTGTCAGGGTGGTAAAGCAGAGAGAAAGAGAAAAATATTGATGCTACAATCAAATATAGAGTTAATGTTCCCCCGACATTAGCACCTATTTCAGTAGGCTAGCACAAGCTTACCTTATCATTTAATCTTAATTATTTCATTGGATATGCAGGGACTCCTTTCTCACAAAATTCAATCTGTTTGCAGATCATCCATCACCTCTGTTGCATTAACATAACAAGCCCAGGCCAGGCACGTCAATCAAAACATCAGGCACCGGCAAAACTTTGTGGCCGACAACAAGAGTTTTGAGTCAAATAGAAAGAAACCACCCAATTGAAAAAAACCACCAAGTGTCACATGCTTTCCCACAGGGAAGGGATGTGACAACCTGCACCGCTTTATGATATCCCAGCATGCAAAGTACGTACATCCTGGTCCTGAAGACCCTGCTCAGAGATCAGAGACCCTTCCTCCTCCTCCTCCTCCTCCTCCTCATCCTCCTCCTTCTCCTCCTCCTCATTCTCATTCTCCTGCTCAGCCTCAATTCCTGGAACCTGAATGCACCCAAGACACAGCATAGGACGCAGTGTGGTGGGGTAAGCCAGTCTTGAAAGGGAGAAAAGTTAGCGAGTATCCTTCTGTTGCACACACTACCCTTAGCAAACAGGCCTTTCAATATAGTGCTATAAATTGACACTGTGCATTGGTAAGCTATTGCCTGCTGTCATATGTAATTCAGTATGAGGCAATCGCACATGACACACATTAGAGAAAGATCAGAAACACAGCAAAAGAAGGAAGAAGCTGACAACACAGGTACAAACCAGTAGCATGTCAATGCAGTGAAGCGACTGTCTACGTCTTTTCTTGTTCAGATCTGAAGAGCAAAAACTTACTTTGGATTTTATCCCCTTATCATCTGCATCCTCCTCTCCTTCTGCGTTGCTGTCTGAATCCTTTTCAGAGAAGGATTCTGGAGGAACCGGCTTCAAGCAAAACAGTTCAAAAAAAGAATTTATTTAGAATTTATTATCAAACCCTGAAAAGCAGGAGGCTCCAAATCTGCTATGCACAGGTAGTATTGTCAGCAGACAGCAGAAAGTACACTGAGTGTTTTTGACAACGTATGAATAGATGTTAGATTGTTGTATTTTTAATCACAGAATTGTGGCATAATGATAATAAAAAGAACAGGGAAAAACTGTTTGAATAAAGTAAAATGATATTTGGTTTGATGGTCACCAGTTATCAGTCACTGTGTGTCAGGCTCAGTCGACTGAACTCACAACTCATGAGAACTTGTACATGTACATTAGGGATACGTTTTACTTCTACAATTAATCTCACCAGACTTGAGATGCTAAGATGGCTAACCCTGACATGTAGTGACAGAGTGACTGATTGGAGGAGAGGAGGGGCTGATTCATTGGACTTCAAGGACACAATGTAGTTGAAAAGACTGAACACTGTGACTTGTGCAGAAAATGTTTAGGCAGTAAAACAGAAAAAGCCTAAATGGGCTTACTGGTCTGTGGCATAATATATGCAGTGTGTAGGAATACACATAGTTCAATGTGCCACGGCTTTCTGAATTCAAGATAAAGGGGTTAAAACATTCACAGCATAGCACACACTTCATCTGATATTAGCTTTTATCAGTGGCCATTTTTTTTAAGGTGGGCATGTGTCTCTGCTGTGCAATTGAAAAGTACCTCCTGCAACCTCATGATTAACTATCCCGTTAAAGTAGCTGCAGGAAAGTCTGATTTCACATAAACAGTTTTAACGCTGTATTAAGTATTAACACTGCAAAAATAAATATTGGCTGCTAGTCATCCCGAACAGCAACCCTTTGAGTCTTAGGTAGCATTTTTTCTGTTTACACTAAATTCTCTCAAGCAGCTGAAGAAACCATTCAAACATAAAACCACTCACTTATGTTTTATAACATCCATGGAAAACACTGGGTCAGGAAGTGGGGATAAAAGCAAGTAAAACCCACAAGTCGACTCTAAATACAACCGTCAGGGAGGTAGAGCAGCAACTGAGGAACAACGGATCCAACCTGAAGTCCAACTGCTGAAGCCAAAAAAAAAAAAAGTATTTGGTGAAGAAGCAAGGTGAAGAAGACGTACCTTTGGTGCAGTGAGTTCAACTTTAGGGTTGTTCTCAATCTCCCACAATCCTTCGTTGAAGCCTTTCCTCTTATTGGGCTTGGCATACTTCTCTTTGTTTGGCAGGTATGGAAATATATCTTTCGGGCCAAGAAATGCTCTGTGAGAAAAGAAGAACATTTTAAGGTTGTTTGTCCTCTTAATACTCTCTGAATCATTAACATTGCAGTGTGCGTTTACTGTGAGCACACAGACAAAACACACAGGGAACTCTATCCAGACATTTATGTATTTAGAGAAGGGCACAATGACAGCCAAATACACACATTAGATCATTTTAAATGCAACCACTTAAAACTATGTTTATATTACAAATAACTAAATTAAACTCTGTAAATCCAATGAATGCTCAATTACTCCCAAGATTTATTTATTTATACACAGTAATGTTCACATGCATCACAGGTCAGACATTTTTGCCATCAATTTTGTGATTTCCCCACACGTTCACACGATGATGGCAGTTTCTTGTGTAAACTATCACACTAACAACTCAAAGTAAGGACACATTTTACTTTTCTTCCCATCATTTTCCTAATTGGCGACAGAATTCTCCAGTTAATCTTAATCTGTGTATATTCTGCAATACATTTCTGGCCACTCAAACTAGGTGAAACATTGAATACTACTTCACTAAAAGTAATTAAACAGTCACTGGTCTGTTACTAACGTTTCATGGGTGCCAAAGAAGAAGATGGGAAACTTGATGTTGGATGGCTTCACAGCACCGTCTGGGACTTCATCGATCTGTCAGAGAGATGAGAGAGAAGCAGGTATTTTTAGGTAAAGTTGTCATTAGGGCTGGAAGAAATGTGTTTGTGGTAATTTCTTGTTTTTGTGTGGGTGGATTTTCACACCTGAATTTGAATGTTGCAGTTTATTGCACTGCAACAGACATATATTTTTACTGCAGATTATTTTCGGTTCTGTCTGTTAACTTTCAGGAAATGGGGGGGGGGGTCTCATTTTGTCTGACCAACATTTGTGTATAAATACCAAATTGGTATTATGCATCGTATCCTCATATCTGAGCATCTGGGACCAGAAAAGATTTTGCATTTGTACTTAAGGAAAGAAAAAACAACCTAAAGGTGCATTGATAAGTCAAATAATCACTAGATATAATCATTAATATCATTTTTATTAAAAAAAAAAAAAAATGACATTAAATCGAGGTAATAACTTTTTGTTTAATTTTTAGATTAATGTTGGTTAATTCAACCAGTAATCCCTGAAATCATCTATGAAATCAATTGTGGAAATAATATTTAATTTTTTTTTTTTTTTTTTTTTTGATTAATCGATTACTTCGATCATCACTTCAGGGCTGATCAGATGCGCCGTGGATAAATCTGACTTGCTCTGGCCGCCAACGGGCACCAGACTTACTCGTGCGGGCCAGTGCGGGTAGCCCTTCATCTTGGCGAAGATCAGATCCCCGGGTTTCCAGTCTCGAGCCATGAAGGTCTGACCGAGCTGAAAAATAAAGTACGAGCACATTAGGAAGTCGAGCAACATTAACCGACACTGCGGCGCATCTGCGGAGCGCAGGGAAACGTGTGTCCATCCCCTGGCTGCCCCTCCCCCGAGCCAACACCACCACATCCTCCAGGGTCCGGGGTTCATTCAAACATGACAGGCAGGTGTCGAGCCCAGCTCCGCACGCACCCATCGCCTGTGCCCGAGCTGGTCTCACTGACACCCGGCGGAAGCTAAAACGAAGTTAACCAGCGTGAAGCAGATGGAGGCAGAGACCCATCAACAAACAAGACACGCTACTTAGCCTGTAGCTGTTCAGAGCTAACGAGTCACAACCCCCCCCCCCCCCCCCCCATACACACACACACACACTCACACCCCCCAAGTTCATTCATTCATTCACCTCTACTTCGTGCAGACAGCTGGAAGAAAGCTGGATAATGTCCGTGAAGCGGTGAGTTGTTGCTGCAGCGCAAATTTTGACCAGGAAAACACAGCGCTCCTTTTCCGCACAGCCGGATGCACGTTTTCCGCTCCCGCGCAGGACGTCGGCGGGCCGAACCATTACACGGCAAAACGGGGGGAGGGTCGGTTTTAATTATTATTGCCGTTATTTTGGGTTATCGTTGTATTTTTTTTCTATGAAGAATCCAAAATTTATATATATGTACACACACACACACAAATACCTCGTTTATACGTCTAAAAATATTTGTTACTTTGACAAATATTTGTGAAAGTAACAGCTCCGAGCATCTTACCGCGACATAGATCGTCTATGAGGGTATTTGACATGGGGAGGGAAAAAAAGTGGGCGTCAACTCCCACGCATGCGCACTTATCCCTCCTGGGTACACATGTAATAGACGTCGGGACCACAGAAAGAGAAGAGATGAGAATAATAAATAAATAGCCCAGACAAAATATACATTTTGTAGTCTATGTATTTTTCAGGTCACAATTGGTACCTGAAAATAGGATCAGAGTGAGACCTCTGCAGATGCTGCTGTTTCTTTTTTTTCCCTTGGTACTGATGCTGAGGTTGCCACTTATGGACTATACTTTATCTTCAATAACATCTGGGTTTATATTTTAGGGGATAATGAAAGTTTATCTCTGACAAGGGCGTTTCTATATGAATACATGCAGAAGTTCACCTTTCACCAGCCTTTCATCAGCCTTTCATCCAATTTTAATACACTGTTACTTTTTATTTCATCAACGTAAAAAATAGAAAACCAAACAGTAATTGTGGTATTGTCTGGAAAAAAATCTAACCTTAATAAAACCTTATTCATACTTCATTAAGTGACTCATTCAGACTTGCGTAGCAGTCAGAGAGTATATTCTGCATTGTCAGCCAATAACAAACCTAGAGCTGATAAATAATCTGACTCTTTAAACCCTGTGGTGACTCTCAACATCCAAGATTTCCTTTAAGCCATATACTGAGGATCTGAAAACAAAACTAGCTTATAGAGCAGGGAAGGCGAGTGGAAAGACTCCAACCTGCAATTTCCACTGTTCAAAATGATACTTGCAGTTACTACAGGTACTGTGGGAAGCAGGACAAGGTCTGAAAGTCCAAGAAAACTTTCAGATAAAGCTACACATCTGCCGTGGTAGCTCACATGGTAGAGTGCATACCACAAACAAGAGTCTTTACTGCAGTAGCATTACTTGACATAGTAGTGTTAGACCATTCACACTGTGCAGTGTTGATGCACAAACATGCAGAAAGAGAAGGAAACTTTACCTGCAACCTCATCACTATGCAAAGCAACATCTGACAACTATCGGTGTGTTTGAAGAAGAACAGTGACTTTTCAAGACTGCTTCATCTGAACCTTTCAGACATGTTGAATATGTTTGAAAGTGTGTAAGTGTTTGTGTTGTGTAGTTCTCTTCAAAGTTTAATCCATCACGAAATAAAACAAGGCTCAGTCTCCTTGAGTCCCCCCCCCCTTTTTGGTGGGAATTCAGTGACCTCTAGTGGCAACATTAGGGTCAATGCATGAAACAGACACGTGCTCAGGTTTCTGTCGTGGGACAGTAGGAGGCTTTAGATGTGTATTAGCTTTTATTTTAAAAGGTTTTGATCCTTGGGAGATTTAAAAAAAAAAAAAAAAAAGTGCATGTGACAAACTTCACTCTGCATCTCTCTTTCCATGGATGATCTACCTTACTGCCTAAACGCCAGACCCATCTCTCCAACTCATATAATGTGTCTTATTGTTGTTCTCCCAAAACCATTTAAAAGCAACTGATGATCATTTCATTGTCAATTGAGCTGACAATTGTGTCTACAATTAATCATTAAGTCTGAAAAATGAGCATCACATTTTCCCATGGTGATGTCCTCAAATGTCACATTTTGTCCAACAACCAATCACAAAGTGAGAGATAATAAAAGTACAACAATATAAACAGAGGAAAGATACAGGCCAATCATCATAATTTCTGCTTGAAAATGATAAATATTAATTTATCATATTTTCTTACATATTGTTTGCTTGTTTTTCAGAGATTTTTTATTTAGTCTGAAAAAAGAGTTTAAGAAGAAAAATCCTTACATAAGTCGGCCACCAGGCTCTGAAGTGCTTCGTGCTGATGAAAGAATGCAGATGGTAGAAGTACATGAAGGTGACCTCAACATTTGTGACCACACAGATACACAAGCAAGCTAACACAAATTCATGTCTATGTGTGTGTGTGTGTGTGTGTGTGTGTGTGTGTGTGTGTCCATGTGAATGTGTTAAAGACAATAGAAGATGCTGATAGTTGAAGGACAGGCTCATCAGCCACAGGGTCCCAGAGAGGGGGATAAGGGAGAGGAGGAGGCCAGGATGGGCCAGAGGAGGGTGTATGAGACAAAAGGAGAAGAGAGCAGTGGAACCCAGGTACATGCCCAGGAATAACTCACAGGAGCTACCAGGCCCCCTGCCCAGCCTGCGAGGTGAGAGACCTCGGTGTTGGACCCCGGCCAGCTTAGTGGGGTTCCTGCTCAGACACACGGCATTAACAGAGGCCAGGGATGGAGTTATAGAGAGATGACAGTGTGTGTGTGTGTGTGTGTGTGTGTGTGTGTGTGTTGGGTATGAATGTAAGTGTGTATCCTTCACCCTGGCAGACAATATGTTGGCAGAACATCCCAGCCCACTCTGTCTCTGAGGGCCACAAAGTCCTGCTATCCTTCCTCACTCATTTGTTAACCTGCCTCTCTTCTTTGCAGAGTCCTCGCTCACATGCTGAGAGAAGCTACTTTATATACGACCAGTGCCATTCAAAATCACCTCCCTGCTTTGATGGTGCATCACGGCCAAAATGGCAATGAGGCAACCCAGAAAAGGAACGGTCAGGTTTCACTGAGGGCAGTAATTTTTACAAGTTCCACAACATACAGCTTTATAGATCTATACAGTTGCTGCACAAACAAATGTTGTCGCAGCAGCTGGACCAGCACATAAAACACACAGGCAGGTGAGCTGGTAGCTCTTAGCTGAGCTCTGATGCCATGATTAAACAATAACAACAGGTGGAAGTTTTAGAGACTAGTTAAATAGAAATTCTGTCATGAATTCACTGTTTTATGAGGTTTGGAAAACTCTGAAGGTGAATACAATGGTGGAAAGTAACTAATACTTTTGTAAGACTTTGAGGTGCTTGTACTTTACTTAGTCATTTTACAGATTAAGATACAATCAAAACATGACTTATAAACATGTCTTATTCTAAAAAAAAACCAATGCGTTGTTATAGATTAAACTACACAGCAGATTAGCTCCACTTTGACTAACTACTGCAACTGTAAAATGACAATATTTTTTGGGTTAAAATAAATATTTGCTAGTTTTTTTTTCATTTTTAATCATTAATTAAATAATTTTTTATTCACAAAGTCCTGAAAATTGTTTTTAAGTCTGTTCAGGATGCTACATCTTCTCTCCATAAAACCCCTGTTAGAATAAGAAAAAAACTTTCATGTGGAAAAAACAAAAATGAAGAAATCTCATCCTGAATAACCTTCTCTGTCATTTCTTAGTCTAAATATGAATAATGATGAAAATTTACGTGGGCTTTTCTGAGTTCCTCAGACTTTGTGCAGAATTATTGATTTGGGGTTTTTAACTGCATCTGAAGGGCACCTTCCCTGCACTTGAATGAGCGATGGTGTCCTTGAGCTTGTGTGTGTGTTTTTTTTTTTAAATGTGTGTGTCATACACATAGATTGGCATCTTTCCCCTTACTGCTGGCAAGCCTTCTGCATGTTAGGGGAATGGACGGGTGTGCCACTGGAGAATGATAAAGTAGTCACAAGACAGGTCAGTACATTCATTAACACCATAGCAATATTTGTTAATAAATATGGCTTCACTGTGCAAGGACGTGGCAAAGTGGGGCCTAAATATTCCTCTGCATATGTTTAGGGATAATTCTTATCAAGTACATTGGGTAAATAAAACACTTAAACTATATACATAAATATACATACATGTATATATAAATGAACACTTTTACAACAATTTGATGTTTAACATAAATTAATTATAAGTCAATGCCTGACCAAAAACAACTCTCAGTTGCAGTTACAGGAATGTGTATACTATCTGCATTTTTGCAGATTAAATTCTCTGCACACTGGCATTGACAACTCTGATTCATCAAAAGCGAAGGTGGAAGAAAGTACAGCGTATGGCTTTACAAAAAGAGGTGTCCAGGAGCTTCACACCAACACCAAGAAAACTTAGAGAAACAGGAGGGAGGAGAGAAAGTGGGAGGGAACAAAGGAGGAAGACAGGAAGAGTCAGGCCCTCGGACAGCAGGTGAGTGTGTGAAGGCAGGGGATGACAGATGCTTCTGTCAGTGTTCCAACAGTCGCCGCTTTGTGGGAGCAGCGCAGATGCCTCCTCCCCCTCTCCCACCATACCTCCCATCCCTCTCATCCCTCCCTTCCTCTCGACAGGCTGTGATGTGGGGATAACAAGACAGGAGCAGTCCTCTCAGCAGTAAAGTGACCACACTGGCACGGTACTACATGTGGACGGGGGAGGGGGTGAGGTGATGGAGAGGTCCAGGCCTGGGCCCAAGGCTTGAGGAGGTCTCGGCGGTGGTGGGGGTGGGGTTATAAATGTGGGGGTCAGCAAGCGAGGACAGGGGAAGGGCTCTCTCACTGGGCTGTGGGAACCAGCTGAGACATGGGGTCCGTGGCAGTCCTGCCTGTGAGGAAAGCAGATGTTTTCACTCGGGGGTGTGCCAAGTTTGCAGAGCAACCTTCAGCTGCTTGGAGGTCAGGTCTTTAATAAGGGGGCTGGGCGCGGGACATTTCGGAGGCAAATGCTTCAACTTTGATACAACAACATATTAATTATGACGGTAGACCATAGGGCAGAGGGTTGTAGCGGAACATCCCACCCCACTGGTTTGGAGCCTCCATCAGGCTGACATTAGCCAAGGCTGGCTGGCAGATTTACTGCTGTCCCAGCACTAGCCCTTTTCTTCAAACAGACCTCACTGATGCAGAGGCAGCAGTTTGGATTTGTTTAACCACAATTGACTAACTGTTATGTCTGAGGTGATATCCAAAATTAATACTTGTATTTTCATTAAAAAAACAATTTGTAGTGTTTAAAGCTACATTGAAGCTGCCCTGATTTGCTCTGGTATTGATTAAATTACTATATACTAATGTGAAGAGGGCCATTTGTAGAGACAAACCAAGAGTGAATAGACCCTCAATTTTATGCATTCATTGGGCAGCTGACAGCAGAAGGATGAGAGGATATTAGATGAGAGAAATGGAGAATGACATGCAACCAAGGTCTTTGGCCAGATGTGAACTGGAAACATTGTGGTTCATGGTCAGTGCCAGTACCCCTGGTCCACCAGGACGCCCTTCTGTGGATTTTTTCAGTGTGTTTTTTTGGCTCAGATTTCTCTTTCTGCATTCATCAGCATCATTTTCCAGCTGCTGCCCAGGAAGATAGACAAAGTTAGCAACTAGCTGATGAATGTAAAGGAGAATTTAGCCACCAAATAGTCTGATATTTCCTTCAAGAGTTGGTAGAGACCAAATACAGAGCCAAAAGGAGAGTGAATGTGAAATTCTTATTTACCAAGTGACCAGAAGTATTACTACAAATTAATAATAATGTTGCTCTGTATCTGCTAGATGTGAAAAAACAGCAACTTACTACATACAATATTTTGTTTATGGCTTGTTATACTGCCCCCATGTGGCTAAAAATCCATTATTGCAGGTTTAAACCATATTCATAATATAATATGACTCAGGAAAAATGAAAAGTCCATATATTTCAATCCCTGAACTTCTTACCAACTCTGTATGATATATATTGTGTTTGTAGCAGTGTGTCCATATAATACCTGCCATGCATGAAATGGCAGAGAGGCAATGTTAATGAGTATCTGGTGTCAAAAGTTCATATTTGACAGCAAGTGGGAAAGAGGACTCCATTGGGATGCTAGCGTTTGCTGTCACTTAAGCAATGCCACAACTATGTTGTTCTGAGTTTGTTTGTTTGTTTGGAGTCTTTCTTTTGCCTCTTGGTTTGCAATTGCTCCATTCAGCTTGGAAAGCAGTAACGACCATAGCACTATCAACATGTTCTTTAGTTTACTGTTCCTCTACGTGTGTTGATAAAGGACACAAAAGCTGTGAGGCTGCATGAAATAGGACAATTAGTTTCATCATGGAGCCACAATGATTACAAAAAAGTCATCCTAAGACTTTATCACTTCCCAGCCCGATGAGTTAAGAAGGGAGTTTCACCTCATCTCAACCTTTGCATTGATTTTTGAGAGAGTGGGAGATCTGGGGATTACTTTGGAGAGCAGCAATGAAGACCTAGCTTATTGGGCCTTTTTTGTATTTGGCAAATGGGCTTGACAAAGATGGAGGAGACAAAATCTAGGGCTTACAGTTGCGGCACCCAATCGGGGGAACTTGAAAGCAGCGCTGGGATGGGAAGCTGGGAGAGAGGGTACCTCATTTAGGAGTGGTGAATTTGGACAGGGGGCATGGGGAAATGCTTAAAGTAAACCACAGAGGCCCCAACAATCATCAGGAATTGAGACGTTTTAAACCTTTAACGGGGGACTGTGATCAAAGCGGCAACGGATCCTCACTTGAGTGTGAAAGCAGAACCGGAGGGAACAGAGGGGATTCTGGGGGATCATGGCAGGTTGAAAACGTAAAATCAGCACATTAGCTTTATAAGGGCGTCAGAATATAGGATGATCAGGGGATCATTGGACCCATGGGGAACCAAAGAGAATCCTGTATGTACCAAGCTGAGTGGAGGAAAAACCAGGCCACTGCTGATAGAAAAACCTCCCTTATCAAGCATGCAGCTGGAGTAGGAATAATGTTACTTAATTCCCACAGAAAATAACTTCATACACAAATTTGGCTTGAAAACTGTAAAATGCTGTCAGTATAAGTTGCCAAGTCTTATGCTACCATGCACTTTACTGCTGATCTTACTGTTACAGTCACAAATGAGGAGCTTTCATCAAATCAAACTTTTCTGTCTAAGGTTCAGTTTCAAAGTCATTTACAACTCCGACCATCATTTCATCTTATCAGAGAGAGAGAGGTAGACAGAGACAGAGATGCCTATAAAACAGTTCTTCCTTAAACCTCCCTATGCCCTATTCTGTGATCTAATGCCTACCAGGTTCAGGTATGTACCTCACGTCGCCTTCCCTTTTTAAACCCACCTCAAACAGAGCACAAATTAGTCAGGTTCTTCCCCCCTCTTGCTGCAGCCTCTCCCAGTCGCAGGGCTAATGCAGAGGAGCACTAGCCTTGGGTAGCAGGGGTTCTCGCTATGCTGAATTATAAATCAAAGAGCAGTTACATGAAACCACTTGCTAATTACATGTTCACTTCGCTCCTTTTTCTCCTTACCATGTCACTTTGTACTGACTATGATCACTGGGAGGTAGGGGAAGGTACAGAAACCTGAAATTGGCTTTGTGATAATCATGTCTAAGTGACCTAGCGAAGATGATAGCAATTATTTTCCTGTGATTACCATGTGCTTCATTGATGTTAATACCCACCACTTGCTCACACTTTGGGCTCTGTCCTTGATGTGTGCTCCCCAGCTAATACACCCAGAATAGAGGCCAAACTGCATAGCTAGAGAAGCAGCACTTGTGTCTCTTCTCTGCTGTGCCTTCAGCTTAAGATATTTTTATCTGTAAAATCCCTCCTCTCCTGCACTGTATTTGTGACTTCCTCATCCCCTTAATGTCCTCTGAGTGTCATTCTCCAACCCCCCGTCTGTGAGGCAAACCAATTTATCACCAGCCAAAGGAGGGCCTTCACTTTGTCTGTTTTCGAGGCTCTCCCTCCATAAGCTGCTCTCCTAATGAAAGGGGGTGCTGCGTCCCGGCCAGTCCACAGAGACTCAAGGGGGCAAGAAGTCCAGTTCCAGGCCCAACTTGGGGAGGTAATTACCCCTCTGGTGGACCACTGAGAGGAGCCCTGCCAGCCGGCCAGAGCAACTCACACACTGTGGACTTTCACTTATAGGTCCATTGCCCGGCCCCCATCGTTAGGGAGGCCCCTGAAGCCGGATGTCATATGACCCGGACGGGGGTGATATGAAGGGGTCGACGCAGCACGCCTTGGCCTGGGTAGCCGGTATTGGCGAAAGGATCAGAGGACCGGTGCCAAACACAGCAGAGGAAAGGAGAAAATGGGGAGATGGAAGAGGAGGGGCCTTGACAGGAAGAGGAATGAACTGTCAGGGAGAGATAAATAACGAGGGGAAGGCAGGCAGCAGGTGACCCGCGGCAGGGCTGCCTCGTAGGGACAGTGACTGGCTGACCTCTGGTCTGGCTCTCACAGGGCCCACCCACTGGTCACCTACATCTACGCTGTCACATCATTCGAGAAGCTGGAGGTGGTTACCCCACACGACACACTACAGAAAAGCAGAGCTCGTGATCATCGGCAGACAGTCTTTAAAAAAGAAATGCAATAGTGATGACTTTGGCCAGAGGAGGAGCTTTAGGTCAAGGAATTGGAGGACACACACACACACACACACACACACGCACTTTGTTCTGGACATTTTTTTCAATTTGTGGCCCATATGTTCATTTTGCAAATACGACATACTTTTACTCAAATGACAACTGGAACTCACTTATTAAGTGTTATTATATTCTGTACTTCTGTTATATTCTTCCTCTGCAATGGCTTCCTGCAAAAACACCCATCCTGAAGCCATTATGATGATTTTGTTGTATTCCCAATCATAAGAGTTCTTGGGGAATTTTATGAATTTGCGATTGAGAGATTCCACACATTTTCAGTGCAATTGTTGCATCACTATCTAACTAAGTAATGTCAACATATAACTCTTTACATCCAAATGATGCCAGCAGATTGGTAATCCCTCATGGAGAAATTACGATGACTTTACAGAAACGACAACCTGATGTTTCTAGAACAGAGGGTCCATAAATTTAAGAGCTAACTTATGCTGGAAAAAACTCCCTCTGGCTATTTTTTCCCTCCTCTTCTACTTTTTTCATCATGAATGAGTGTGTCTGAGTTTCTAATGTAATTTACTTCAGTGAGATGCCTGGGATGCCCATCATTCTCTCTATCTGTTCCTGGTGGTATTGATCCTCCTCTCTGACCAATTTGAGATCTGCCTCCACAGGAGCTGTTGCATCCATATCTGCACCACTGGACCAAACCCAGTGTCTGTCCAGCCACAACAGCACTTCTGCACTTATGGTATCAAATGAATTGTATCTTTTGGATATCCAGAGCCCTGGACCATTTACGATCAGTGGTCACTCTTAAATGATAGATTCTTGGCAGCCCATCACAAAGTTGTTGGATGTTGTGAATAATTGTGACACCTACACACACACATAACTCACCCTCTCAAAACTTTTGGTTACAAGCTGGATCACTGCCTGTCTCAAACAATGTACTTTTGAAAAGATTCAATTTATGGTATGTTAACAGTCATGTCTGTTATTCATTGGGTATAATTGTTATTTCTACATATTGTTTCTATTATTATTAGTTATATTGTCTGTGTAGCTTGATATATCTTATTCCTCTGCACATTAAAGCTCCACTGTTAAACATACTTGAGCCACACTGTTGCACTGCCTGACACGATACTTCATTATAATGACCATGTTGTTTATTTTTAGTCAAGCCTACGTACGTGCTGCTGTACACACTCATTTCAATCTGTGTCTGAAGACTAACAAAGACTGTGGATTTTGGTCTTTTCACAAACTTTATTTTTTCACATTTAGCCAGTTGTTAAATTTTTTCTTTGTTTGTGTGTGTGCGTCTGTTTCTCAATATTGCCACTGTTATTGTTGTTTGAATTCTTAATATTCACCTGTTACTTCTTACATTTTTTTCAAAAATGTACTTTACATTTTTTTCAAAAATGTAAATTTCCTGTCATATTTTGGAAGGTCTTAATCATAAAAGGTGTCAGCAAAGAAGGAATTTAAATGTGCAGACTTAAGATTAATTAAATTTGATGGGTCGCAGTGAGTAATCTGATTTCCTGTTGGATCAATGCAAGAGGGTCCAAGAGAATTGTAGCATTAGCTTGGCTCACATTCATAGTCTTGATTAGACTGTAGTTTGTGGTCTGAAGGGGCCCCTGGGAAACAGTGGCTCACTGCTGTAAGACAAGAGGGCCTGGCTTGATTGTGTGTATGTGTGTGTGTGTGTGTGTGTGTGTCTGTGTGTGTGTTTGAATGGGGCTCTGTGCACTCACTCAAACACATCTTTGCCCAAGGCAGTCAAATGAGCCCTATTCCACAGTGGTCATGGTTCTGCCCTGAAGAGAGGTGACAGTAGGCCAGGCCCGAGTCGTCATGGCGATGGCCCGTGCAGAAAGTCGATACTTGGAGAGAAGGGGAATTGAGGGGAGGGAGCAGAGCAAGGGTTGAAGGAAGATCAGATCAATTTTGCTGTTTGATCTTGCGCAGGCTCTGAATAAATGTATATTTTAAGATGTCTTTTTTTCCTCTCTCTGCGCAAACATTGACATTCTTCATGTTGATTCTTGACTTTTGTGGATAGAGACTTGATTTTATCCAACATCTTGGACTTGTTATTCCTGCAGTGGTTTTCCTGTGCTTCTGCAGCCGGGCTAAGGTGGCTGGACATGGGCAGGGCACTGAAGGTTGTGGACACGCCACTTTTGGCCCGCTGCTGCACAAACACAGACAGCAGCTATTCTGGCCACCATCCACCACACACACACACACACACACACACACACACACACACACACACACACACACACAAACACACACAAACACACACACAAACTCCTCTTTGTGGCATCCACACCCAGCCAAAGTCATCAGGACCCACACTACACTGCTATCAAATAACCTTTTTCTCTCCATCAGTGACTCCTTCAGTCCAGACCACACAGTCACAGATGCTTTCAGGCACAATGTATTTGGTCAGAACACACCACTTTACCTATTTCACATACTTGAAGGTTGAGACAGATGCAGGAGAAAAGACAAACATCATTTTTTTATTCAAAGCACACTGATGCAAGAGTGACGTAAAATGCTCCAATGCTTGGATAGTGCCAAATACCAATGCACAAATGGTAAACAGTGTTGCGTTTGGTTGCGTTCAGCTCCAGCAGTGCCATCTGACAAATGGAATTAATGTTGATGTTACAGTAAAATACAAAAGGTCTCCAAGCTTGGCATTATGAATGATCCGAATTGTGAGAATTTTCATTGCACTAGCTGTCACAAATGAATACACTTTACTTACTTATACACTTAAAGAGCCACTACTAGCAAAGATTTACTTTTACACTTTTTCCTGTCTGGCCATTAGAAGGTTAGTTTTTAGTTCATAGAGACATTCATGGCCTGTGAGTTTAAAATATACCCTCCACAAAGTGCCATAGGTCTGGGAGGATTTGGCCCATTTACAGCTCTCCCCTTCTCCTCCTACTACATGACTAGCCATGCTGCATCCCTCCATCCCTGAAGTCCTTCTTGTCCTTGATCTGGTTTAAGTAACAGGCACTGCTGCCATAATTATGATTTTATCTCATTTAACATTGCTGGATTAAAGTGTTTCAAGGACAGACAGATTGAAAATAAAGAGGGATTTGAGCGAGAGTTAATGAATTATGCCGACTGGACATTTGTCTAAATTATTTGTAGTCTGTATGATATTAAAGCTATGTGGTGATTAGCAATTTAAATGTCTTGAGGGGGAGTTTTATTATGTTCTATATAGCGTATGTAAAAGAAAAATAAAACTGCTACTTGTTAGGCCATGCCTCTGTAATATGTGTTGAAAAAGGCATATTTATTCCCTTGTTGCTGCAGATGCATAAATTATGTAACTAACTGGGCATGAAACTGTTTAATTTGCTGAAAAGCATCACAAGTGCTGTAAAACTCAATGCAAGTTCAAATGAATTGACACAAATTAGAAAACACAAGATCCCAGCAGGAGTGACTGTGACACCACTCTTCATGTTACACACGTTATAAACATATTTTAAGGGTGTTAAGATGACATTTCTGCAAATAATGTAATTATCTTACCACTCATCAGAAACAAAGATGTGTTGTCTACATGAGAAATACACATATATAATACAGAAGCAGTTTTAATATATTAAAACAACAGAATCCATGGTCCAAAAATTAGGAAAATGGCCTTTAATACATGGACTAACAACAATACATCAACGCACCTTTTGATAACATTGATCTGTCAACTTCTTTCTCCATGGTCAAGAATGAACTTTGAATCTCAGCATTTAGCCAACAGAGGTGAGAAGTCCTCAAAATGCTGCAGACAAATGTCATTGGCTGGTAAAGATCATGTGACATTATCCAACGCTCCAGATTAGCTTTTAAATGGAACTCGCATTGAGATTGTTTTCTCAATAACTGGATCTCACTTATTGTTCTCTGATGATATTAAATGTGAGTTTGTAAAACAAACAACACAGTATTGATATATGAAATAATACAGTGTTATCCACAGTGTTAAAACATTTCTTTAAAAATAATAGTTCTGCATTATAAATCTTACTGAAGTGAGAGTATTATAATAAATATGCACTTACAGTATAGAAAATAAGAGTATTTAACCATGGAAAAATTATTAGGCCACATTTTGTATTTGAGAATAACTATTACTAATGCATTTATGTATATTTATATATATGATTTACATGCTAGCACTTACTACATTTAAACACATCCTAGACCCGTATGATCAGTTTAAAAACACAAAAGCCTTTTTTTTCATCTGTAAGTCAAACTCCTAAAATATGCAGTATTTGTGGATTTAACTCAAATTTATATGGCCTCAAAAATTAAGGATTGTTCCTTTAATCTGTATTTCACTTTGTCAGTAATAAAATCTCCAGCGAATGTGGGTAAGTATGTATGTGTGTGTTTGTGTGTGTTTTATTCCACCAAAAGACTTAAATCTCTTGAGCAATTGAATTTTAAAGCAAGGTAATAAAACTGAATGATCCGCACCTAGAGGAATATTTGACATACAGAGAGAACTGGGGTGCTTATGGGATTCCACTCTGTCAATATGGATCTTAATACAGCTCAGCCTTTCCATTTTATGTAGGCTCATTGTGTGTGTGTGTGTGTGTGTGTGTGTGTGTGTGTGTGTGTGTGTGCCAGTGTGTGAGCGCATGCAAGTTTTCCCCCTTTCCGGGAAATACTCGCGATGAGTGTATACATTTTGTATTCTACAGTCTACAGCTATGTGTGTGTGTGTGTGTTTGTGTGTCTTAATGTGTGTGTGTATAGGATCCTCCTAGGAGCTGCAGAGGACCATAGTGTGCGACCTGCACCAGCCCCTGGCAGCTGACTGTGAGCTAATAACACAGCAACGGGGCCTGCAGGATTGCCTTTGTGTCGGCCCCTGTGCACCGCAGTGCCGGCGGGCTGCAGCTCTCCCCTGCCTGACCCCCTGACCTCGGCCTGAGCTAATGAGCAGGTAGGATGGCTGGGTTGGGGCCCTACAGCAGCTGAGCTTTCCTCCAGGTTCCAGATGATGACATTCGTCCTCATTGCTGAAAGTGAATGTGAATGAGAGGGAGGCAGCTCAGAGTGAATGTTTTAGTCTAAAAATCACACGAGGCTACAAGGTAAACATGCAAAATCACAAGGGCTTGCACATGCACACACATATAGAGAAGACAGCTGTATTAATAATTCACTAGCATTAATTATGACATGCCTGTATCTCAGTCTGGTGCCATTGCTGAGGGCATGTTAATGTGACTATGTCTGTGAGGACCACCCCTTCTTTTTCTTCCTCTCTCCATCTTTTTCCCTCTTCATGGGACCAGCCACTGCTACCAGCCAGCCTTAGCCACAGGGACCTAATTAACACAACATAAATTATGGGATGCTGATAAAGCAGTCACTGGTGCCATCGCAGGGCAGCACGCCGCTGTGCCTGTTTTCACTGTCCACACAGCAGACCGACATGGCCGACTGTGCTTACTTTGTAGAGTGAGTCTATTTTGCTTGCTTGCAGAGATGTGGGACAGAGATGTGTGTGAATGTGTGTGTGTGTTCATCTATATCAGGCCAATGCCACCTCAGTGAGGGTGTGATTAACTCTAGCCTGGCAGTTCACTGAGGCTCTGCTAATTACCGCTCCACACATTTTAATAATTTCACTGCAGACTGGCTATCCTTCCATCTTCAATTTTTAATGAAAGGTTTGAGGTTTTATAAAGGTTTTAGGCATTTATTCTTACTAAACAATAATCAAAGAAGTAATACACTTTGAATATAAATGACCATAACATAAGATAAATGGATTTTCTTCTAGTGATTTAAATGGTTTGTTTGTTTTTTAAAGCAATAATTCAACATTTTTGGAAATGCACGTTTTTGGAAGAGAGCGAAGCTCGATACCACTCTCTCATTATATCATTACTACTGTGTGTTTTTTTTTCTGGTTGTGACTTCTTGGTGCCTTTGCTCACTGTCAGGTAACCTCACAATGACAACACAACTCCAGCCATGACATAAGCCGGTATGTTTATTTGATCTGGATGCACTTCATTTGCAGAGTGAAGTGTATTATTAAAGCATTTATTCATATATTTTTAACTAGTGGTAAAATGTACTTTACAACTGATTTTGTAATTGTTCCTACTGTCTACACTAGGCTGCCAAAGCAATCTTTAAAAAAAACTTTTAAAAAAATGTGAGTCCTCCAACATCCTAATTTTTCATCCTCTACTTTCCAGAAATTGATGCAAAACAATAAATCTCCTTGCGCACTTTCATTTATCCTGCTTGTAAACCTTTATTAACCCAGTAGCCATTCTGAGCAGATGTCGTACCTGTGCGCGAAAACATAAACACAGTGTAATATTCCACTCACACAAATCCTTTCTCTCATTTGCCACAATGGAGACCTCGAAGGTTGGCTGCTTTGGGTTTACAGGGAGAAAATCAACCCGCTGATAATTGTCTGAGGAAGGAAAAACATGCAGTATGGTACCTAATCTTCTGCTCCTCTTCCTCTGATGGAGATGCCTGAGCATGAGACATGGATGGTAAAGTATGATGGATGTTTTCTGACTTTAATGAACAATGAATATCTGTTTGCGGACATAGACTCACCTACATAGTTGGAAGCTTGGAGGATTACTCTCAAGCTCTTTACTGCGACAACAGGAAGGCCCTCAGCTGATACAAACTACAATGTCAGTCCCACATGTTTGAGTGCACCATTAAACAAACATATCAGTCCACACAGGAAACACGGTGGCAGTGTTCCTTTGTGGGTTTACTGTACACATACTGAAACCATGCTATTGTTGGTAATTTCCTGTGACGCCTGTGCTACTGTTGAACATGTAATATAAAAGAAAAAAATCCCTTGTGGGATGTTTGCACAGGGCTTTGTATCCTTACAATATTTTTTTCCAAATGTCCTTTTGGTGCCTCTTCAACTTGACCCCAAAAACAAAAGGCCATTTCACCTGCAAAAATATATTAATGTTGCATGGTCAAGCATAGAGTACAAGCGAGGGAAGGGAATTCACAGCAAAATCAGAATGGCCCAAACAGCCCTGTGTGTCCTCCCTTGAAAATACTTCTAAATTGATGTTGGACAGTTCAGCTCCATAGGAAACATGTAAGATTATTGCATTACTGTAGGTTAGAATTCCCCACTGCAGAAGAAATGGGATTCACTGACCGGTAAAATGATGTCTCCAGAAAGTGATTCCTTCTTTTTTTTTTTTTTTCTCCCGGAACCACTTCACTCCTCAGCAGAACAACCATTAAACCTGTGCAATGTACATTTCATGTCTGTCAGGCCAGTGAAAATTCACTTCAGGATACAAACACTGAGGGACTGGGCAAATAATGTATTTCAGGCATTATAGAAAAGTGTGGTGAGTAGTGTCTGGAGAGCTGGCTCATTTTGTCTCCTAAACTTACAGTCCAAATACATTAAAGGAAGCACGTGGAACCACAAACAGAGCTGCCAGTCTCCAAAAAGAAAAAGGGTCATGATAATAACATGGTACATTCTGAAAGTGGAAACACATTTTGTAGTGCAGCTATTTATTTGAGTAAATTATCACAGTCTTAAAAAAAAAAATCCTAATATACATTTAATGAAAATTATGCTACGATAAAAAAATCCGTAATAGACCAGCTTTGTGTCACAGGCACACGTGGCAGCTAAACTGCTGGCTGTGTGGCTTTGCAGTCCTCCCAAGGATGTGGGCAGCTGTCCCAGAATCCAGTGTGCCTGGGGCAGACCTGAGGTGACCCATCAGCGCTCATTGTCAGCGACAGCAGGGCGCCAATCAAAGAGGGCACTAAAAGGCTAACCCTTGGGTGAGAGCGGCCATGGATCATGGCTTTGAAGATGCAGAGGCCCCTAACAGTTGGCCCAAAGAGTGCAGTTTTTTTTTTATTTTTTTTTTATTTAAGTAAACAGAAATTCTACATTTTAATTTGAAAAACACAAAATGGTTTCTCAAATTCTTGTATTTATTTTCTTTTTTTCTATTGTTTGGTATTTGAGGAGCATAGTTCCAGTCCTCTGAATCACTGCCCGCATCTAATTTTTTATGTGACATTTATTTAACCAGCAAAGGATGAGTGATATTAAACTATTTCTAGCTGATGATACATCCTGTGATGTAAAAGATTTAAACCTTAAAACAACCTAAATTGAATCATAAAGATGTGTCAAACTATTAAAATAATTTTTTTTGTTCCAGTAATTTAAATAGTTTCCTTGACTGAACCAATCACACCGAATGGGGATTAAAAACAGCAAATCATCATCCTGTGTATGAGCCAGAATAACAATGACACAAAAAATGCCACAAAAGCTTGTGTGACATCATTGGCTGAAGTAAAATAAGGCCCCTCCAAATACAAAGCATCTCACATGAGCCCAATGTCAGACTAAACGATGAAGTGAAAACAAAATGGCAATTTATTTTGGTTATCGGGCTATTTTAAGATAGTATGACAATTATACACGCATCGTTAAACATGCGATTGCACCACAGTTGAGTCAAGTCAATAAGGCATGAAGTATTTCTTGGATGATTAGCTACAATTTCTGGTGCTGGATGTTTTTTGGAGCCTTGGAAAATACAATAATAATATTGAAAAAAGTCTGCATGAGTGTTGGGAGCAGGCCTGGGAGTATATGGAGAGACGAAACAGAGTAGACAGCGAGGCAGTGGTCGATAAACTAAGACAAGATGAGAATGGAAGTCTGGAGCCATCTGTTAACTTCCAGCACTTGAGGAGACAAACCTCAGCCGTAGTTAATGTAGACATGTTGGGGACCAGCAAAGAGAGGCAGTGGACTTAAACAACACTAAGGGCATGATAGCTAGTTCTGAGAAATAAAGTGAACGAAGCAGCGGGCTAATGAGCCATGAAAAGATAGAACCCACAGGCACCAACATCTCTGCCAAAAAAAGAAGCAAGTAAATAAAGTAGGGAAAAACAAACAAACAAAGACTGTTTCAGCAGCTCTTGGCTCTTGAGGAGAATCAGGCAGTGCTCAGGTAGGCTTGTTCTCTGTTTATCCGAGAACAACAGAGAAATGGGCCGAGGTGTGTTCCTCCAGGTGCATTGTGGGCATTGCCCACGGATGCGCTGTTTGATTTGCGCTCGGCCTTGCTGTTGTGCTTGTCTGTGAGCTCTTGACATGTGCACTGCCGCATGAATAATTGAGGCCTCGCACGCAGTCAGGGTCCAGCAAGCACCGCTTGCTCTCTCTCTCTCTCTCTCTCTTTCGCTTTCCCTCAGTCCTCCTTTTTCTTTTTCCCCCTCTCTCAGCCCTCCCCAAGTCTCTTTGTCTCACTTTCCTTAAAACTAATCTCGGCCAGTCCTTGTCTGTCTTGAAGATGTTGTGGCACCATAGTTTTAGTGAAATTTTACCGGATTATGTTGCCCTCTGTCATCCGTATTTTCTATTTACTGTCCTCGTGTTAACAACCTGGGCTCATTTCAACCTGCTGACCTGGGATAACTCCCCAACTTAAGTACTTAAGCCTGTCTGTAGTTATTAAAATCTGTGATATGAACTATGAATGCGCAGATACAGTCACATCTCCCAAAAAACATAATGTGAAACACAGGTCTTTGATTAAAAATATATCCAAATATTTTTAATCTGGTGTCCATATGTCCCCATAAATTATGTCCTTGGCCTTGTTTAGTCTTTTTTTTTTTTTTCAGATGCTTTGACTGACACACACTTGGCAGTCACTCCCGCTGAGTCCATACCAGAGGTTTAAGCTGGAGTGTGAGATAAAGAAAAAAAGGCGTACCTGGGTCAGACTGTTGATGAAGACATGCTAAATCAATGAGAAAAGACTGGAGGAGATGAGAACATATCAGTGGTCTGTCTCTCTGTATCTCCCTCCCACTCTCTGTCTCCCTCCCCTCTCTTTCTGTTCATACTCAGGCCAGTACAGTTATCAGCCCCAGCAGATAAACAAGTCTGGCTGCCAGATATAACTCCAATATGTGAAACTCAATCATAACTCCGGAAACCGGCTGGGAATATGAACGAAAGAAAGAGGAAAATGAAAGCTGCCATGCCCACAGGGCAAAACCCAAGGTCCCTTTTGGCAAAGTAAAGCTCCCTCTCTTCCTCTTTTCTATCACTTATTTATCTTCGAAAGTCAAAAAAATCACCATGCAGCAAACCTTTTTTTGCTACACCCCCCACCCCACCTCACCCTCTTTAAATTTTTTGTGAACATGTTCTCAGCAGTTTTTATAGTATATAGCGGAATACTTGGTGTCTTCATTCTTGAGTTCAGGACACTGATAGCTGTAGGGTACACATTTCTGAAGTCTTCTTCACTCTCCATCTTTTGCCAGTAGGATCTCTGTGATTTCCACTTGTCAGTGAAGGCCAGTCATGCAGAGGGGATAGGACCTGTGCATCAGAGGGAAAGAGAAAACTTAAAGGGAGGAAAAGGAAAAAAAAACAAGTGTGTGTTGTTGAAGGGGGGGGGGGGACTAGCTTTGACTGGACTCACTCATGCTTTGACATTGACGGCCCTGGGAGAGGAGAATAGGACCGGCTACCCCAGAGGACCATAGATAGAGGCAGAGAGGGAGGGAGATAGAGGAGGGGGTGAACTGCCAGAGGCTGCTCTTGGCTTTGAAGCGGGGACTAGAAAGGGCTGAGGGCACTGTTAGCCCCCTTGAAGTGGTTTCAGCACTTGTCACTCTTTCGGGCATCGCCTAGAGCTGTGGACAGCTATGCTCTTTCAGGATGAGGTCCCACAATGGACTCTGCAGCACTGATGCTCACCTTGATGTGGTGACTTGGATCAATAGTCAGACCAGTGAGCCACTGGCACCAGCATGTTGTGATGTTAAAAAGTAGCTCAAGTGCTTCTCAATGTCTGTGCAATGGGCAAGTGAGAGGAAGTGGTTCCTGTCAAGATCATCTCAGCAGCACTCTGCAGGCTACAAAGTACTGGAAAGCCACAGTGGAGAAAGGTATAAAAACATTGTCTGTAAAAGGATGAAAATGGAAACAAAATTGATGAAAATAAGTTTGCTTTTTTTTTTTTTTATTTCAACAATAGATCAAATTATTGTACTTCATGTCACTTGACTGACGGATGAACATACAAATAATTTCCATTAAGCTCTATGAGGCATTTAAGTGTCTTTGTTTTGGTTTTATGATCCACTTGTTGTCATCAGTTTTGTGTCTACAATAAACAAATAAAAAATATGCTGTAACGCTGTGACTTTACACTTCTTAAAAGTCATAACTAATGTCATATATGCTCAGATCGCTTTATGAGATACGCCTATAAAATCCACTTCAATTCAATCCAAGAGTTCAAGAGTGATAAATTTTACCTTTACATTTTATTTTACCTTTAAGATGACAGTGTTTAGTTTTGATTACTTTTTTATATTTGATTAGGTCTCTTTTTTTTTGGAGGTTGGAGTTGGTAGTGGTGTTGAATTGCACTGTAAAGTATTGAGAGGTGTTTCTAATGTTTTCCCAAATTCCTTTAGAAACATGAGTGGAAAGAATATTAGAAACACATTTCATCATCCAGTACAATGGTTTTAACAAAAACTGTCCGTCATCAGCTTCGTAAAAGTAAAATATGCCGAGGTGACAGTATCGGTGTACATAATAAATAAAACACACAGCACTGAATGTTTTCTGTTCTGGTGGACAATCTGATTTATCATATATTTCTTACTATAAAAGCCTGTATCTTTGCTTTAGTAGCCCAGCTCAATAAATAGCTTGAAATACTCCTGCTCCCAAAGTACCCACTAAGTACTATTAGTATTTACTGCCTGTGTTTCCTCTGGCCCCTCTTTCGGCCTCTCCTCTCCCCAAAGATAGATTACATCCAAGACAGCCTATGACCGATGGATGGGGGCACAATGCCTGAGCCTTTGGAGAAATATGTGCTTATGAAATCATAAATATTATCTCAAACACTAATTAGCATTAAGAGCACTGGTGATTTTATTTATCAACTTTAGCCACAATTAATAACCACAGCCTTGAGAAGAGCACAAGGCAGATAGGCAGGACATGTTTGCCGCGTCAAGGCCGTAAACCCATTACACACATAGACTGATTGAGGCAGCCCCACTGGGGGAATAAGTAATTGTGCCTGAAAAATTTTAATTGCCCTGAAATGCATTCTAAATTACACTACCTTGTTTTCAGACAGAAGTTACATGTCTGAAGGGCTGGGATTAATGGTGGAGTGTCGTGGGTCCAGTAATGGGTTGCTAAACATCAGGCTCCCTTGCTTTTTTTTTTTTTTTTACTTTTACTGTGAGGTCTGGAATTCACGTGCTGACGTTCGGTGTGTAATGCTGCAAACTATTTTATTTTAAGCTTAAGCAACCTGTTCATGTTTTTTTTTTTTTTTTTTTGTCAAGAACTTAAAAATTTGACATATCATCATTCATCATGGTTGCTAACTGTGTCTGTCTATAGCCAGAGGAAACAAAACCCTCCTACATACACTGCCAATACATCTTGTTTGTTTAATCTGTAGAAATACCAAGCTCAAATCCCTGGGGCCGAAAAATGAAGCCATCACAGCACCAAAAACTGCAGTTCCTCGATTGGCCACTTGAGGCTGGCTCCAAAAGATAGCAAATCCCCATAGACTCCCATGTTAAAAGGCTGAACTTTATAAACATGTTTACAGCCTGGTACAAAAAAAACTCTTTTGGTCTCTAAACCCCCTTCTTGAAAACTGTAGACAGAATTTTTTTTTTTTTTTTAATCTAACTTGTCTGTTTAAATGCTATTAAAGTTTAAGGATGTGCATAATTGAGGCTGCTTTGAGTGACAGGTGGGTGAATGATGTCACAGTTGGATAGCCACTTAATAATAAAGCTTAAAATGGAATGAAATGAAAAGGATGACATAAAAAGCATATGTGACGTATGTGAGAATGGTATCCATCCTCTCATCTAAATGCTGGCATGAGCCAAAAATGGATTTAACCTGTTAATTGCTCCACCAGCTGAAGACATTAACACTGTGCATGTGGAAGATGCTTATTGGTCTGACAGATAGTGCACAGATCAGGGTTGAATAGGATTGAGAGGAGGAGAGGAGACGGAGGAGAGGATGATCTAAGCGCAGTTCGATGAAGAAGGGGGTGAGATATCCAGGGGATACGGAGTTGGTGGTGGTGGTGGTGTGGGGCTGCGGGCGGCTAGTGGTCTCATTGCTAATTATCTTTATTGTGCTTCCCTGGCAGTTTTTTCTGTGCAGGGCCTGTCACTAGTTCTTGTGTGGAAAGCTCTCCAGAGCCCTCCTCAGTGGCCCTTGGCTAATAACCTCTAAAGGAATCACTATGAGGTCACAAGGCTTGGCGCCTTAGTGTTTTTAATTCCTTTTGGATCCATCGTGCTACCAAGAATATATGAACAAGGACCGGTTCTATCACTGTGCTCTGTGCTTGACTGGCGGTAATTTGTAGCACATAGGTTTTTAGGGGGTTCGTGGAAGCTTATACTGGGAGATGGACACCCAAAATGTACACTCCAAATATGCCTTTGGCCAGTAAAAGTCTGCCTTAAAGGTGCAACGTCTGGGTTGGAAGAAACAGTCAGGCCCCAAAGGTGAACCTCTACCACACCTGCTTCACACGCTAAAGCTCCCACTCTCTGATTCTCACCCTCACTGTGGGGGGGCTTGGAAGAGCCCTCTGCCAAGAAAAGTGAAGTGACCGCTGGGCAAAAACAAAAAAAGGCTTTGACAGCTCTTATGCTGTAGGAGGCGATAGCTAGTTGTTGTTTTTCTTTGCGATCCATGACAAGCACGGTGTTGAATTACCTTTCATTCGAATGCCCACATGCACGCTCTTTGTCTGGTACTCATGGTAGAGCACTCTGAGAGATTTTTGATGATTTGTGTTTCTATAAGATCTCACAACCCTGTTTTGACCCGGCGGTTGTTGCTGGCGTTTGCATCACCTCAAAATATTTTTGCGAAATTCAAGAGGGGAAACCTATCAGATGGATGAAGATTGGACTGATGTGTTTGCAGAAAATCAGTAAACAACATTAATTTCATATGAATTCATAAGGAAGTATAAAGTGGCAATTCTCACATGGTCTTTTTTTAAGTGAGACTCCTATCAAGCTGATAAACTTTTGAGGTAAAAGTAGGATATTAATCAAAGTTTTAAACTGATGACTCAAAGTCATTTGACAGTAGAAGCTCTCCCATGCCTCATTTTGTTTCATAAAATACATTTTATGAAAGATGTACAGAATAATTTGTCATTCCCGAGCTTTTGAGAGACATTATTCAGCTACGTGCAGAGCTGTTAAACACTGATAGGGCGGATTGCCTGCCAACTCTGCAGCAAAGAGCTCTCTACTGTACACTTCTACAGAATTAACACAGGAGCCAGTTGATCTTTGTCGCTTCAGGGGGAAACAGACACCATAAGTAAAGCCAGATATAGTTTGAAAGCACCCTGAGATCATACACTGTCTTTAACATCAAAAAAGTGTCCACATGGATATTCTTAATGGGTTTAACTTGGATGAATTATTCAAATCTTCCCCCAATGCCTCTTTCTGGCAAGTGAATCCACAACACACAAATGGTCATAGCTAAATGCTATCACTCTTCTAAATCTTTATTAGTCAGTTTTTCAGCACAATCTGTCTTCTGAAACTTGATCCAAATTTTCTATAACTAATTGGACTATTGAGAGTCAATAGAAATCCAGAGTGTTGCAAACACTTTTTCTCATTGGACTGTGATATTAAATCTGAGTGATGTCTTGAAATTCCACTTGATGGTATGATGTGACAGTGGGAATATTTCAGTCAACAAAGTCTGTCTTAAAACACATTCACTGTTTGAATTTCAATCTGTGTTGAGACAATATCGCAAAACTTTCTGGTTTACACTTGTGGTTTAAAAGATACTGCACTTACATGAATGCATGTGTCTTGAGCTGATGAGGGTCATATCTTATTCCCTTTATCACTCAACATCACAGTATATAGCACATACTAAGAATTTGGATTTGAATTATTACATCATTAATATTTTTATCTGCTAGTTGGCAAATTCAATTTGAAGCAGAGAGCACTGCAAAATGGTGGAGAATCAGTGAAGAATTGCTCTCAGAAATGAGAAACACACTCGCCTGCTGTGAACCATCAAATCATCCTGATTGCTTGACTTTTTGATGATCCTGCCAGCTCTGCTGAGGCTCAGTGGGGCTCCCACTTTGATACCCAACCCAACATGGCTTACTGTGACAACACATCACAGGGGGTCTCTGTGAAGCTAATGTCTAATAAGGGATGAAACGCTGCTTCTGATGAAGCGACTCAATGCCAGGTTGATCTTTACAGAACTGCTCTAAGACTGACTGTTAATGATGATGTCTTAAGATGGTTGAAGTAGAGATCTTGGTGATGGGCTCTCCATTCTTGGGTGAGTTCCAAGTCAAACTACAGTTACTGGTTTATTTTACTATTTTATTTTAATAAATATAGAGGTTTATTGTTCAACTATATATATATATATATATATATATATATGACACAACAGACATATAAAAACTAGTAGAATTTAATAAAACCAGATCAATCAGGATCAATTAACATTATATAATATTAAGTTTTAAGAATTCCTTGCATTATTTTCACAGTGTTATGGTTTTACTGAAGGCTGGATTATCAGACTGGGGAGAGTTGGGCAACTGCTCAGGTTTCTCAGGTTTCTTAGACACCCACGGCTCAAAAATCCCCAGATTTACTCAACTTATCATCTCTGATGGCTCCTTCATCACGTGGCTAAAGTATGAGTCTGTGTCAAAATATAGATTAATTTATATTAAGCTTGTTTATTCTAAATGACTTTCTCAAATGACTTGTTTGACAAGTAATTAACACATAGAAAACCTACTATAAGGTAGTGTTAATACATTGTAGAAGAGGCTGTAAGGCTGCAAGCAACACTTATTTTAATCATAATTGAGTGATTCAGTCAGAAAATAGTGAAAATGTCCGATTATTCTCTAAAACCATCATGAACCAATTTTTTTGTTTTGCCAAATGGGGAAAATATTTCTGCACTTAAAAATAATAATAAATAATAAAATGCGTCAATTGTGAAAATTGTTACCAGCTAATTTTCTGGTGATCAACTAATTGATTGATTATTTCATCTCTTGAGTGGTTGGTTTCTGGGCATGTGGCCCTACAGAACCATGGTAATATTAATGTCTATTTCTCCATATGGTTTTCACTTTCAACAACAACAACAACAACAATAATAATAATTATTATTAACTATAATATTATAATATTAAATATTTCAATATCTGGATATCACCAAGGATGTTATCACCATGTGATAATAGGAAGCTCACTTTGACGTCACCTTAATCGCGGCCATTTTATGAGGCCTCTGGATTTGCGGCAGTGCTGCCAGTTTGCGCGGTTTCCCTGCTGATACCTGGCGTTTTACAGACAACTAGTTAGTTTCATTTAGGTTGAAACTGTAAGGGCGAAACGACGGCAAAGATACTGTTGGAGGAACAGATGCATGCAGGTTTCCCACAAACAGCAGTGGCGGGCTGTGACACAATGAAGGTGGGCTAACTTTTAAAGTTTTAAAAGTCATAACTCGGTCAAATCTGAAAACATGGAGATGGTACACGTATTTTTAGGTCTAGTGTGACCTACCCTTTCTGAAGAAACTACCATTTCTCGTCGTCCACGGCAAATTAATGCTCGTAAGGCCGATTAGACATCAGAAAAAAAAAGATGCTCCTTGTAACTCCAGAACTTGCCTGAGTATCATCGGGTTTTTAAGTTTTCTTCATTTTCAGAGTAATTCGGTGATAGTTATCGCCATATTTAATTGTTTATATTAAACACGAATTGTCAATATTGAATTCGGCGCATTCATTTATACTTCCTGTCTCTAAAACACCACTGAAGTCTGGTATGAGAGATGGAAGCAGATATGGACACTGTGCTTGCTTTGTATTTACTTGACAGGTAAAAAAACCCTATAATCAACTGTACTGCTGTTTTTGGCAAAATAATCTGTCCAACCTTAGAAAGTGATTAAAATAAACTTGCCTGACGTAAACCTGAAAATTGGTTGCTCAAGCATCCATTAATATTTTAAAGTCACTTAATATTATTTTAACTAACTTTTTAAGTTATAGGTATGGCAGCATTTTTCATGATATACAGTGAGGGCTCTTCTGAATTAATGCACTAGTGGGAAATAACTTCCAACGCTGAACTAAAGTACAGTAAGAGTCAATTGCTGTACTCTACTCCATTAATTTTAAAATAGTAAAAACTGGTTATGCACTAAAATCATATTCAATATATCTTCTATCTTTAAAAAAAAATACATTTTAGCCCAAACAAGTTAGCCCTACTTCAGCTAACTATACTAACAAAAGTATAACTAACTAGTTTTAGCTCAAGACAATTCTGAATGCAGGACCTTTATTTAAGTTTACACTGTTGGGTTAAATGAAGGGTCTGAATACTTCTCTCACCGCTGTTAACTCAGTGGTGTGAAGCTTGAAATTTGTTGTTATTGATGTTGCAGTTTACCATGACTACCTGGATGTTACCAGACAGCTATGCTTTTACTGACACTCTTAAATAAGATGACATATGCAGGTTTATAACCAACAGATGTCTCTAAGACGAGTGTATTGCCACTACAGGCAGCCTTTGCATGTATTAAATTAAAATAAAAGTATATGGCATTTCAATTTCTAATGTTGGGGCATAAATATCAAGGATTTATCTTTAAACACGTTCTTACTGTTGAGTAAAATATATATTTATCTGACCCAGAGTTCAATCAGCAAAAATGAACTGGCAGCCGTTGTTAATTGATTAATCATTTTACCCACGACTAAGCTGAGAAACTTGTTTAACCAGGGCTGTAGTCCATTCAGGTGAATCAGCTCCTCTTATTGTGCGTGCTGACTCACCTGGAAATCTTACTGGGACAATGCTTATTACTAATTTTGTTAGTGCTCCTGTGCTCCTGCTGTAACAAGTGTTTATTCAGCATAAGTAAGTTTTTAGCCACTTAAATTTATACTACAGTGGTGAACATTCGTATATGTTCCTTGTCTGCAACACACTGCAAAATATTCTTAATGCCTAATTTGTTCAACAAATAAGCTTTAACAACAGCAAAAGAAAAAATAAAATCAAAAAATAAAAGCGGTGTCTTTGGCATGACAACTTCTTTTGTGCTTAGCTTAAACACAGACCGAATGGGCAATAAATGCTGCTGATGATCTTGCTGTCAGAGCCTGCCATTTCCTATGTAACAGATCAAATTATGAGAGACCTTGCAGTGAAGTGCCGGGGCTCAGCACGGGATTAGGGGGCAACTATCTCAAGGCTGTGCTTCTCAGATAACCGTACCTACAGCAACCTTTTCTCAAACACACAATTATCCGTCCGCTCCCTCCCCCAATCCCCTTCACCACCTCCCTTTTGAATTTCATCAGGGGCTTAATTAGTATACAAATAAAACTTCCCTTATCTCCCTCTCGCCCTAATTGGCCTGTCTTTAGTTATGCCTGGTGAGTATGTGTTAGTGTGTGAGAGAGCTGGGGCCCCTGTAATTAGGGTGACCGTGTTCACCTTTCCTCTCAGATGCACGGGTGCTCAGGCAGCCCATGGGGAAGGTGGGGCTCTACATTGTGCTCTAAGCTCACATAAATGTATGTGTGTGTATTTGTGCGTGTGTGTTTGTATGGGGGTGTTTGGGAGGTGTGCTCAGGATTATTGCTCTGCAATCATTCTTGGACCGTCCCAGCGGCCTTCTCATGAGCCAGGAGGGCTTTGGGTGCTGCTGGTTCCCACTGAATGAAAGGGGCATCTTACTTTTTTTCATTCTTTCTTTTCTCTCTTCCCCCCCCCCCACACACAACTAAAGTGTTCATTGATTATCTCGCCCCGCTTTTCAACAACTTAATATTGGGTGACAGTGCACTGTGCTCTGACTGTAATTAGAGTTCAGCTCTGAGGTGTGGGGTGGGGTGTGCAGAGTTGTGGGGGTGGGGGGCAATTAGAACCCTTTGTTATTAAACTTGATTCATCTTCCTCCTGCACGGCTCTGCTCTGCTCTACTCTGCTCTTGGATGCTTACCAAGGGTATCGGGCCATCCGGCCTCCTGAAATTGGCTAACCCGCAAATTATCATGTTTGCTGCTAGACTTCCCCCATCTGCCCCCCGCCCTCTCCACCCTTAACCCTTCCTCCCAGATCTGCTCCCCTCATGATGCCAATAACGCATAGTAATAACTGTAAAGATCCCCAGTCAAATTCACTCAGATGCTTGGACTTACAATCACAACAGAAGTCCTCAAGAGGCGCTGAGAACAATCCTTAACTGTATGACTGCACACTGTATTGGATTGAAAGTGTTCTATGTTTAATCATGTTATTTATTACAATACAAGTTTTATTTTCAGTCTAATTGTCAGTCCTAATTAATATTAACTATTTTAGTTGTAGATACTATAATTTTTACATCTGTCAAGGGGGATTAGTTAGTTATAGCCAGTTAGTTATAGTCTTGGACAAATCTCTTAACACATATCAAAAATTTGGATAAAGAACAGGCCGTGAGCAGGAAAAGAACCAAATTCAGGTGCAGATGTTGGTACTTTGCTGAAAGATGGTGATTTATAATATTTTTGCTATATTTTCCTATTAGAAAAATTTTCTAGTGGAGTGGAAAAAAAGGCAAATGTCTGTGATGGTTGTCTATCATGTGTTTTCAATGCTGCTGCTATAGAGCCAGAAAAACTGGAAGTAACATTAAAATAATACATGTATAGTTATTTCTAGCCTTGGTGGATATATGCAGTGCTTTTATTTATCTTATATCATGCATCTGAGAGCAAATTGAGTGCTTTTAGTTTTAATTTAGGGTCAGATCAGACTCCATTTCTACCAGCAACTGCTGTACTTTAAAGGGTAAACAACACAATATCTGCTATTTTATCATTTTAGTACAAGACAATTATATGAAGTGTTTTGTTCAGAAAGTTTTATATTATGTTTCCTGAGGGTGACATTCAATGCAAAGAACAAAAACGGCACAAAAATGAATGTGACAAAAGTAAAAATATTGCTGTACATTAGTGTAATTTACTCTGAGTGTAGGATCACAGCAGCAACAACAGCTCAGTTACCGTTAATGAGCAACTGGAGACACTTGGAATTAACTAGAATGTGTGTATATATAATTTACCTTACATAGGTCAGTGTGGCCTTTAATGAACCTATTTACAGCTGCAGATAGCCCTCAAGCATTAAATATGTATTGAATCCATTTTGCTGTAACTATTGTGTCAACAGGAAATAAGTGTTATCACAAATTCAGTTTGGTTTCAAATTCTTTGACTGTGTCTCAGTCTTGTGAAATTTCAGCTTGGAAAATCATCAAAAACCTTTTTGTTTGTTTATTTTCCAATTATAGGCCTTGCACACAAGCCGGGTTGACACCAGCCATATTTAAAACATAGACATATATAGACACACAGGTATTACTATGTCTGGTAGTGAAGGCTTTTCTGAAAAGCAGAACATATATATATATATATAAAATTTTTTTTTTTTTTTTTTTTTTTAAATCTTTTCTGCATTATGCCTTGCTCCAGTGAATCCTGGTGACTCAGCTCTGGCTTAATTGATCTGTAAAGCATATTGCCAAGAATATGGTTATTAAGTACATCACACTGAAGACTAAACAATTGAGTTAAACATGAGATTATTTTTCCTGAATCAGCCTTCCAAGTATCGTTCTTAGCAGTCGCAGTAAATAATGTAGATTTCCATTTCTTAAAACTAGGCTTCATCAGCATGATAAACATTTGTGTTAAGTAGAAATCAGTACAATAGAAATAGAATTAAAGTAAGCAAAACAATACTGGAAGTTGCGCTCCTGCACTGATTTTGTTTGTGTTAAGTGTGACCTCAAAGTCTTCTTGTGGGCTCAGTAATATGCCAGTTTGACTCAGACAGACAGTCTTGGCACACACTGCTGAGGAAATGCTTGAATTCAGGAAATTCCAAGGTCTATTAATTACAGAATCCCATAACTGTTTTATTTTAATGGTTATTTTGCTTGAAACATGTACATGAAACATAACTGCAGTTGGTAGCATTAGGAAATGTAGTTGTTTGGTGTTGTGGTGTCACTGTGTAGCAAAGAGAGTGAACTTCCTTCTACCCCCACCAATAAAACTGTCAACTTTGCGTTCTCTATTTCTTTGCTGCACCAAACATTGTTAGTTTGAAGAGGTGATGTGAGTTGACAATATTCTCCCTCTTCTCCCTTCCACTCTGGCCGCCTCCCCAACCCCTTATCCTCATCCCTCTGCCCATTCTTTGTCTCCTCCAGAGTCTCCAGGAGCTTGATATGGAGCTTATGGGGAAAAGGAGGAAGATCAATCCTGGTGTCAGCAGCTCAGCACACATCTCTCCCAGTAACGGCAGGACAAGTGTCAGCTGGAGGAGAGGCAGCCGCCATGCAGAGAAAGGGAGAGCGCGCGCGAGAGAGCGAGAGTGTGAGTGAATGAGGGGAGAAGCGGAGAAGAGGGAATGGTGGTGGGGGGAGGATGAGAAAGAGAGCCCTCTGCATGGCAGCCAAGCGAGTGAGCAAGCGAGCGGCGCAGCCCAAGGGAGTGCACCTCCAGTAGACAAAAGATCAATTCTCTCCATTTCACTCTCAGCTCCTGATAACAAGCAAAAGTTCAGCAAGCCCAGGAGCTGTCTTGCCTTTGAAATGTGCATTCTGGTGTGTTACACACATGCCGTTGCACAGTTACACTCTCATACAAGTGGCCTGTGCACACAAACAATCGCTCACTTGCACGTTTAAATTGAGAGGCCCAGTGGTTTGAGTAGTGATTATAAATAATTGTTATACATTTGTTTTCTGAACATCAGAAACAATTAGTAGAGAAGTTCATGATAAAACAACAGTGTCAAGAAAAGATTTTCATTGGGTTAAATTAATACAGATAGTGGTTGTGTCTTTAAAATTCTGGATAGAGTCATTGTTTCCTTGATGAGGATACATGTTCTCCAAGTTTGTCATCAGCAGCGTCCAACACTTTTGATATGTCCTTCCTGCAGCAAAAACAGCATCCTCTAGTTTGCATTTGGTTCAAGATAATAAAATAGACAGTAAGAGAAAACAGCACCAGACAGGAAGCTGTTGCATTTGGTCAGAATCAAAACATAATTTGTGACAGCGTGCTGTGCCAAGGGTGTGTGGTTTGGATCGTGATTGCGGGTAACATTGTTATTGGCAAAGGGCTACGGTCAGTCAAACCAGAAACATGCATTTTGAAGAGCTTCATTTTGTTTTTCCTGCAGACACAAGTGTTATTGATAACATTCTCATTTGGGGGAGTTTATGGAATATATTGTTTCCTTCCTGTTTGTGCTGGTACTCAAGTCACAGCACTTGTTTTTGTTCAAATTTTAAAGAGTTCCTCCAAAACCAGATGTTTGTGGGTGAGCCCCAGCATGTTTCTCATTTAAAGTAACAACTTTTTTGGTCTTCTAAGTTATTGAAATAAATGTGATGAGATGTCACATTTATATAGGCTGTTCATTGTCCAAGTCTGACACACTCTCTTTAAATACTGTATTTCACAGTCTGAGCATCTAAAGCTTTTGTACTTTTTCCAGATTCCATAAAACTCATTTATCTAGGTCAAGTAAAAAAAAACTAAACATATTGGCAAGGTTCTAGTACTTAAAAATCAACAACCGAATTTCACGCAAAAGTGGCCAGAGTTTATCTCATTTCCCTGTTTTGTGTAACTTGATGAGTCCTCATTGTCTATTTCGATCGTTTCTGTGTCCATGAAGGTCTATAAATCTCTGCTGAATTCCAGGGAGGCTGATGGTGTGTGACAGTTCTGTAGCTGGTTCTGTTTAAGACGGCCACAAACAGAGAGCAGTCCTGTGGAGGTTAGAGCCTTGCCACTTCTCATCAGAGTGAAATCCAGAGAGAGGGTCACTTTCTGTTGGTATTCAGGACAATGACTGACCCTCTGTATCACAGACTGTATCACTCTGCTATTCAGAAAAGCTGATGGAGTTTGGAATGTGTGTTATTTCCAACCTCCTTCGTCTGGAGTCCAAATGTCATAACAGTGTCTGTGTAATGTACCCAATGATTAGGTTTCTCTCAGGGACTCCTATTCATGGCCTCCAACAGATGGCCCATACCTCTTTGTATATGCAGATTTATTCACTGGGATTGTTTACAGATATTGTCATTACGTGGACATCCATAGCTAAATAAGCAGTAATTGACGCAAAAGCTGTCAACCAGTCAGTGTTGTTTTTGTCATGTTCTGGCTGAAAGGAACAACTTGCAGAGAGGGACAGCCAGTATCACACAATTGACCTTTTACATGATTTTCAATTACTGTAGAGAGGAGAGAAACGGAGGGGTCCCTGTAGTGCAGCTGTCTCTGCTGTCTCCTCTCCAGAACATCTGCCCATCGAACGTGGCAGCGGCTCCTCTTTCTCCCCGTGAGGTCGCCTGCCCTGCCCAGGATGGGCAGGTGTGTGCTGGGCCAGGCCCCTCTGTCATTAAGCGGCCCAGCTGTGCTGTCACGTCTGGCATGGAGGCGGGTGTCATCCATGACCCTGTCTCAGCCCCCTCTGAGGGGCATACACAGACCTTGACAGGGCAGCTGAGGGTAAAGCCACGCATGGAATATCTATGAAGGACGACCATGTCGTCCCCTCCTTGCACCCTGGTGGGCGCCACCTCCGCATGCTTGCCTAGCCTCCTGCCAAAGTGCAGGATGGGCCCTCATCAGCCGTGTCAGTCAATAAAAAGAGAGCATCACACCTCAACCCCTGCTGTGTCCTGTGTGTCTTTTCAAAGGAGAGTAACACACTTGGAAAGGAGGACAGAATGCACTGAGGAACAAAAGTGTATTCAGTAAAAGCCAAGCTGACAAGTTTTATATGATACGTAGGCTAAAAAAAAAAAAAAAAGTTCACTATCACAGTGAATGATTGCAACTATGCAGAGATAATTTTGTTCATGTTTTTATAATCTAAATAATTTAATATTTTGTTATGGAAAACACTTTAAGCAATAACCGCCCCATCCCCAGACCTTTTGAAAGCTGTGTGCTACATACTCCTCAGGACTAGTAAACTGTAACACTGTGCAGTTTTTTTTTCTAAAAAAGTAAATGTATGTCAAAGTGTTGCAAGCTCAGTAGCAGCAGTATGATTAGGATAATTCATTAGCACTTATTTCCCTGTAGGCTACCCCAGATTTGTCAGCCGCTCAGTGGTTCACGATATCATTAAGAGTTGGTGCCATTTTTCATGCACATCAAGTACTTGATTTTGCTGGGACTAACCTGTCACTAAACACAGACGTACTGACGTGCTTCTGACTTCTGTCTTTAGGCTCTACACAGGCCACTGAAGAAACCAGCATCCTCACTGAGTGAGTGGTTTGACTTGGTCCTGGAGTTAATGGCCAAACAGATCAGGCTTCCCCTTCATTTGGATGTAAGGACTTGTTTCATGTCAGTGTTCAATGTGCCCATTTGATCCATATTTGCTGAATGTTTCTCTTTCAGCTACAGTGGTAATTACATTCAGTGACATTCATGGTAGATAAGGCACAAAAAAAGGACACATTCAGTGAAAAGAAAAGAAAAAAAGAAGAGTGAGTTTTAGACAGACACTTCTGAACACAAAGGTCAACAAACAGAAGCAAAGAAATCTATGCATCAGGTGACCATCACTTTAGTCCATTTCAGATTACGGAAAATGTTGTTTTAAATAAATTGTTCTCACGCTGATACACACAAATGCCCTGATCAGCGCTATGATAGGAGCAGGAGAAGAGTAGAAGAGCTCAGATGGAAACTGATTTTTTTTTTTTTTTTTTTTTGGAAAAGGAGGGGTGAATTTTTATTTATACAGGCCATGTAGCACTGCCTCAGCTGTGCCAAAAGCTTATTCAGACCGCTCATATTTTTAGACGAAAGATTTTGTGCAAAAGGAGAGGCAAACAGAACTGCTGTTAATATACCTAATCTGCACTTCATTATCATCTATTGTATAACAAAACAAGTTGTTGATCAATTGTTGCTTGATGAAACACATTATTAAAATACAAATGCAGTGTACAGTGTGAAAGAAAAGTGTTTCTGGCAACTTCTAATTTACACATGTCTGGATATGCATCTCTTCTAGGGTAAATTTAAAAAAAAAAAAAAAAAAAAAAAAGGGAAATTCACACTATTTCACACAGAACCTTTCTTTCTGTACTGGCCTGCACTAACTGGTCCTTGGATATACTTGAAATTTAGCGAGAGGACATTATGCTCCAGATTGATCTACTTCTGTGAAGGTTTCTGTGGTGGACACAGCAGTGACACATGGCGGGTGACTGCTCTCTTTTTAGTCAGTTCTTATCACGGCTTCATCAAGTTGTGCAAATATTTCCGAAGGCAGCTGCAGCTATGTAAACAGAAAGAGCAGAGGGTCAAGTAATCATTATGAATCATTATTTCACTCTTGAATATTATTTTTAAGTGTTGTGGGTGCAGGATACTGCACTTCCACGTTATGGTTTATTGTTGGGGGGAAGCCAGCCTAATCACCCCTGTGTGCACGCTTGTAGCATGTACACTAAAAAACGTTATTTTCTGTACTTAACTAAATTATTTACACAAAACATTGCCCTATTATGTTATGGCCACTCCAGCTTTGATCACAATCCTATTTTTATTATCATAATATTTTTTAGATTAGAAGTTTTCCATATTTACAGGCTGTACAGTTTGCACATTCTTAGAAATCGCCAAGTGGCAACTTGTATGTGTTTTTCTTCTCAAGTGACACTGATACATTGATGATATGTCATTATTTGTCTAAAGCATCAATCTTAATCGTCTCCCGTCTCCAAAGTATTGCTGACAGTTGTGAAGTCCTGCTTGTCTAATTTTTTCTAGGTCAGGGAAAAGAGAGTCTTGCGCTGCATATTCCAAAGATTTGATTAATTAATTCTGCTGTGGTTAGTCTGTCTCCTGATGTCAAAAAAGTTTCCAGAAATTTTGGACTTTCGTTGATGGTTTTCTAAACTTGAATAACTGAAGCGGATGAAGTTTTGCATTTCTGTGCTTGAATATCTCTAAAATAAGATATCCATGACTGCTAATACCTTCATACTTACCTACCTTCATATCTGCTGCTTGTGCAGAAGCATTTTTGCTGTTTCCCAAAGGTGAGACATCTCTTCCATCATAACACTTTTCACCTTTTGTTAGTGTATAACTTAATAAAGTGTGCTCAGAATTTTTAAGCCATGTTGGGTATGGCTACACCTGCTGTATAACTGGTCTGAATGTGTTATAGTAACTAAAAGGGAAAATCTACCATTTGATATCACTCACATACACTGTTACTTCCTTACCTCAGTAAACCAGTTTGTATGCAAAACAGACAGCTCATACTCAAGAAATAAAGGGCTTTCTACACTATGACAAGACACAGGAAGAGTTGGATGCCTTTTATGTAAGTTGAGGGATGATCAATATAACCTTGGCCACACAAAGCTGCAAAATTAAGTTCACTAATATATTACTTATCTGTCATGCATTTTATAAATCACAAATCCCCAAGTGCACAATGCTGCATCCAAACTAGAATGAAGACTGAATTTTCTTTTCACCAGCAAGAAATGAAGAATGTGATGTTTGTTTGGTCATTTTTGAGCTATTGGATTTTTCAGTGTCAGTAGTGTAATTCCCAGCTTCACCTACAGTGTATACACACACACGTCTGGTGTTATTGGCAGCGCGCCTTCATCCACCGACACCTCCAGCGTCCCTGGTGGCCTTTGTCACAGAAGAAAGAGAATGATCAATATCCCAGTTAAACTAGACTTTCAAAGCTGATCGTAGGGCCTCGTTCTGGGGCCTTCTTCTTTAATGAATTTTCTTTCATTCCACACAAGTTTTTAAACATCAAACAATAAATCGGCCAGGGCACAGTAAAATATTTAGATCTATTGACTGTGTTTGAAAAATGTAGAGGGCAAAAACTCTAGTGGTTTGATGCTGATACATTCTGAACACTTTAATCCACCCGAGTGTTTCCTTTTATCTGCCTGGGTTTCTCCAAAAGAGGGGAAAAGGGCCTCAAGAATGTTCTCAAAGATCCAGCAACTCTTTCTTAAAAGCTCCTTACCTTCAACTGCTCCTCTTTAACAGTGATTCTCCATCTTGTTACCAATATACACCTTTTAATAAATAAATTAAAAAAAAAAAATACATTTGGCACACAAAATCATTGATTCTGTGAAAAGATCAGGCAAATTCTTAAGTCATTGTTCACTTCAAATGACAGGACCTGTTCCAAGGACACTGTAATTATAAATGTGTGAAATTGAATCTCACTTAATACTCCAGTCTTGTTCAAATATAATTTCCCCTTTTGCCAATAAAATCTCACGTGGAAATGTGTTGTGTACAGCATGGCAGTGTGACATTACAAAGTTTGAGAACATCTGTTTTTCAGCACTGACAGTTTATTGTAGTAGTGTTGCGTTTCGTCATCCTCGCCCCCAAAACTAACCCTGAAACAAAGAAGTAATAAAAGTTGCATCTGTGGTAAGAAGCACCATTTGTTTTTTGGTGGAAATGGGTTTTTACAAAATATCTTTATGCTGCCATGAAAGGTCCCACAGAAAAGGGAAGAAAAAAAAAAATCAAGAGGATCCTGGTGTAGAGTTATCTAAAATACCTTCTGTCTTTCAATATTGATGGGTTGTTTTCAGATGGTACAAGCCAGAGATCAAAAAGAGCGTCTGAAAATACGTTATGCTGTAGAAACATTTCACGAGCTCAGCGAGTTTGAGCAGAACTACATTTCAGTCAGGTTGTTGTGTGTATTTCGTGCACATCAGAGGATTGTTTTTTGTTTTTTTTTTTTCTCCACTCAACAAAACTTTTCTATATGATGAGTGAAATCTGTTTTTTTTTTTTTTGTTTGTTTTTTTTTTTTTTTTGATCAAAGTCACATTCAAGGTGAAAATTAGTGCCATGGTCTGACCCCTCGTGGAGCCAGTCTTCCTAAAGTAGTATTAAATTGTGCTGTGTGTGCATGCGTGTCTTTACAAGGCTGTTGTGTGCACGTGTGCGTTTGGCTGGCGTGACAGCCTGGCCTTGACGTTAAACATCTGTCGGGTGATTCATTCGGGTGCGGATGTGCAGTGACACCGAGGCACATCTGCCGAGGTGCAGGCGATCCTTGCAACCTGCCCCTTGTAAAGCCCCAGCTTCACCACCCGAACCACTTTTCTAATGATTGCGTCATTTTCCCTCCTCTCCATCGTGGCTAGTTCACAAAAGTGACATCCTGCCTCTCTCTCCAGTTGTGCGCGCTGGAGAGCACCAGATGCATGGCCTTGAGGAGATGTAGAAATGGCAAACACAATGAAACTCAAGAACCTGGGGAAAAAAAGCAATCTTAGATAAACCTCTTTTTTTTTTTCTTTTTTTTTTCATGGCACAATAAGCATAGTGTTAAAGACAGGCTTTCCTTTTTGCATTTTGATGTAATTAAAACGTCGGACAAGACAAATAGCTGATTAATTATGTTGTCAAACAGAAAATAAATAAAATTCCAAATATTTAGAGTTTGAAGCCTCTCAAATAGGAGTGTTTGCTGATTAACAATGATTCCCCCCCCCCAATTTTGTAGACTAAATAATGACAAATCAGAAAAACAAAACAAACAAAAAAAAGACAGAATAATCGATACTGAAAATGACTAGATTTTCAGCCCCGGACGAGATTTGTCTTTTATTTTGGCACAAAATCGACATCAGAATACTGTATTTATTTGAGGGATATATTCAGTATTCAATGAGTAGTTTCTCCAGTCTGCTTTAAGAAAAGCTGTGCTAGTCTAATAAGTGTATTCCACCGAACAGAAAGATTGAGAAATCATTTGAGTTTAAGTGACAGATGCTTCTCTTCACTACTGTGCGGCGCATTGTAATCACTTGAATGAATACAGCTTGACTAATTAAGGTTATGCAGTTGGCTGGCTCTCTCCAAACAAAAGCCCAAGTAATGTGGATTGTGTTGTAGAACAGCCCCTATAGTATAGTAGAGATGAGAGCACAGTTGATGTGCTGATGTGCCAGTGGAAGTAAGTGCTAGAAAGATCAATCAGTCCACAACTTGGTTTTCAACGTCACATTCATGTTTCCACTTAGCTAACGATACAATTTTGTTGTGGGATAATAAGCTCATAAATTGATTTACTGTACTGTCTAGCTTCACCGCTCTCAACCCTGCTGTTACCATGACGAAAACACTGAGGAATATGACTGTTACAAATTAAACAGAAATAGCTGATGACTAACAAACACAGCCAGTGCAGATGATGATGACTGAAATGCGTTGGATAGCCATTCATGAGCTTGCCGTGCATGTTTGGCACAGATAGAGTCCAAGGACACACAAGGCCTTTGATCCTGTCTCTGGGGCGTCCCAGATGTTCCAGCGCAGGGCAATGTCAAGTCTGGTTTATTTGCAGAGGTAATGCCCAGCCATTATATGTACAACTCATCCATCAAACAAAAAGGAACATTTCAGGAACGCTTTTTTCTTTGCACGACTGAGCAATTGAGGTTTGTCAGTAAAGGGAGTCTTGATAGACCATAACCACATCTTCAGCTACATGTGCTTTAAAGGGCCCAGGACGCAATATTTAGTGAGGGCACCCATGGGACATTTCCTCTCCTAGTTAATGCAGATGTCTGAGGATATTATCTATCATTGAAGTAAAACTAAATGAGATTTTTCATTTCCACAGATGCCATTGAAGTAGAAGTTGTCCTTCCTGAAATCCTGAATAATTTTAATCACAAGGAACTCATTTGAGTGCACTCTGACTGATTGAACAGCTTTGGAAAAAAGTCTCAACCAGTAGGTGGCAGTATGATACCTGAATCTACAACTTTCCAAATCAAGTCTCCTCAATCATCACTAAGAATAAGGACCTTGACTATTTCAATTGACAACTTATACAATCTACAACATCTGCTCCAGCTATTATATACAAAGTGGTTTTTGATATTATTGGATATATAACTATTATGTTATTATGTAATATTACACATCAAACATTCATGTTCAAATGCAAAGTCTGATTTGGCCTTTTTATTTCAGCATAGAATAAAAGCAGACAGGCTTAATGTACAAATCTGTATTATTATCTGGGCAGAGTTTTGGCTTAGCAATCAATTTGAAAAGCAAAGGGCAAAACATTTTATTTCGAATAAAATACTGTAGCATCTGACTAAAAAGATCAGCCTGAATTTTAGCCTGATTTATTGACCTAACTGTGAATGACATGCACAGAGTGTTTCCAATTAGCTTTATATAGTGTGACTAATGACTAATGCACTGCTTAAAAACCACTTCCAACCATAGCCTAAATTGCTTTTGAAATATAACTTGATGAGATATACTTTAAGATCTGGAGAGTACTTTTTTGATTGATTTGATACATTTTTAAAAGATTCTGCAATTATGGCAAATTCTTTTACATAGAAACATTTAGTTTTTGTTCTTTGTCTGGCTTTTGCCTTGTGAATATTTTTTAAATCGTTATATCAATTTAAATAAAACTGGCAGTTCACCTTTGTGATATTTACAACATCCTCCACTTTACAACCCCAGTGCAGTATTTACTTTTAATGCTTAGAATTTTTTGTAAATGCTTTATCTGATATTGACGGTATCACTCTTCCAACTGGCAGGTTGAAGGGGGCTCTTGTAAATGCATATGTGACACAATTTTCCCTCCAACTATAGCTTCAATCCCCTCTGAAAGCAATTAAAAGGTAGCTGCTTCCAGAGGACGTAATGGGTTAATTTCTGGGCTTGTTGCTTCGGCAATCCTAACACATTGAATTCTCTTTGTTTGTTTCACAACTGAGCTTGAGGTGGACTTTTTTATTGACTCTTGTCAAGTCACAAAATGATGAAACTTGTGGCTGCACTGAAAACAACAGGTCTCCTGGACCAGACAAAATGAAGGGGACGCTGAATATTTTTGTAGCTTATTAAGTTAGTTCTCAAAATTTATTTCCTTTGGATTTTTAAAAAAGGGAAGGCACTTGTACAATCTGCAACATTCACTGCCTCTACTCAGAATTAGAGATTTATTTTCTGAGGAGGAAAAAAAATCAATTAGTGCTAAATTTATTCATGGATTTCTGCGATCAATGCGAGTCCACTCAGAGGGGCTCGGTGGGACCCAGTTCATCCCAGTTAATGTGTTTGAAGGGGAATTACCATTGATGTTGTTTTCCCTTCCTCTCAGGTCAAAGAGCATCTTGGAGCTGTCACGGCCCGCCTGCCACACGGGAGGAACTTCCCTCCAGTCCTCATTGTTACCCAGAAGGCACCTGGGCAGAAGAGAGGATGGCAAGGAGCAGCGGTTGATGTGAGGGAAAGGCAATCAGGTTGGTTGGCTGTGCTGAATCTAACATACCCACTGTCAGAGAGTCTCTTACTAAGCTAATTGTGAATCCAATCAAGGCTGGGAATACAGCCTATTGATTTACCCCACTAAACACACACAATAAGCAAATACAGAAGGAATACATTATATTTGGATTCACTCACAAATGGCTTTTATGTCCACAGAATATTCATATAATCTAAACTCTTACTCCCTGTTATACTGATCTGCTAGGTGTAAAACAGCTGTTCCTCGCACTCTCTTAATTGGCTGCAACCACTGTAATTTTAATTCACATGACCTATCATGACTTCTTGATTGTTTTCATAATTCTTGCATACTTCATAATGCTGCTCCGAAAGACATGCGGTGTGATCCTCTGAAATGTTCCTTCAAGGATATTCTTCTCGCTCTCTGTATTGATTTCAAACAGTTCCTGCACACAGGCTATATTTCAGGTCAATTAGACATATTTGGGCATTTGCAAATCATTTTTTTCTCTCAGATCCTGGGGCTCTAAAACTGCACTTTTGGCCCTAACAGCACTGCTCAGATTCTCTGTGGAGCTTGACATTTTGATCTGCAACAGAGACTAAATGATAACCGTTTCCTTGTAAATACTGTTGCCTGCGGGGGAGGGTTTAAATAGACCAAGAAGGACTTTTCACTCACTCACTTGTTTATATTCACAACTCATCTAAATATGGACAGCTAAAGCATTTAGAATATAGTATGCATTGCATGCAACTGTGTGAGGCTATAGAGTACAGTAAGTAGTGCAAGGGGAGACCCATAATTACAGCAAATTATTGTCAGTAATTTTCTAAATTCCTCTGCTTTTACACTTACAATTATGTAATTATGACCTTTTCCCAGAAAGATAGTGAATAGGTTGTGATTGTTCAGTTCGGGCTTTGTTCATCAGACAGTATAATTCCAATATCTTTCTTTCTGTCACTCTCTTTGTTTTGTTTTTCTTTTAAGAAAATGTCTTTAAAGTTTTTTTTTTTTTTTTTTCTGTTCATGTATGAAAGAACAAGCTGCCTTTGTTTGAAGTGTTTGGTCTTGGCATCTGTGATCACTCTCATCAGGCCTCTCCTCTCGCTGAGAGCAAAAACTCTCCAATTCATTTATTTTTATTTCAAACATATCATTGACTGCTGTCTGATCTTGCATCCACATCTAAGAGAAAGTATTTATTTGAATCTAACTAACGCCCCTCTCTTCAACAATTTTAAATATAAATGGAGGAGGAATCGATTAGTCACTCACTGATTTTTGTATGTTTTCCCCTCATGTCTGAAAAAACATAAAACGAGTAAATAATTCCTTTTACGAATAAGTGCGGAGATTGGATAGAATACTTATTTTGCCTTTAGAGAAAGTCCGCGCCAAAGTTTGACCCTTGTGTATTGTCATGACAACCTAAGGTCTCTGACACTTCATGGCAAGTATATGACAACATCCTCCTACTACCGTGAACATGGTGAACTGGCAGCGCCCACACAGGGGAAGATTTACATAAACACTATTTAATTGAGCTGCAAATGTTGTCATAAGATGGAGTCATTATTTTAGCACCCCTAAGGGGAAAATCTGCTCATGCAAAAAGAAAAAGAAAGTCAACCAGTCACATTATGCCCGATGTGAGGCTGCACAGATAGGATAATATTACATTTTTACAGTGGCGCTCTGAGCCTTTCCCAGATTGCTGATAGTGTACAGCACTCAGCGGCTGGCTCCAGGGAAAGATTGCTCCATGTCACATCCTTATCAAAAGAGCGTTTTGTTCCTTCTTGCACATACAGTTCTTATTCTACAAGAAGGCCTGTGATCTGTTATACTCGTGTAGATCCTTCTTCAACAACCCCCCCAATGCTCCACTGAAGATCAATTGTGTTTGTACTGTATGTGAATGTGTATCAAAGAGTCCCCACAGTCAATGCCTCCACTTATAAGGTAATGTACTGACACAGGAGATTCCACAGGGACTGTGCAGAGCTCTCCGTGCACAGCGGCTGTGCAGCAGAGGGAAGGATTGGAAGGAGGGGGAACACAGCAGTCATATAGCGTGGGAGGAGGAAGCAGGATTGATAACACACCGCTTACACAATACTATCTTCAAGAGGAAAGCAAATATATATCTGCATGCAAAGAAATACAAACGCATATGTACATATGTTGTCAGTGGCTGGTTTCAACATGAAGGGCACCTGACCTGAGTGTTAGCCATGGTGCTTAATCTCCCATTGAACACCTATTCTGTTTCACAGAACCACAGGGGAATACACTGTCAATGAGAACTTTCATAGCCGCAAAAACACTCACCCAGTTGTTTTATTAATCCTTCAGACTTATGAAGGCAGCTGTCCATGCAGAAGGGGAATTATTCCCATGCATTTCAATATGATATTGACCTCATAACTAGGCAAGTTTAAGTCATAAATCCATAGTTGCGCTTGTCTGAGAAGTGGGTAGCCCAGTGCTCACCAGCTCCTCCTTCCTGCACTCGCTCTTTTACAGCTGAGGTGGGAGGCAGGTCAAATACAAGGCTGGGGTTTTGCTGGATTTAACCCAGCCAAAGGAGAGAGGTGGGAGGATGCAAGTGATGTGTCTATGTGTGTGAATGTATGGGTATTTAAAAGCAATCGGATGCGGGGTGCATTGTCCTTTTGATGTGTATATGTGCTTTTCTATGTGTGTATGAATGTGTGGCTACATAAGCAGTGACAGAAGGTGACCCCTCTGTTGGTGGTTTATTTTGTCCGGTTCATTTGCTAGGCCAGACTCCATTGGCTGTCAGTTTTACTGCCTGACTGTGTCAGCTGGACAGTGTTAAGTCTGATGGAGTGTTTTTGCCTCTGAAGCCATCCTGAACAGAAAGGCAGGGAGCGCAATATAACAGGCTCAGTGACAGGTTCTCAAAACAGGCGGGCCATGAATATGCAAGCTCCTCCACAAACAGCCAGGAAAAGAAACTGCTTGATGTGGCTGAATCTGAAAATAAGCAATTTTGCCATACTCAAGCAGCAGCACTGACACTTTCAGCATATTTCTCTGAGAGTCTCACTGTCTCCTCAATTTTATTTCTGCAGCGAGAGTTAGAGGACAGAATTTCTCCCCAGTTTCATCACTAAATATTAAATAATGTTTCACTTTACTGTCACAACATAATGCATAAAACAGGAAAAGCGTGTGTTAAGGGATAAAAAGAAATCACAATCAGATATTTTTGAGAGGTTCTGATATTTGCACATTTTTTAATTATGTGATTTTTGCATGAGTAACATGTCTTGATCGATTGGGATAAGGACCTCCTCTTAGTGCCAAATGTGCTTCCATCCCTCCTCTGTTTAATGCAAATTAAGCAAACATGTGCCTTTGATATTGAAATGATCCTACTGCATTCCTACAAACATTTTATCCGACGAAAAGGAACTGTGTGTGCACTTTCTTACTGTTACATTTACCTCACCATAGTTACACTTACTTCACCACAGCCCCACGTTTCTTTGGGACCTAGAATTGCGATTTTGTTTGTTTAAAAATAAAATAATAATATTATAGCTACAAATGTCCTAAAATGAAACAAAACAAATTCAAGACATGACAAGTTCACTCGCATTATATCAGAATTTTACAGTTGGAATAAACAGATCATAGCAAGTGAAGGTGAGTTAGTTGTAATTATACTAACACAGTTTTGTTACCAAGACCAAATCTGTCCTTCGATTATTTCTTCACGAATTATCACATTTTGTAAAGGTTCAGAAAATAGTGAAAAATGCACATTATAATTTCCCAGTGTTTTGCCTTGTCCAACCAGTAGTCTGACACTTATTTACTAATGTAAGTTCAGCAAACTTATCTTTGAAAAGCTGGAACCGTCAAATTCATGGCACTTTTGCAAGGACTGAAGTTGCTGATACATTTTCTATTGATTTGCTGAACTGAATAATTGTTACAGCTTAAATAGTCATAATAGTCATAAAGTCATAATTTGATTTAAAAAAAAAAAAAAAAAAAAACCCAAACAAACACAGTTGAGTACAATAACAATTTAAGCAAGGATTTGATTCCAGCTTTCAGTTCATTATGGTTTTTAATGCCCTGTGCTACCCATAAAACGTACAATAACCAGACCTACAAGTGAATCATTGGTTACAGAGGACGGATGCAATCTAGGGGATTTAATAAAGTGGGTTATGCTGGGGGTTGTAAAAGCACAGCGACAATGATATTGTTTTGGTGTACATGTGTTTAAACAAGACGAATACAATTATTACACTACATGTAATAGTCTTTGTGCAGATCCCAGGAGCCTTAGCCTTGTATGTTTTTTTTTCATGCTTAGTGTCTTTTCAGGACACTGTTGTATGACCCTGGGGGTTGGTCTATGAGGTGATAACAGAACAGTTTGTGTGAGGCTGAATAGACGTCTCTTTGTGTAACAAGGAGCCCTCATGGAAAATGCACACAGGCCCTGCGAGACCCCACTGCAACAGACACAGCAGCCCCGACCTCACGGCCCGGCTCTCCTGAAGAAACAACACACAGACTTACTAATTACCCGCTATTGTTTAGATAAGTAGAGTTATCTAAGTGGTAAAGTTACTGGCTCGTCCTATTCTCAACTGTCTAGTTCTTGTTTTTCTGTTGCCTTGTTCACATATCCTGTAGATTGCAGACAAACGATATGCAAACAGCTTGATAGAGGTATCTTTAAGTCTCCTGCCAGGTGCTTTGTAGACAGCAAATTTGAGGGAAATTTCAGGAAATCAGATGTTGTGTGGGATATTACTGTGAAAAGGGTTCAGAACAGAATCAGATTGGCCTATGGTTAAAGTTCCTCTGGTCTGGCCACCGTTCTGTACAAGGGGAAAGGGTGGTGATGCTATTAACTGTGCTCCTTTCCTGTTTAGAGGAAGGGGCTGCACATTCCAGGACACACACACACACTCACTCACACTCACGGGCACTTATGAAAACAGTCTTGTACAAGAGCACAAATACCTTCATACTCACCACCTAAACAAACTTTACACTTAGTATACATTTTACGGCAGATACACACGATTGTGCACTCACACATCTAAATGCATGCACGTGCCTTCCTGCTCTGACACACTTTCTCACTCAATGACGCTATCTTCCTCCCCTACTTTGTCTCTCTATCACTCCCTTTACTGGAAGGCCAATCTGATAGGCCCCCTCATAAGGAGAGACACACCATCCCCGTTGATTCCAGGGGGAGTCCTTCAGAAGCAGCACTTCCAGTGGCTTCAGTGCATTAAAGCTTTTACCTTTCGCTTCTAAAGGCATCGGGACAAAAACAGGCCGAGCTCTTTCTCTCCACCAGGGAGAGAGAATGCATTGTCTTGTGAGGACACTGATTACTTAGGAATCAGTCATCAATTATTCAAACGATGGCATACTATATTGCCTCCACCTTTAGTGACAAGACGGCCTTTCAAGGCTGGGAAATGCAGAGACACACCCTGCCTGGTCCACAAGAATCAATACAGGCCTGGGCAGTTTGCTTCCTAGCTTTCGTTCTGGTCTGTCTTGCTCTTCATGCCAGTGTTGGATTTGGGGCCCTGGCATTACACGTTTGGGAAACCTTGAAGTGCCAGCTGCTGAGGAGGCCACAGGGGTAAGGCAGGCCACCGTGGAGGCCTGCAGGGTTTGGAAACACGCCCTTGGCTTGTCCCTCAGTTCTCTCTGCCGCCTTTTTGTCAAATTCTACCCACTCCTGTTGGTTTCTCCACTGCCTCTTGTCTTAACTCAGCTGATTAGCTGTAAGTGAGCCTGATGAATGTCCGCCGTTCATCCACAACACCTGGTTCTCAGGAGAGTGGAGGCTGAAGTTGCCTCAAGGATGGAGACAGACGAAAAAAGGGGACTTTCTCTTAGAGCAGTCCAAAGATGGGACCACCCAGGATTTGCATACTTGAGGTTTTTACTTTGCTTTCCTTCCTTGCCTCCACTCAACGGTGTTGCCGAGTTTTCCCTGGACCAGACTTCTGGCCCACCTCACACACCCGCTCCTTAGTCACTGTCACTGAAACACAAAGAGCCCAACACACAGCCCTGTGTCCTGTCCCAGACTGTCTGACCTCCCCTATCTGGAAGCCTTCACTGCCTTATAATGTTTGCAAATAGAATATCCTCTTACTCAACTGCAGAACCAAAATTATTTTGAACAACCACAGACCGCGAAAAAAGGTCAAACATTACAGGCCAAAAAGCCAATTGAAGAAATAAAGTGTAATTCACACCTGATAAGCCTAAAGTGAAAGCTTCTCTTTTTTGTTTGTTGTTTTTACTATCCCATTTTTCTAACATGCTGATATTCTACAGTGCTTTTCTGACTAGGTCAAGGTCAGTCTGCACGCCACTGCTGTTTATTTGCAAGCCATTTGGCTTCTTAGAATATGACTGTGTTGCAGCTTATGGCATGAAAGAAAATGTGAAGGGGGGAAGAAAAATCATAAGGGTGAAGAAAAGTATGGAAGGAGGGGATGGGGGGGGGGGGGCGCTGGAGGAGTTGGATAACAATGGCTGGAGTCCAAGGTTGGCTAATAGTATCTGACACACTGCAATTTTGAGGCTTATATCAACATTGTTTTTACAGCTGTAATTAAGCCACCTAATCAGAAGCACATTGGTCAGGACAGTCTGGGGCTGTGAGGGGGCAGACACACAGTGAGCTGTGTTCAGCCCTGCGGCAAGGCAGCAGCACCGCACTGGGCTTGGGCTAGGTGGAGGCCAGCCAAGGGAACTGTGGGTGGGAGAGCATCCTGAGTGTGACACACACATGCACACAGATGTATACAAGGACTGTGCATTGTGAACCAGGGCCACACTGAATGAGTGCAGATATGGAGAGGGAGCAGATTTTTTTCTCGATGCATACGTGTGTGTGTGTGTGTGTTTGAATTTTTGTGGTAAGACATCTGTCTAAATTGTGTTTTTGGCTGTGTGTGTTGCAGTAGTCTCCTGGTGGCGTGCATATCTACGTTTATCAAATGCTCCGTTATGCCCAAATCTTACTTACATGCACGCATGTGTTCAAGTGCATTTCCATGTTTGTACAGTGGACATTTATGGTGTGTGTCTGTGTGCAAAAAAGAACAGCGTGCAAATGTGTATATGAAAGCGAGAGGGAACATGTGCATGTGTGCGGTCGCCTCAGCCCCACAGAGGTTCACCCCACCCTTGTCGGGGCCCAGTGCCGAGTCACCCAAGTCTCAAATGGCAACAGCACGCACACACACACACACACACACACACACACACACACACACACACACACAGACACACACACAGAGCAGGACGCGGAGCTCAGCTGGGGCCAAAGTCAACAGATGAGCTGGTCTGAACTGGCTTGCTGTGTGTTCTGATTGTAAATTGCACTGGTGATGATTAGAGAACTCCAGCACAGGATGTCGACTCTTAAAACTGTCCAGAGAAAATAATTTTCTACTATGTTCAGGAAACTTTTTTTTTTCTTTCTCTCCTTTACACTGCTCCCCACTCCGACCAACCCCCCCCCCCCCTTTAATTTAAACATCATGGGGCTGTATGTGAGGAGGTGGAAGGAGTTGGTGTGTAAATTGGTTTAAGGCCTCCAGAGTAAAAAAAAAAAGCCAGACAATGAAGGCTGTTTAGAGTTCCATCTTATCTATGTGAGNCCCCCCCCCCCCCTTTAATTTAAACATCATGGGGCTGTATGTGAGGAGGTGGAAGGAGTTGGTGTGTAAATTGGTTTGGGCTGTTTAGAGTTCCATCTTATCTATGTGAGTGCAGACCCATAGATTTTTATGCGCATATATATATATATATATATATATATATATAAAAGCAAATTAATAAATTAATTTAATTTCTGTGAAGATACACAGGCACCCCTCTGGAATTGTGTTTGTTTGAAGATGGGATATTACATTGTGATATTTCACTGTATCTAGGTGTGTGTGCATTAATAGCATTACTTAGTTGTTTATGTCAGTGAGGCTGCCACAAAGCGGGAAGGAAGATCAATGAGGGTTTGTGTAACAGAGCCAGAAGTTGATGGGGATGAATGATTATTGTTCTGCTCTTTACCTCCTACTCACTGTGTCATTATGTCATCATCCTGAGACACATAATACTGGGCCAGCCCAGCTTGTTGTTGTTGTTGTTGTTGTTGTTGTTTGCTACATCCCCACAAAAACCACAGCCTTCTGACTCATCACTCACTGACATTACATTGGGCTTGTTAAATGGATTGCACAGAAAAACAAACCTAGATGGATGTATACATTTTGGTATTGCTTATGTTACATTATTATCGACATTAGTAACTTTGTGAGTGATATTGGTGGCTAATCTCCGATAACATTTTAGGTAAAAACATACCTAAAGTGACAGGCCAGTGAAGTCAGTAGACTTGAGTGGACATTTGAGCAGATTTTCTAAACGTCCTGCAGTCTGTCGCCAGCTGGCAGATTTTTGTCCCACATTCTTGCACCCCTGCTGCGTCGCCCAGCTTGATGACCATGAATGTGTTCGCAACTACTGAATCCTCTCACCACGTCCTTCAGCCTAATTTAGATTTATGTCCTTTTAAAAGACTTTGCCATTCCCTTCCTCTACAGATGACATTTTTTTCTTCTCAGAGTCATAGGGTATACTGTATACATCGATTCATATTTTAAACATGGAACAAATGCAAAGATAGAGGCAAAAGAGGGAAAGGTGGAAGGAGAGAGAGAGGAAGACAAGTTTGTGTGACTTGTCTGGAACACTGTGTCGCTGCTTGCCTTGGGTTTGGCAGTAGTTTCTCTCTCCCTCCCTTCTGACTCTCCCTCCTTCTTTCCCACCTCCACAGAAATGTCCAGCTTGATTTAATCATGGAGGCAGGAGGGAAATCAAACTGGGCGTGGGACCAAAAGCCTCCATATGGGGACAGGCCTGGTCTTGCGACCTAATAGACCCTAGGGGCAAGCAACAAACAGTCAACGAGTTTGTGAAAGAGAGTCTGTTTATATTTGTGCAATCGTGTCTCTGTATGTGTATGAGTGTGACTTGAGGAAAGGAACAAGGCTGGTGGGGAGCAGGGAGGATGTTAATGTGTCCCTCAGGTGGCAGCAACAGAAACAGTCGCACACGGTCTCGTGTTTGACATGAAGGTGGGTAGAGTATTTCCTATCCCACCTTCCCCTCCTCCTCCTTTTCCTGCTGTGCGGTTCAGACATTAGAGCCAGCATTAAATTCCTGTCGACAAGCTCTGGGAGGGGAGTTGGCCATGTTTGCCGTCGCTGTGGCCCCAGGCATTGCAGGATAGTCGCAGTCTTTCCTAAACATGCTGCACCTATGTCTTCCTTTTGTTCCTCCAAAATGTTTTTTCTCCTCTCCTCTCCCTCTCTCCTCGCTATTCTCCCTTGTGTTTCATGACTGTTTACGCAAAACGACGGTTCCCCCTCAGCTCACCGGCTTGTGGTTCACCGAAACAAATAAATAAATCCATGAGGACACACACATTCATTCACAAACAGTCTGCGTGCACCCCACAAGCACATAACAAGATGAGAGATGGAGAGAAAATGTAAGCTGTGGGAAGAGAAAGTAAATTAAAAACAAATCATGGCATGGCTATGGAACACAACTGGCGAATGAAAGAGACAACTTACTAAACAATGGCCACGGGATTCTCTGGCTTTCTCATCTGTGTTAAACAATAATCAGAAAAAGTACAGATTTAACCCTCCTGCAAATACCTTTGAGGTATGACTCATTCTGCTAAATGTCACGGTAGTAAAGATGACAAGAAATTCTTAATTTAGCTCAGCAACATGGTAAGAGGACAGTTTAGACAGGACCAACACCTTGTCTTGCTGAGAGCATGTTATTATAGTCTCAGTATAACCCAGCCAAGACTGGCTCCAACGAGGGCACAGTAGTGTGCAGCGTGTATTCAAACTGCAGTCATAGGTCATGTGGGACTTAGTGTGCCTCAGTCTGTGTGCGTGTCCATGTGTGCTTGTGTATGTGTGTGAATTCAGTGTTCAGGAGAGGGACTTGGATGTGAAAAGACCCAGATTTATACGTTTTGCTCTCGGAATATCCCAGAGATATGTTGGAGGCAGCAGGGGGATTTTATAAAAGTCTTCTCTGGTTTCTCTGCTTCAGCATTTTGTCGTGTTGAGGACATTACGTGGTGACAACAGGCATTAAAATACTGCCCCCTCCTCCTCTTTTCCCATTCACACCCGTCTGTCTCTCTTCCTTACGCCGTCTCTTGCTTAATTCTTTTCCAGACTGCGATTTCTTCCTTGAAAACATTTCTTCCTTGAAAACAGGATTAGAGCCAAGTCACAGTACAGCTATACAGCTGCTCATATTTTTCTTAAATGTAAAATGAAATAATGAATTCAACTGCACTAAAATGGAACTTAATGCAACAGATGACCTGGACAATATGATTCATGGGGAAACAATGGGACAACTAACATACAGGCCTCTGTATGTAAAGTCTGTCCAGAAATTGTTCTCAGCCACATCCTGCTCTGACAAATAATGAGTCTCTCCCTCCCTGATATGTTGCTACTTCTGCTATTACTGCGAGGGCTTCATTTCAAAGGCTTTTTCCTTGAAGCTAAATACTTGTCTTATTCTAATGGTACTCCTGAGAACAGACCGCTTATCCTGATATGAATTGAAAATTCACTAAAGGAAGCTGCAATGGCGTGGAATTTGAAGCATAAAACATAAAACGGGGCATAATGCTGGTGAAGCCAATGCAGAAATATTTACACAAAGTTCCAGTTGTATTATTAATATACAGTGAGAACAAGCAAAGTTCACTCATATTACATGTTTGAGACTCTGAGAAACGCTAGGAGGAAAATGCAGTCAAAACTCAAACGCATGACCTGTTGGGAGCATATTTCATCATGCAACTACTGTATGTGGCATTATATGTGTATGTGTGCGTGTTCATGTGTGTTGTGTGTGCACGTGTGCTCGCTGAAGACTGTTATGACTTAGAGCCAGATTAAAACCCAACTCATGACTCGGGTTGCTGTTTCCACAGCACCATAAAGAAATCATTTAGGTCAGAGGAAATAATTAAGTGTTATTAATATTGTGCCAGTGCTCTCTTTGTGGATATGGATGTTAAAGTGAACTGGAAGACCCAAGATGGTCTGTTTGGGTGGTTGACTAGATGTGAAACCGCATGAGTGTCCTTGGGACTAGCTGGTTTGTGTGTGTGTGTCTGTGTGTGTTTGTGTGTGTCTGAGAAAGTGCGTGTGTGCATAAGTATTAGTATGTGTGTTCCGACCAGCTCTGGCAGGAACTTCGGAAACCACTGGGAGCTCCTCCAATAGTACCTAGTGCAGACTCATTTGTTGACTCAGTGATGGTTAGAGGGGCAAGTGTTGCCATCTTAACACCAGCACAGCCGATTGGGAGACACACACACACACACACACACACACACACACACACACACACACACACACACACACACACACACACACACTGCGAAAAGAACACCAAGTAGTGCTTTTAAGAGGCTTCAGTGTGTAGCTGAAGTGCCTCCTCCTCATGGTAATCCGCAGTAGTTTCATACAATTTGAATGACAAAATACACTGCCGGCCAAAGGGGTGCGTTCGGTTGAGGAGAGACCAGGACCAGCACTACACTGCAGCTCAGGTGTGCTGTGAAACTCTGGATGAAACCACATGCCTATTCTCCAGTTGTACTCCTGGACTCTGAGCCTTGAGAAAGGACGTTATTTTCCCTTACCTAAAATGGTCTGGGGTGCGAAAGAAGCTCTGATTCACACATAGCTGGCTGTGTTATTTTTAATTTATTGGACAAAGCCTCAGCTGTGGAAGTCATCAGAGAGATTCTGGTGGTTCAAGCATACTCTAATGCAGCCCCAAACTGTGTATTAATAGTTAAAACTCAACAGCACAATCAGATCACCAAACCAAACAACACTTAGGTCACAGCAACAGTGAGCTCTCTGAGTCTCTTACCTAACGCTCTCAATCTTTTCAGAGGATATCCATTGTGAACAGGATGCCTAGAGGCACAGCATTGAAGATATAAAGGTTCAGGAGTATCGAGTATTACATATTCCACACAAAATGAGGTGATGTTATTGCATGGAATAGTTATCTTCATTAACATCTTAGTAATTTCCATCTGGGTATTGCAAGTAATACAAATTCATGCATGTCTAATGGTTACTAATGTTAATTTTCACCTCTCGTATTTTGTTTTCACTTATCACGCTGTAATGTGGACCGCTGGGGAGCCTATTGTTTAATAGGAAGGCCAGATATAATTTCAGCACTGTTAAAACACAGGGAGTTGCATCTGGTGAATGGTCAATATCCTCGATCGATGCTGTTCAAATTTGGGAAGCCATAGGGCCTGACAGCTATGAATTGTATTATTTTGGGCAGAGTGAAGAATGGATGAATTGGGATTGTTATGTTGTGGGAATTTAAACCCAATATTTATTTTCTGTACATACACGATTTGGAGTTTGGGGTATGAGGCATTTGTTTTGGGTCAAATCACTCCAGGCACATAAAACTTTAGTTCCTAAATTCTATAACAACTCCACATATAATTTAGAAAATGTACAATTCCAGCTACATAAGCGTTGTTTTTGCTTTCATCGTGGCAGTTTCTAGCAAAACTACAGTACATGTTTGATGAGCCGTTGTGATTAAATAATGATAAGCTCTTTAATATTTCCTCATTCTTCAGGAAGAAATTCATCTCCTTAAGAAGGGAAATAAGACTGAAGCATTCCAATGTGCTCTAAATTGGAGAAGAAGACAATTAGGCTGGCTTGTGGCTGTCAGTCAACCCACTGTTGCAAGGTGTTTTAAGAGGTGAAATCAAGCAGGTGAACTACGGGAGAGGTGGTGTAGTGAGATGGAGAGGCCAGGCAGCCAGGGGGCTACACTAGAGTAGCCGAGTGCTGGGGAGGGAAACACCATTGTACTGTTCGTTTGGAGACATTCTGTCAAAGCCGGCCCAAGCTGACACCTCGGATCACAGTTTGATAGACGGAAGAGTAGCTCTCGCTGACTAGGTCCTATTAAGGTGGATGTTTTCAAAGTTTGGGCCTGGCACTAGGGAAAAAATAGGAAGGACACAGAGGGGAAGTGGAGCCTGAGCGGAGCTGACATGCTTCAAGACCCTCTTCCCTAAACGGGCAGTCGGGGGTCAAATCGCTTTCTTTCCTTTGCCCAGTCTGGCTTGGTGTCCAACTAAATGTCTAATAGAGAGAGAGCTGGAGAGCCACACAGTGCTCCACAAACACCCACACTTGCACAGTCACATTTGGAAATGCACACCTATATCTTACACATACACACATCAAACTACAGAGCATGCATGGACGCATGTTAACACGTGCTTGCAGGCATTCATGCAAGCGTAGATCTACAAAAACGTGCATATCTGCATATGTAGTTTTGTGTCCCATAGTGAGAAGTCTGAGTCGTGTCCAGAAGGATTATTGTACGTAGGTTTCCATGCAAGACCGTTTGTACCCCACTGCATCCTACTCCTGGATCAATGCTCTCCCGCTGTCACAGTGCAGTGAACAGGCAGAGGCAGCCAAGAGAGGCCTGCTAGACCTACAGGGTCACAAAAGCATTGAGAGGTAGTAGAGGGGGGTGGATGATTGGGGCAACGCTTGAATGTGTGTGTGTGTATGTGCGCTGCTAGTCGTCAGAGAGGGGCGAAAGCAGACACACTGCACCTTGACCACCTATTATGAAGCTCTTTGCCGCGATGTCAAGTGAAAGCAAGTTAATTGGGTGAAGCTGTAGAGCATGTTAGGGCGGTGGTTGAGGGCTTGCCGGCTTGACAGTTGAGTGTCAGTGGGACCCAGTCAAGTGTGGCTGAGAGACAGAGCCCTGTCACCGGGCCTAAAGCAGGGCCGCTGGGGCTGTTAGGGAGAGAGACCAACCCCTCCCTGCACACAAATACACACACACACACACACACACGCACACACATTGACATGTGCACCCAATTACATTCACTCATCCCCTCTGGTGCACGCCCACACTCTGTCACAAATGAAGATTATTTCAGTGAGTTAAATAATTACCTTTTTTTTAAGTTAAAACAATAAACCCAATTATTATTTTTTTTAAATAACAACTTGATGATGAAATGATAGTTGTAATAACTGATTGTTGACAAATGACAATGACAGAGAAAAAAATTGGCATGCAAATTATGGTGCACATAGAACAGAACTAAAGACGTATGTCAGCATGTTTTCGTTAAATTGTTTTGAATGTATTTTAAAATTGTATTTATTATAGCAATTATCTCAAAGGAAATATTCAAAATATTTTATAATTGTGTTTTCAAGAAAAATATCTTTATATTCTTCTCTCAGTATGATTGCTGTCATTCAAACCATTTCTCACATTTTGCTATTTTTTGTTTTATTGTTTAAAACATAACTGGCGAATCCATTTTTTTCTACCCTGTAATTGCAAAAACCCAATAAGAATACAAGTATCCTTGACTGTTTTAACATTATCCATGCTTTCTGTGCTTTCAATTCCTTTTTTTTTTTTTTTCCCCCTGAATGTATTCACTAATTTAATGGAAATGACTTGGGGACCTGACAAGTTATTGACAAACCAAACCAGAACTTAACGAAAGGAGGCCCCAAATATTAACCGTTAAGCTTTTCCCCCGAGGAGGGTTATAGAGCAGCTTTGCAGATAGTGTCGGAGGGTTGCGGGATGCCCATTTATCTTCCTAAAGCTCACATTCAATCTCCATCACACTGTCAGATGGAAATGAGACCCCCTCTTTTGTACCATTGACACTCCAGAAGTGCTACTCAGTGCCCCTCTCTCACTATGACAAAAAGACCCTAATTAGAGAGGATTGAATGATAGATGAGAGGAAGATGGCCTTGGCCCCCGGATCATTGTGTTTTACACCATTTATGGCTGTAATATTTGTGCCGAGGAGTGTGGGAATCAAGCATGCCAGCAGATCCCCTGCTATGGGTGTCTCAACATACTCAACGATCCATAATGTACGCCTTATGAAACTGATGGGCCAGAACACAGTCTCTATTCTGAAAGGCACAAAGCATTTGACAAGGTTGTTAAGACTTTGTCCGGCCACAGTCACCGATTAGGCTAATTCTGCAGATTTGTGTTTATATCGGGCAGCGTAGACACCCAGAGCTCTGTTTCTAAATTTGAATCCACCTGCTCTGTGTCAAGGTGTTTTTGAATTCCAAGTTACTCAAAAAGTAACAAATTACTGAATTTAATATATTTTTTAAAATAAAATTCATGCATTTGACTTTAGTATAAGGATATAATTGATCAAATCCAACCCTGCAGCGAGACACAAGCCCTTTGACACTGAATGAATCACTTGCCTAAGGCAGCTCTGAAATAATTATGTTAATTTGATTATCCTTCTAACAGGGCAATATTTATGAAGCAACCAATCTCACTGAACCTCATTGCTTTATTTTAAAGGTTAGAGTCATCCTCAAAATATGCTTTGAAACAAAATAGTTGGATAAGCTTCATTGGAGGAGTCCTCTAATTGGTCTTTAGCACTTACTGAACGTTTCATATAAACTGGGCAGTTATTCTTACAGTCTGAACCTCATCCTCAAGTATCTCCTAAAACATGAGCACCAGCTTAATGCAATCAGATACACTTTTAAAATCTAATTCTTCAAACATTTCTACCACTGTCCAAATGTTCGCCCCCTGTCTGATTCTACTTCATGACTCCCTGCTCTCCTACTAACAGCTTTGTAAACTGCTTAAAGGACCATTACTTCTCCTTACTTCCTCTGTCATAATGGGTTAAATGTACAATAAACCGTCAAGTCAAGCAGTTAAGTTAAAAGTCTGTAAGCAGTCAAGTTGTGAACAATGCCTCTGTGATAAAATACTTTTTCATTGCCACCTCTGTGTTCTGCTCATCTCTTATAATCCTGATATTAATAGACACGTCTACAAATCAGCATTATGGAGCATTGTATTCACCTCAGTATGCAGAATATCTGTTTTTACTATGTACTGTATTATGGTTACTAGAAAACTACAATTTTCAAAAAACATCATGGACACAATTGAAGTCAGTCAATCATTGACATTGCAGCTTATTATTAGTTATAATGTTAAACTAGATATTTTGTTGGGTGTTTCTAACCACAGTAGTTTTCCCACTCATTTGATTTAATTTAATCACTAATAATGACATACTGGATTGCTTCCTGTCATTAGGTGACGTACCAAATTGATAAATAAAAGTCTAAATTAACTAATGCCAAAACGGCAGTGAAATTATACACAAAGTAACACATGCCAACATAATGAACTTGCCAGAGTGTAAGAAAAATATTCAAATATAGATTTTAATGTTTAGGTCACTATAATGTAAGATTAACAATGTTAAATAGCTCTTTTAACTATCACTGTCATTATTTATAATGAGTTTGTACCACTTTATTTCATCCTACTGTCCACCTCCTAATTCATTGTACTTATGCTGTAATTACATGACAGTTGATTAGTAGAATTTGTTGCTGAAGATATCCTTAATTGCATAACAATAAAAGCATTTCAGTAAATGTAATTATAGAGAAGCTGTGATGTCCCATGAGATCACTTTTCTTATTTTTCCAATCTATTTTAAATCTATTTTTAATTAAAAAAAAAAAAAAAAAAAAAAGATAAGTTTGGGGTCTAATTTTTAAAAGTTCCTAACAAAGAAAAAAGGGATGAGAAAATCAATAAGCCATTTTAGTCTCTATCTATCAAGGCGGATTCCTTCTTGTCTGTTTTAAAGTGGGGATGTGGCACTTTAATAGGATAGCACGAGGCTGTTTGAAATGTATGCCAATGATTCCTGTCATTTCATGGCAGCCCGGCCATGGTTCACTGAGCGCCCACTTCTCCCCTGTCAGCTCGACTGGAGACAAGCATTTAGTTGCAAACTTTGAGCAGGTTGCGCAAACCAGAAATGATGTGACTGCTACTTCCAATCCCCATCCTTCTCTTTCATGCTGCAATGCCACTGGCGGTCAAAGAAAGGGGAAAGGAGTGTGCTTTCCCTCATTTAACTGAAGAACATGCTGATTTAGTGAAAACCTTAAAGGTGAGCAGACAAGAGGGCGGTCAAGATGACAAGAAAAGAAAGGAAAGGGAAAGGAGGAGTGGTAAAAGAAGGTAGGAGATTAACATAGGGGAAGTCAAAGGTTATCAGTTGACCTTTTTTACCGTGTCTCCAGCTCCAAGGATACCTGCTTTAAGTTTGTTGTCATTGCAATAATGAAATAAATCACTGGATTTCAGTTGGTGTACTCACACAACAATCTAGTGTTATCCAGAGAATGGAGGACTGCAGCTTCACTTTCTCATGTATGGTCATTGTCATTTTTCAGGTATTGATATAATGTCCCTGCCACTTTTACCAATTCCTGTTTTAATACTGGGCCAGTAAGTCGGTAACAAGTAGCCCTGCTGGCTAGCTGACAGTTTGTGTGCGTCAAGGCCACGGCCCTGTATTTTCTGCCTTGTAGCACACCAAAGTAAAATCGCTTGTCAGGCCGAGGTGTCTGTGAGCTGACAAGATGCCCCAGTGACATTTCAGCTCGAAAGAGCAAGTGTCTTGCAACCGAGTGGTCAAATATCAGAGAATAGGTCAAGCAGGGCGGAGCTGAGTGCTATCCGGAAGGCCAGTCTCTACCAAACGCCAAACGCCCCCTTGACTTTGACAAGTGGGACTGCTGGGGGGTCAGTGAGGGCAGCGAAGGGGCGGCTGTGCGACGGAACAAAGTGATGTTCTGTTGGGCATGGTCAGACAGTGTGCACCTTATTGGCTTCAAAAGGGAAAAGACATTGACATTGATTAATCTTCTTAACCCTCTTGAACATGAAGAGAGTGGTGGGGAGCTAAGAGTGGAGGGGGTTTGGCAGCCCCATAAGATGGGCCACTCCAGTGGTTTGTACGGAGCATGGCCCCCTGAAATGTACTCTGACATTCATTAGAATATCTTTGACACCTATCATGGGAGAGCCAGCAAGGCTAGAGGAGAAGAGCAGTGCCTCCAGTGAGCTGAAGTCACCCCCAAAATCTTTTAGATTGCGTCATGCAAGAGGACAGAAAGTAATGTGTTGGCTATTTTTGTTTATTGGAGTTTACTGAACCAGGGCTGCATTAATTAAAACACAAACTAACAAGCTGTCTGGTGAATTGTGCAAATATATGACTAAGCAGATCAGTTTTCATCCAGTCTTTGGGACAGTCCCCAACTGGTCTCTTGGTACCAATTCACACACAGTCTGAGTTTGGAGGGAATCAATAAAGCACCTGAAAATGGTGCATGGCTTTGCATATACAGTAATGTGTCAATTCTAATGGCCAGTTGCTGTTATAAATACATAAAAGCCTCTACCTTTAGCTTATGCCTTTGTGTTTTTGTGTTTTTCTGCTGTTTTTCTGTTTTTGTTGAATTTTAATGGAAACACAGAGAGAGAGAGAGAGAGAGAGATAGAGAAAGAGAGAGAGCATGTGTCAAAGTCTTGACAGCCATCAAGGCAATACAGCGGTGCTGACATAAATATTTAACACTGAGGGCCAACCTACAGCATGTCATGTCACGGCCGTGATTAGGGTGAACGGTGACCCCCTCTCATATAACATGGTTTCATGTTGGAAAGTGGTGGTGGGGGGGGCATGTGTCAGCGCTTCATAGGCTCCATATCAGAGGATGGACGATGCTCCCTTTAACCCTCATTTCCATAAAGCCATTCCTTTGGAACAGTGTTCCCCACAGGTCTCAACTCCCTACCTGCTTATTCTCCATCTCCAGGTGATGCAGGATCCTTGCAGCACGAGATGCCTCTGAGACTAAAAGATCAGACCTGTTCTGTGTGTGTGTGTTTGTCCGTGTTTGTCCGTGTGTTTGTGTGTCACTCTACTTGACATCAGACCTCTTAAGAGCCTGATGGTGTAGGTCCAGGAAGCAAAGCTGTTTATCATTCAGCCAACATCATTTGGTTGTTTCTCATCGATTGGTTCAAAAATGTTTTTCCAATGTTATGTCATTGTTTGCAGGCCGTCAAGGGTGAGCCCCCTGTGAATAATTCCAACCTTAATTGGAAAGAAATCTATATGTGGAACTTCACTTGCACACGGGATCACAGTACCTTGAAGAAACAATTACAAAGCATAGAGAGGTAATCAATGGCAGAGCCTTGCCATGAAATGTCACCAGATGAAACTGATAGTGCCCTGTAGTATTAGCATTTATTAATGGCCTTTTTCCCAAAGTGTGAAGCAAATGAAGTACAATTAAAGATAGTGCAGAAGACACAGAAGATTGACACGTTCCATATTTCCAGAGCCTCAGTTAATGAATCATCAATTCACTTTGGCAGTTACCGTCTTACAGCAGTTTTATTTTCACCCTTTAACCCTGTGGTGTTTATACAATGTTTCTAAATCCTCTAATAATCCACTTAAAGCATCAGAATTATGTTGAAAGCAGCTGACACAATTATATGCAATTATGTATTCTCTAAACATGTCTACAACGTGATAGATAGACTGAGGGAGGGAGAGAGTGCAATGAACTCCATCTTTTCCTGAATCCTACCAATGCAATATGCCACAGCTGCATAATGTTAGAATTTATTCAAGGTTTATTGGGGTCAGACCTCCGTACTGTAAGCTAACATCTTCATCATACTGATGCACTACTGGCTCGTTGCACTGACTGCCTCGGAAGAAAATGGAAAATGCTTCGAAACTAAAATAACTAATTTAATTTTAGTTGCCAGTGGATATTTAAAACACAAAAATATATGGGATGGATTCAAGGATGAATGAACTTTTCAAACAAAAAAAGTTTCAATCTTAGTTTTCCAGAGAAATGTCTGTGAACACAAAAATGCACCCACAATAAGTTATCTCTTACTAGGCAAAAGCCTTGTGATTTGATAACAAAAAGAATATATATGTTTGCCACAAAAGTAGGACAGAAGCACTTGACACGATATAATTTACCTTCAGCACTTGGGAGTTTACTCCTTTTCCAGTAGGCTGAGCCGATAGCTCTTCCGGTAGATGACATATTACACCAGTCCTGTGGTCGAGCCCAGGCTCCATCTCTCCAGTTCTTTGTTCAGTCACAAATCATTCTGTGGGCTCCCTTAAGTGCATCTGTGTTTGTTAAGTGCCCAGACCATAGACCGTGGTGTTAATCCAATTTGCCCTTAACATTTTTTTCAAGCAGTTGCCATGTGGTTGGGTGGTTAAAGGAGGGTAGTGACACACCTGGGAGAAAATGAAATAATTCTCCCAAGGTACAGGAAGGGGATGAACCTGAAACAAACAACACGAGAGGGAAAGAAGATGGGCTGTGAGTGCTGTTACCTGTCCCTGTAGTCGTTTACACTTTCTCTCACACACACATGGGCAGACACACGTACACACAGATCGTCACATATAGTGAGAGACAAAAGTCTCTTATTAAATTTTAATGGGAAGCCTTTTTAGGCCAGCCCTATTGTCTTTCCCATTAAAGTCACGGGGATACTGGTATCTCTCTAGTGAACGGTGACAATAGAATGCCCTCATATACTTTCCTCCCCACCTCTCTAGCAGGGAGACGGAAGTGGGATGTTATTATTATTTCATGCCTCAGAAGAGTCCAGTGCTCACTTTAGGGCTTGGTCACAGCGGTGGAGCATCCTGCTCGGGGAATGCTCTGAGAGGTGCTCTGAGTGCACATACTATTGTTCACTTCAGGTTGTGTGCCATTTTCTTACATGCCCCCTGAGCGGAAGAGAAGCGTTGTTATTTCAGCCTTGCTTCGCATGGTAAAACAAGAAAAGCATTTAGTGCTCCAGAGCAGGTCAAAGGTGACGGGCAGAGTAATTGACAAGCAAACTGTAAAGTCCTGCTCACAAGGCCCGCACACACAAGTAAAACAATGTAATGTCTTAGTTACAGCAGCAATATCAAAAGAGTAAGTGCAGGTGCAAGGGACTAAACAGAAACTAGAGAATCACTGTTTAACAGAATTTCTAGTTCCAAGGTGGGAGCTTCATCTGATTACTATTTAGCAAATTAGACTCCAAAGCACAATACTGTCAATAAAGCTCTGACAACAAGCAAACAAATAAATTACACCCTAAAGGACTGTGTTGGGAAACATAAATTGCAATAAAATGCACAATGAGACTCTACTCTGCAAATCCTAAAGTCCCAGCCAAAGTTACTTAGTCAGAATTGTTGGCTTCTCTTGTCCTCAGCCACCTTTTTAATGATTCGAGGTAAGCTTTCATTCTTTGTCGCTGAGGGGTCCCTGAATTTGTACATTTGCTTTTTCACATAGAGGTTGGCAGAATCGCGAGTTGCCTTTGTTGAATGCTGCACATAATGATGGAACAGTTAAGTTAAGCTTGTCAGCTCTTGGCATTGCTTGTATTTGTTGTTCGATTCAAGAATAGAGGCAGATGGATCTAAGTATGGCTAGCTCAAGTCCCACTGGAGTCTTGCTTTGTCTCCAGAGGGCCTTTAACTTCCACAAGTCTCCACAAACCAAATTAATCCATCTGTTAAACCCATGGATGAGGTTAGAAATCAGTTTCCTTTTAGCACTCTGACATAATGCGTCACTATCTCCACAGTCCCATGGGGAATTAAATGTTTTCAGAAATTTCAATATGGATGGACAAAATTGAAAAAACATCTAAACCATATGATTATCAAATGCTTAAACTAGAGAAAAGCCACTATTTGGCTTCGGTGCATGTCCTCAAGTCTGCTTTGGAAATCTTTTTTACAATGCCCATGCTTCAGAGCATCTGATAAAAATTTAATGATGTTTACATCTGATTACTTGGGAGGCTAAGAAAGGCATTATGTTCATTAGGCCACCCTTGTAATTGAATTCCTGGAATATGTGGATGCTATGAGAGAAAGGGGGCATTGTGAGGTGTAAGTGATGGTGTAAAATGGTTTCTTTTGCTTTTATACAACATTGCAGAGCAACCATCAGGCCTAATGACTCCAAGTAGATGGCTGCTGATATCATTACAAACCCACTATCATATCTATGTTTGCAGACTTTTTTTTTTTTTTTGCATAGTTATCTGGATGACTCATCAGAATATATTTTCCATCAGTCAGCTTTCCAAGCATTATGCACCTTGCCCTACAAATCTGAACACTGGACCAAATAAAGTGCTACAGTGGTCTTGTTGACCACATAAACAAACTGCCATTGTGTCAATAACTATTAGACCTTTAAAGCTTTAAAGCACATAGAAAGTGATTTGAAGTTCAAACTCTCCTACAAACTCTTTCTCTTCGTTAAGACAGTAAGTAATGTTTAGAAAAAAGTACCCCTTGTTGTATGCTTTGCTAGGGTGATCCCTTTCTAATTAATTAATTGCAAGGAGCAACTATAAATCATTGCCCGAAATCAGGTGTGATTAAGCCTTCCGTGTAAATGCTGAATTATGAATTTATGTATGTATTCCTGTATTACAACCTTTCGTTGGCCTTTATTTAGGGAGTTGGGATTGTTAGGTGTCTGTGCATTCTGAAGACATCTGAGGGTATAATTAATGAAAAATAGACTAGCTGTGACCTTTGAGCAAAGTGACTGACACAGATAGACAGTTACAATCTTTTAACCTTCAGAAATGTCAAGGTAAACCTAAACTCTGTGGCTGGGCCTGCTGACACCTGTCCTCCTCCCTCCTCCCTCCTCCCTCCTTCCTTGGCCTGCGTGCCACAGTATGAGTCTCCTTATGTTTACTATCACCATATTGATTTGTTTGTGAAGAGGCTGCGGTGCCCATTAAATATTCACAGCTTGTTTTTTCCCTTTTACCATCACTTTATTCTAAAAAGCAATTTGTCTCCTTGACTCTTTATGTCATGTTCTGCTTACAAGTTGTAGAAACATGAAGGCAAATCCTTTCCACCATTAATTTTTAAATCTCTATTCTTTTGAATCTCTAAATCCCTTTATCTCCTTTGGCAGTTAGCTCATTTTGTCTGGAGTAGTGCTTCAAATAATAATGTGAAAGGAGCCCCCTCACACTTACAGTTCTGATAACTATCACTGTCTGCGCTGTTACTCTGAGGTAGTTCATAGGAGGGACTATCCCGTCCACCCTTGTAATTGATTCATAGGATCATGCTCAGATTTTTTCACAGTGAAAATATCAAAGACTGAAGATATCACAGCCAGAGTCAACTCCATCCACACTTCTGTCAACCAACTCAAAGTTTCCTCATATTGATTTCAGAGGGCGGCAAAACTTTTCTGCTCGTTGTTTGTTGTTTTGTTTCAACAGAACATTGTTAAAAACAGTGGAAAAGTAGCTGAGGCAGATTAAAGCACTCTTTTTTGAATTTTTTTCTCCCTCATTCTTAATTCTGATGCTCCCAGTAGAGTAGAGACTGAAGTCTTTGCTGCCGTCAGAGTGATTAGGTGTGGCTGCGGAGGCCAGCTTTCTACCCCCGTCTTCAGCAGGTCCTAATTTCATGTGAGTAGCTGAAAGGATGTGTTTGCGTTTATTTGCGCCTTTTATGTCGAAAAACTTCAAAGGCGCCCGTCTCCTCTTCACCTATCATCAATGACAGATAGTGCACCCTGGGAGAGAGAGGGAATCACTATCTTTCTTTATTTATTTGCTCTCCATCTGAAGATGAAATACACCACACACACATCACAACCCCTCCCCAAAAAATAAAGGAGCATGGGACTGATATTAAGAGGGCTGCAGGTGAGGGGCATCCGTTAATATGTTAATGTAATCCTCCTGTTAGGTGTCTCCAATCCCCTGAAGATGGGCAGTAATCAGTTTGTTCCTGTCTGCTGGCTTTCTGGGAGGGAAAGGCGGCACTAATCAGAAGTGGCGTAGCACTCGCAGATGCCAGGCAAAGGGGAGGGGAGGGAGATGACACCTCACGGATTTATTACCTCCCGGTCTCCCGAGCTGGGTGAATCCTGCATAAAATGGGCAAAATAAATAAAGCTAACCATCGTGTTAACCAAACATGGCAAATGCGAGCTGGAAAATTCTGAATCGGTGTGTGAATTAATATCATAAGTTCATTGGTACTTTTTCTTTATTATGATTTTATTTACAATGCATCATGGAGCAGAAAGTAATCCCTTTTTCCTCGCCACAACAGTGTGAGTGAATAGAAGCACAAATGTTTAAAATTATGAAAAATACACATTAAAATTTCCTAAAGCTCAAGCAATGTAGTAAAATTGCTAACTAAATTGCATACAATCATACAGCTACCCTAAAGTATAATGTAGATATCAGTATACTGCCAAAATACACACAATTGAAACATGCCTCTTTTTTTTCCTATTTTCTTATGTTGCTGCCTCCTGCTACAATTTAAGAAATACATTTCCCCCCCCCTTACCAGTCTTCACTCAATAGTGACAAAGTGAAAACAGAATTTAAGTTGGTTTTTTTTTTTTTTTTTCCCAAACTACAATATTCCATTGACCCATTGAAGTATTCAGACCCTTTGCTACGACACTTGAAATTTTGTGTGGACGCCTCCCATTTTCCTTGATTGTCTTATTTCTACGTCTTAATTTGAGTCCACCTTTAGTAAATTTAGTTGATTGGATTTGAGTTGGAAAGACACATAATTGTCTGTATAAGGCCTCATAGCTGACAGTGCATATCAGCAAAAACCAGGCCATGAAGTGAGTGTGGGGATGGGAGAACCTTCCAGAAAGCAGCTAAACATTTACCTGTAGCTCCTGTTTGTTGTAAAATTACGGTTTGGGGTTATACTATTCATCAAAAGTTCTTCCCTCTTTTGCTCTGCTGGTTATGTTTAGTTTATCAAAAGTGATATAACCCCACACTATGTAGCTTGGTTGTTAGGCCGTGCCCCTAATAAGTTTTGCAATTGAGCCACACATTAAGGCTTTGACCTTTCATTGTAACTAAACTGACCTTTTCACCCACAGACAATCACCTTTGACCTCTGTCACTCTCGATAGTCTGAACACAGGTTATGAATTTAGTATTGATCATATCTTGTCTTAGAGATGCTCAGATGTTGAGCCCTTTTCAGTTTGTGGTTGATTGAATGAGAGATTACATATTCAGTGCAGTATCTGTGGAATATATGTCTGACCTGGTGCATTAAGTCTGTGACCGTTTCAATTGTGTGACTTCAGACTCATCTCTTTGTCAATCATCAGCCTTATTAATTTCCCTTAACAATGTACTCACAGGTATACCTACTGCTGGCTAGCTTTTCCGTTTGTTCAAAGCTTTTTCTTTTAAAAAACAAGGTGAATCCTACTTGAATTATTTTTTTTTTTTAATGTGTTTTTTTCCCATCAAAGGGATGGTTGCCCTTTGTCTTCATCTGTCTGTCTGTTTGGCAATGTGTCTATGTCACTTTTTCCCTCTCCGTGGTCAGGCAGTGAGCAGTGAAGTCATTTGAGCAGTATGTATTGTGTGTGTGTGTGTGTGTGTGTGTGTGTGTGTGTGTGTGTGTGTGTGTGTGTGTGTGTGTGTGTGTGTGTGTGTGTGTGTGTGTGTGTGTACACGTCCATGTGTGTGCACAGACATTGCATGGCAGGGCACGGCGGTAAAGGTCAGTGCGATGAGTTCAGGAATGACAGGAAACAATGAACCTTCCTAGGTCCAGTAAATTAACCCATGTCACGGGCTGCTCATTCCTACTGATCAATACTGAACACTTTGCTTTCAGAAAATGAGGGTCATCCTCCTTGGGCCCCAGCCTCCCAGGGGATGGACAGGAACGCTGATAAAACAATCACCATAAAGAGGTTCCAGACTCACAGCTAAAGAGTGAGTGCTAGAGGCTCCTTCGGTGTCAGCATGTGTGCTAAGAGCCACTTGCTCTCCTCCAACCCCCCTCACCAATGCTAGCTCTGCTCTGACAGGGGAACGGTCGATAAAGTGGATTTGAGATATAAATGTTTCCCAGAGCCCTCTCCATCACTTGGAGACACCTGCAGACTGGGGCACAGTGACACAAAGGGAGGCTCTCTTCTACTGTCTCTGTCATCCCCCTCAGAGCAGCCTGTTTAGAAAGTTGGTCCCAGAGTGTAGTGTGTACAGTGCTGCTCGTACGCCGTGTAATCTCTGACAGCTTTGGTACTTACTTTTATCTCTCACCAAATTTCCCGAAGTAATTGAAGAGCTAAAAACATCCTTTGAGAGTAATATTCATGGGAGCCACAGGAGTTAGATAAAATGTCTCAAAATTTGTAGAAGTATTCACAGCGGCCCAGTGGCAGCAGCATAGTTACTTTCTTTAGCCGTGCTAATGTCAGCAATGGTAATATAGGTTGGTTGATGTGTACATTGTCTGTTTGTCCACTTGTCCAGAATAAAATGTTCCAGTTAAAGGGCCATTAAATATGGAGCAGACATTCATAGTCCACAAGGGATGAATCCTAATACTTTTGATTATGCCTGACTTTTCAAGTAACGCCACCAGCATGTCAAAATGTTGTTGTTTGACCAGATTAGATGGATTATTCATAGCACTCTAGGGTTAGTTCATGCATCGTGGCAAATATAATTGAGATTCCATAGAATGAGTGAATGGAGTTATCAGCCTTCAGCACCAGTTTACCACCATAAATTCAGAGGCCTACATGTTACATACTGAATGTTGATGCATACTTTGTTTTTCTTTAATTTGTCTCTATCTTGCCCCTCTTTTTCATTTCTGTTGTTAAGTGGTGGAAGTTAACTTTTGTCATTTCCTCCAGTCTGGTAGCCTGGTATCGATAGCATTTTCTGCTGCCATCCACTCCCAGGAAACACACAAATGTGTAGACGCGAAACTCACGCATACACTCAACCATTGATGTCTCCTGACCTCAGCTTGCGGTCGCTGCTGACTGCCCAGAGCATATTAAAGGCTTAGATAAAGAGAGCTGGAAACTGGTTGGGGCTGGCCCATCGGCCCGGAGAAAGTGCTTGGAGCAGCAGATGCAGTGGCGGCTCAGGGAGCCCTTTTTCCATTAGGAGTCATTTCCAGGTCCACCCTCAGCCGGTGACAAAGTGGTCTTGGTGTCTTCATTTTCTGCTGATGCCATGTGAGCCAGAGGGAGGGAGGGACTGTCATCAGTTACTGCTGCCGCCGCCCCCTAATTGCAGCCAACTGTCGATGCGTGCATTTGGACCTTTTTCAGGCCTACATTATTTATTGGGAGAAAAATATTGTATTGATTTTGGAAGGCACAGTGAGATATAAGTGATGTTGCTAAAGAGCTGACAAGACACTCTATAAACTTTTATAACAGTGTCATAGCTGTACTTTAAGCACATAAAATTAACACATTTGAATATAATGTACAACGGAGTATGACTGCATTGCAGGGAATCACAAATTTGAATCTTTTTTACTGCTGCCAGATTTTTGTTCTCCCTTCATAGCACTGCTGGTGGCTAAGTCATCTGTTCTTGACCTCTAGCAGAGTGAAAAATACTAATATAACAAACACATAAGACTTGCATAATTTACATGTTTTTGTTAATCTGTGGTCACAAGTTGCCGGAAAGTTATTTTCTTTCTACACCCACTAACAGAAACAAATGCCTTCTTGGTCTTCCCCAAGCATGTGTAGAGTAAAACCTTTGGTCCATTTCTGCCAGAGCCACACAAACACAGGCACTGATTTCAATGCACCGTTGTGCCTGGAAGACCACAAATTTGTAGTCATCTTCTTAGTGTTTGTAGTTAAAGATTGAGTGAGTTTTAGGCTACAATAGTTTAGTTTTTGGGTCTGTGTGTTTGTTTAGAAGGGAACATACTTGACCTTGGCATGGTCAGTGGAATAGACATAAACGTATTTAGATTATAAAAATTAAAGACATGTCACCTTATATATATATATATTTTTTAATTTCATTTTGCTACTCTGGGTTATCTCTGCTCATTCTGAGTGTTTTGTTTTTGCATATTCCAGCTTGAGATACAAACAGAAGAATTCTAACTATATGTAAAGTAGTGATCTCACCACCTTATCACAAACCTGGGTGCCATTTTTATATTTTCTGAACTCCTCAGCTTTGCACCTTGCCCTTTATGTGAGTGTGAGTTCTTTTGATTTTCTGTGTACCGACTTGCCATCGCGTCTAATTCCCTTCTGTTGGGTCACATTATAGAAATGTGTTCATGATCCCTTTCCAATGCAGTGACCTCATTACCTGCAAAGACTCCTGGTAGATGTGTGAGCACATTAGAGCTGTTTAGTGGTGTTGGGGCAATGAGGTACAAGGCCTTATTTTGGCACCGGCTGTGGGCACTCCAGGAGTCCCAAGAACAATTCAAACAGCAGGAATGCTGCTCTGCATATTGAAGATCAGCCCGAGGTTCATAATGAAACACATACATGTGTGGAGTGACACGTATAATCCAACTCTAATCTTTTCAGACGTTGTAACAAGGCTGACAAGTCACATAAAATCAAAGGAACCTCACCATAAAATTCGGCATATAATAGTTAGCACAGCTTTGTTAAAGAAAAAAGAAAAGAAATCACATTGTTACTGAAAACACAATTGTTTGCCAAACTACCACTTTCTTTTGTTTTACAATAGTTTTCAAATAAAACAAGGCCGTCTTTCACAGACGAGGGAGGGCAAGGGCTTTGTAAACCACTTTCTCTCTCCCTCTTTCAATAAAGACCCTGTGCCTAGCATACCTGCAATGTTTGATTCCATGTAATTGAAACAAGGCGAGAGTGGGTCCTTGCCAGCACATGGCCTCACCATTTAAGGTAATGTTTGCGCTGCTAAAGCGGCTAATGAATCCAAGTCTTGGGAGCTGGCACAGCGACTCCCCTCACCAGGCCTGAAAGCGCCTCAGGATGCTGTCCCCTTCCCTTCCACACAGCTGTGAAAAGTTTAAAAAGCCCGACCCCATAACATGAAACGGTGAGGGCGAATACAACTACAATTAAAAAGGGGGGAAAAATATTACTTTGGCATCCTGAGGTCATTATCCGCAGTTTATTGCCATTTGTACAGTGCTTTTATTTTGCTTTATATGAGGAGGATTGGCCTTTAATTGCAGCGTTTGCTTGTTTTTCCTTGCAGTGTTTTTAATTTCTGAATGCTTGTATGCGTCAGGGGGGAAAAAAGCCTGTGTACCTTCAATGACCCCATGAATTCCCCCAGCAGAATGATGTGTCCTATCTTAAACCCTCTGTCCTGGGATTCTCCTCAAAGCTCATGAAAAATGAAGCCACAGACGATGAGGTTCTTCAAAACAGTAAACTCATCATCTGTGCTAATTTCATTGGGGACAGACTTGTAGTCTCAAAATGTTAATTTCTTAAATTACCCTTAAAAGAAAGGCAAATGTTATTGTAGTTAAATGTTCAGTGTCTTTTCTTTGGAGCAAAACATGAATTGTTTATTCTTAAGTGCATCAGATAGGGTACATTTTAAGTTGATATGATTAAGATATGGATTGGAAATGATAATAGTTCAGGGGTCAAACTAGATTATTTGAACTTTTCATGGTTTATTTATATGATTGCATGAAGAATAATTTGAATTCCACACATTGCTTTAATGTGATTACATCCAATAGCAGTAGTGCTACATTGTAAATACAACTTATTTCTCCTGGCTTTTCTGTGAACAAGTGTAATACAACACAGACTTCCTCCACACAGGACCAGACCACATTCAGCCAACAGTACAACAATTACATCTGTCCTAGGAATTAGGAACACATTTGAGACCACAAGCCACAAATACTACACAGAGGAAATACTGCTTTTCAGCTATGTTACCTTTCTTCTGTGGCTTGCTCTATTGAGCCTTTTGAGAGAGGGTCTTAATCCACTAACTAGACTGGAGAGCACCCTAACTGGCCTAATCCAGAGCCTCTCTGGGGCTCTCCCAGGTACTGATTGACTGATTGGTGGAGATGGATACTATCTGGTGTGGTGCAGCTCCATTGGGCATTTAAACAACATTAACACAGAGAGAGAGAGAGAGAGAGAGAGAGACTACTATGAATGATAGTCTCCTGATAAATCAGTATGTGCCATGACAAATGCACAGTTTATGACACTCCAGTGCTTCTGTCAGATATGATGACAGATGTAGCTACTGTGTTTGTATGCAGCCAGGTTGATGCATGAATTCTGAGTGAAGTCCTCAGTTAACTGTCCTCGTCTGGTAATTTAGCAGGTTTCTTCAAATGCAATACAATAGTTTGCTCAAGGTTATTTTAGCCTAAATAATCCCTTTTACAGCTTTTAACAGCTCTTTTATTCATTCAGCTGTTAGAAGTTTTGTATTTCAATTTTGTCATTATCCATATTTTAGCACTGATTATCCACAAATGCGTTTTTTTTAATTTTTTTTTATTACTCTTTTATTATTTTGATAGCAGGGTAGTATTTTACTTTATTCATACAACAAATACTGTAAAAGTGAACCTCACTCTTGATATTGAAAGACTGAATTAAGAACCTTTTTCCATTTAATATGTCACACAGGTATTCAGATCTTGAAACAAATCTAAGATGGGTGGTATCATATCCAAGAAATTCCTCCTTCTAAGCTTCCTTGTAAAATATGTCTATATCCTGTGCTCGGATCTCATTAGAAGAGTGTGTACCCACTGGAGTGTGTGAACCTTCGCAGAGCTCAAATCTTAGGAGCACCACTGATGTAATTAGAGATTGGTTCACATAGCACATTATAGTGATCTTTTCTTTGTGAGCAAAGCAGCAAAAACAACTGGATCTGACATCTGACATTGTAATCTAAGAGATTTTACTCCCACTTTATTAGTTTTTAAACATCACAATATTTGACTATATTGAAACAACAATTTCGATAATAAAAAGGCACATTGCTGGAGCATAATTGAGCAAAGCAGTATTAGACCCTAATTAAATTACTCCCTCCCCTTTCATAGCTAAATGATAATCATCACAAAGATTCACATGCCCATTTGCTAATAGATATGGTGAAGTTATTAAAGTAATCAGCAGCAAAGAAAATCCATTCAAAATTGATTGTGGAATATGCTGATCGTGGCATGGTATTATTTGGAGGTTGAGTCCAGTGTGGGAGTGATCATTAAGAGATCCTCCAAATGAATGGGAATTATCCTTATTCTGAAGAGGGGGCTTATAGGAGTGAAGGCTTCTCACTGAAACAGACCTTAATTAAGAGCTCCAATGTTATTATCAAGCAATTGCAGATTGGCTGATTTCTTTCTGAGTGAAGTTATGTGGATACAGTTATAGACAAATTAGCTTTTTGGCAGGTAAGATTTGAGTGTAAGCATTATTATCAATCAGAACGAAGGAACAATTTTATTTCCAAACTTCAAATCTCAAGTGCAATGTGTCCTTCAGTTTCCTCGAAATACACTGCTCCTCATGCTTAAAATGCCTTTTATTGTCTTTGCATGCAACCTTTTCTATCTTGATCTGAGAAAAAAAAAAAAAATCAATGCTGATTAGCCTGGTAATATGATTATGTGCATCTGGAATTGATGTTTACTCTTAAACCAGTCAATGCCAGTTAGGTATGAAACCATGCAATCCTTCACTTTAAATCACATTAATACCTAATCATCTAGAATGAGGGAGAAATTCATTTGGTGACAAACTTACTTTAAATTAATGTTGCTTTTCCAATTTAAAATAGGCTATAAAATGTCTATCTAAATTATCCTGCCCTGCACTGTCAAAAGAAATTCTGTTTGTCTTGTTATTTTAACTTAGGTATAATTTAAGAAATTTAACTATCTTGGTTCACAATATTGTGGAAAAACTGAAAAAAATAGGTGTGGAAAAGTGTTATGTTAATGTGCAAAATAACTGTGTATATGTGGTTTTAATTCCCGATTCAAAAATAAAGAGAGAGAAAATAAAAGAATCACAGGTGATATTTCATTTGTGTCAAAATCACATATTAAAAATTCTGAAATCTGTTCATCAGATTTTTAAAACCTTGAGTTAAGTCAGAGTAAATAAAGAGTTATTCTTTAATAGTGGAAGCAGCAGCACATCTTTTGTTTCTGTGTCTCGTTTTCATCTTGTACAGCACGAGCCCTGCGGAGTGCACTGAAGGAAAGGGTACAATTGCATTTCAAACCTATCTGCTTTGCATTACTGTACCAACACGCGCAGATGCCTCTAAAAATGCAGAGGAAGCCCAGACGAGAAAAAACGCTCAGGAAGAAGAAAAAAAGCGTAGTGTGTAGGCATACAGTCCAGTCTAATGAGATCTGTTATTCTGGCCCATTTTATGCCCACCTAATCACACGCTCAGATAGATTCTGTGAAACCCCATCTCCCTTTGAAGACACTCCCACCACTCATGTGATCTGATTAGTATTTTACATGAGATACCAGCCCGGGCCAATTATGAGAGCTGACCAGGATGTTCCAGTCATTTGATGGGGTGGAGATTCAGTGAGGTAGAATCATAATTTAGGGCAGTTTAATAGAGACCCCTGGATCAGTGGCTCCCATAATGCGCTGTAAAAAAAGGTGGCCCAATTAGAGCCTACCCAGGAGCACTTTCAGTCTAACCAGGCTTTCTCATCCAGTTGCCAAATCTTGTGTAGGATGTTTTTGATCTTTTGTACCCTTTCACAACTTAGTTTTTAATTTTTCTTTTGTCTCTTTCGAATAGAAGATAAGTTTAAAAGATATTGTCTATGAAATGTTTTTAACAGCAAATAACTGAATTCTTGTATGTTGTTTCTGAAAGATCACACAATGATGATATACGTTTAAATGTGTGCTTAGGCCTGAACATGACCTTTCTATATAAAAAAAATTAGGCTTCATGAGAAATATATTTAACTGCTATTTCCTATATAGAAATGCTTCATTAATTGGTGAATGAAGTAAAACAATGCAAACCACTGTAGCACAACAATTCGCAAGTTTTATTGTATTCTCTGTGGAGACAATAAAAGAGAGATAGTGGGTCCAGAAGAGGGTGCCATAGATCAGAATCCAAGCACACACTGCCTTTTCTTTTGCCTTTTTTTTTTTTTTTTTTTCTACCAGCCATGGTACTGTCTGGCAACACACACACCCGCACTCACACACACAGATCTGATCAACTAGTGTAGCACGCTCCTAGGTAGCTGTCTGTTCTTTAGCAGAGTTCATAACTGTCAGCTCCTAATTCAGTACAGTAGAGCAGTGTTAATTATCATCCAGCGAGGCAGGAGAAAAGGGAGATGGGGGGCCACAAAAGTAAGAACTATTCAGAAAATAGGAAAAATGTATTTCAGCTGTGAGGGGAAGTAATTATGCTTTTATCCTCAACAATATTTTTTTTCTATTTTTCTCATTCTCTCCTCTCTGTCTCTCTCTTGGACTCTCTCTTTCTCCTCCAAACCAGTGTGTGTACTCTCCCGCAGGACCTAGGTGAGGAGTTATTTCTGCATCTGGCTTGAGGTTCCACCGAGCTTTTACATAATCAAATCAATATTGCTATGATTCACCCTCTGGCAACGACTGCCTCGTGCAAGTTTCACTGGTGATGTTTGGCAGCTTACGAGATAAAAAAAGACAGAGAGTGAGAGGAAAAAAAACCTTAGTTAAAAATCTCTGGGCTATTGATTTCTTGCTTTGTTGGTCCTCTCACTACCACCCGGCTTCTCATCACATTCTTTTTCCTCCCTCTCTCCTTTGTTGTGTCCTCCATGTTCCAGGTGTAATTTTTCAGTCAGGTAAATAAAAAAGTGGTCCGACCGCGAGGTGGGGTTCTGGGCCAAGGAGGGGCCAAGATGTGGCAAGGATTCTGTGTGAGGAAGTGTGGCAGCCTGCTGTGTGATCCATCTTGATGAGTTGACGGGCTATAGACAGGAGGAGCACACCAAACGGAATCCTCAATAAAAGCAAATATGACAGCCAAATGTTGAAAAGAGGAAAAAAAACACCCACACCCACCGATATCTAAAACACAAAGACAAAGCCCTTGAAAATACTCCAGTGAAAGGCAGATCTCCGCACTAGTGTTTCACTCGTTATTGAACTGGGTGGTTGAGAAGCGATGTAGAATGCTAGATATCGTTACACATCGCTGGAATGACATGATGAAAAGTAACAGAACCCGCTGTGCTCCCTAAAATCAGCAGCAAGCATCAGAGGCAGACAAATTCAAATCCACAGTTGAAACAATACACAAAAAATGTGATTACTTTTGCAGTGTATCTCCACCAGCAAAAAACAGGACTTATCAAAGCCAGCCTCAGAGTGGTGAAACTCATTCACAATAAAGTGTGTTTTGGTTTAGTAGAGTGGAGTGAGCACATCCAGACAACCTCTAAGATGATATTCACAGTTTTTTTTACCCTCTTATATCTTCATAAATCATGCCCAAATATGACTTATTTAAAGATTCGTTGAGAGCTTGAAGCTCCTCCAGCCTTTTCATCTTAATACACTTGTGCTGTCTGGACAAGTTCAGCACAGTCCTGTTAGTTGCCGCACCAGAGCATAAATCCTTCCTCTTTGTCACTTTGATCAGCCTCCCTTTCCTTTCCTCAAGTGTCCATGAGGAATGTGAGAAGGTGGGGGACAGTGGGTGGAGAGGGAGTACAGGGTGAGGTGACAGGATGCGAAAGGAGGAGGAATGACTGTGTGTGTGTGTGTGCACGGGGGGGGGGGGGTGTAGATAGCACATATCACATCGCATTGATTCGGTCCATTTGGTGGACTGAACATGAACCCAATAATCAGATCTTGCTTAAGCACGCGCTTCCTCAGTAATTGACTCTCGCGTATTGATTAAGATGTTGATGTGTCCCAGTCCCTGCTCCTGTGCTAATGCAACTGAGAATGAGTCTGACCCCCCCCCCACTCCCTCCCCCAGCCTCCCCCCTCACCTG
>CM076650.1:9996447-10007938 GCA_038496675.1 Rachycentron canadum | reverse complement strand
CCCCCCTCACCTGCCCCCACTTGCACATTGACACCAACACTGACACACAGACACATGACGCAGACACACACACACACACACACGTACATGCATGAACAGTCACACACACAGAAACGCACACACGATGCCGGAATGAGGCTGTCATTGGACTCAGTCTAATAGATAAAGCTGTCATGCCGATGCTGCAGTGTCTCACAGGGCCAGCAGACCAAATTAGCCAGTCAATAATTTATGTAGAATAAGCAAAGAGAAAGAAACACTGACAGAAAAATGAACAACACCGTGGCAGAAATGGCAGCGATATACAAATTACTGGTGGACTTGATTGTTGGTTTCTAAAGGTCACGGTATTTAAGTTTGTACTCCTTTTTATCTTATTTTTTTCTTTTTTTCTTTTTTTTTAACTTTTATCCAGACTACTACTTGGGGGGAGATTGTGAACACAAATGAACAAAGTCAAAAGAAAAAAAAAAAGACATAATAGTCCTACTTATAATATTGGGGTGGCCATTATATTAATATTATTTCTCATGGTAACCAGAAAAGCTCAGTGTGTAATTGATAATGATCTTTTATATTTAGAAAAAGTTTGAGGACATGAGTGGAAAATGTTGTGTAATATATTCTACCTGATGCTGCTGTAACAGCCACCGTAAGATGTTTAATTTGCAGTCCTTTCAGTATTTAGTGCCCCGTTTTTTGTTTTTTCTTCTTTTTGGACAGCTGTGGAAATAATGAAATTAAAGCCCTGTTATGTGGCTGATTCAGATGTTATTTCGATATCACGTCATGTTCATGTGAATAATACTTATACAGCACTGCAGCACTGTAAAGTACAATTAGTGGACTTGAGAAAGTGCATCCAGAGGTTACACTGATGCATAGTCACTAAGATGGTGTAAAACGGCAACCTTTTTTTTTTTTTTACACTTGAATCTCATCTATTTTTCATCTCATTTTTCTACAAAAATCAGCTATCAGAATGTTATAAAAAAATTTATTTTATATTTTAAAGAGCATGAGTGGAGAGTTAAATAAATTAGTGTAGTGGTTTTCTGGTGACGTTATTGTATGCGTTACTTTCAATGGCCAGCCCACGCCATTTTGTTTTTCTCTCTTTTATTCTTCTTTTCACTTAGGTCTGATAGTAACAGAGCAAAATAGTTTATTGGCGCATTAATGAATTTGATATTTTACAGCAGTGGACTGTAGCAGTCTGCAGGTTAAGTAAGCGCTTGGTGATGGTCATTTCACAATTCACCAGATAAGCTAGTGTAATGTTGATGAACAAACATTCAGATTGCATATTACAAAAATTACTAAAACTCTTAGTCTGAGATATGACCATTTACCACAGACTATCCTGTTTAACATTTGATGCTTGTGAAGCTCATCAAGCTTTTTTTTGGCAATATGCTACCTTTGCTCTGACATGTTTTATACAAATATTCAGTGTTGATGCTCCTCAGATTTTACATCGGGCCGTTTTATGAGTTTGTGAATGATCCGTTTTTACATTGTGTAGTTTTGTTGGATAGTGTAGATGATTCTTGATTCCCATCACCTTTGAAAAGTACATACACACACATTCTTAACAGTAACTTAACTATTCAACAATGCAGGGTTACAGTGGCAAAGCATACGAGCACTTTTGTTTGATATTAACCCTTATCTTGTTGGGACTGCAAGTCCCATGACAAGAAAAAATGTTGCCAAGGATCTGGTAGAAAAGATCGTTGTGTGTTTGTGTCTTTTGAAAAGCAGAATGCATGTGTGCATTTCTGTGTGTGTGTGGCCTTCAGGCCTCTCCTAGCCTGCTCCTGCCCCAATGGGAGGGCTGCCTGTAGCGAGGTGAACCAATCCTCTGAACCACCCACCCCCTCCCTCCTCTCTCCCTTACACTTCCATCTCTCCTAGGAGTGGACCGACACCTCTCCGCTGGCCAGAGGGAAGACCAGCGCCTCTCTTGGGCCTCCTTCTATGTCTCCAATCAGCCTGCGCTGCCATGGCCCTAGGGCTGCTGCGATGTGATAATCTCTGCCTTTTGCGTTATGCATTGCCCTGATGAATTCATCTTGTGACCACCTGGCACTCGCTGTTAGGAATTCAAGTGTTGTTTTTGCAGTACAGGCTGGGGCGAACGCTGTGAGGGACTGTTTTCTGACTGTCAGAGAGACCCTCTTCTCCTCCCTCCCCCTTCTCTTCATCTCTCCTCCTCCAACATCGGCAGAATGTTTTAACCTCTCAGAAGACCCTGGCGTATCTGCTGTTGTGGTGGCAGGAGTGGGATTCTTCACCTCAGCAGGACCTGTGTGGGAAAAAGCCCTGCTTGGTATTTAAAAACGGAAGGGCTTTTTGCTGTAAGACAAATTGAAACGCAGGAGGCTAGAGAGGAATGTGGCTGTCAGAGTCAACAGCTGCTAGTTTTTCACTGTGAATAATCACTGAGGTTGACCCATGGAAGCTGAGGATTGTGTAACACACATTTCACAAAATTAAAGGTCAATGCAAACATATGGCGAAGCTTGTGCCCCATAACATTTGACTTCCTTTAAAGCTGCTTTTGTGACCTCAATTAAATTATGGAAATAGAAACTTTAGGCAGACAGAATCACTGTTGTGTTTCAGTGTCTGGCTTTATAATACAGGTTCAATCGAAATAATGAATTAATAGATGCATTTTTCATAAACCTTCAGAAAAAATGTGTGCCCCAATGCTGAGGAGTCCAAATTTGAATACGGTCTCACATGTACACGATGTAGTCACACTGCACTTGAAATAGCTTGTGGCTCAAAACATTAGAATTTCATATTTTCTTCTAGCTTGCTTCTGTGTGTGTGAGAGAGAAAGAAAGAGTGTGTATAAGGAAGAGAGCAATGGTGTCCATGTCCTTGGCATCACACCAAATCTATAATTTACACTTTTACATAATTGGACTTTGCCTTTGCTGCTTATTGATTGTGCATCCTTGTCTTCTCATTTTCTCCAAGTGACAGAGCAGCATGGGTAAATATTTTAATAAGCCATCTGAAAAGAAAAAAAAAAATAGACACTTCAGCAGGACTTGTACCATGTGTCAGAAGGAGAAACACAATGAGAGACCACCATATGGAGACATACGCGTTGCACAACCCTGGCATGTGTCATTACTTTTGATCTTACACTCATTTAGTTGTATTTCATTCGACCCAGGCCATGACACTAAACAGAGACACTGTTCTCATCAGTCACTGAACAGGACATTTTTTCAAACCCTCAGAATTTTTTTTTCTCCACAAAATGAAAATAATCAAATGAAGGTTTTCCTTGTTTATTATGCCTCATTATTTTGCACTGTAAGTGGATATGATAAATTGTGCTATATACCAGGCGAGGTTGCCAGGAAAATCTGATAAGAGAAATATTTACCCCCAGAGTTCTGCCAGTAAACCACCAATGATGGATGAGCAAAGGACAGAATGTAACGTTCATTTGCCAGACACGGCAGATTCTGAGCCGACAATCTACAATAAAATTAGCTTTTTGTCAGAATTTCTATTTAGAATTAAAATAATATATATTTGTAATTTCTGCAACACTGCTGTTAATCCTTTCTTTTTTTTTTTTTTTTTAATCACAGTTGGAAATGGGTATAGTTAAAAAATAATATTACGAAAATGAGTTTACCAATAGTCAGCAACAAAAGCAGTTTCCTTTGTTGGTGAAAACATTTGACATGCTGGCAAAAAAAAAAGTTTGCAAGATTTTAAATGGGGTTGAAGTCCCTAGTTTTGTAGTCTCAGCACTAAGTCATCTAAGACTCAGACAAGTATGATACATCTTAGGGCCAAAGTTCCAAGATGAAATATTAATCAGTGAGAGGTAGCTTGCCAGGCCGCTGTCACTCTGCTATCATCCACAGGACTTTAGACTTGTTAGCCAGGTAGCTACAGGCGAGGCCCCATGGCTGAAATTCCACAAGGAGTTGCTGAGTGGGCAGGTGTCTTTGTGTCAAACCTCTCACTTGTTTTCCTGGACTAACTGTTTGTATTGCTCTGCCTCTGATCATGAAGGGTAACCTTAATCGCGGTGGGTGAAGCCAATCTTTGTGAGCTGTCATTAAAACGGCCCCCACGGGCATGGTGGTGCGGTAGTAATTTTGCACTCAGGGCTATTGAAGTCGCCATCTAAAGAATCACTTCTTTTTTTTTTTTTTTCTTTTTTTTTTTCTCCTTTTCAACAAGCTGGCTTCAAATCTCTCCCATCTTAATCGTCAGAACAGTGTTTGATTGAACATGACAGCACTGTAACTAAACTTGAAAGGGGCTGAGAATACATGCTGCTGTTGTGGCTTTCTCTTTCTTTGGAGGTATCATCAGCTACTTTTCAGGAAGTTTGAGGAACCAAAATTCGCTGAAATCCTTAATGTTGAAAATCTGTTCTTTTATCATGCGTATGCTGGAATACATGCCATGTATGATTAAGGATATGAAGCAGATTTGGAGAACAGTGAAGGTCATGGTTTTCTTCAGCTTTTTTGTTGAATTTAGTAGCTACTGTTTTCATTTGGTACCTTATGACCTAGATGGTGCAGCAAACTAACTGTGATGGACTTCAGGCAATTATACTTAATTGGGTCCGATTGGTTCCCTTAAAGCTTGTCCACTCACTTCCAGTTGAGAGTCACTTGGCTAGAAGTCAGGACTGGAGTGATGCCATTGCTCCTGGCATCTGGTGAACTTTCACTGAGCACTGGCACGCATGGTTTCTCCTTAACCATCCCCCAGACTCAGTGTGACTGCTGCTTGAATGCTGCCTAGTTCACAGTTACAGCTGCGTACCTTTGGAAAGAACAAGGCACACCAGGCAATATGAATCACAGCAAAAGTCTGATGGGTTAAAACCAAGTATATATAAAATGTCTTAAAGCTTTAAGTTTACACCTTGATCTCATATTAAAATCTCATCTCATATTGATCTCATATTAAAAAATTAATATAGATTATGGATCTTTAATTCTATTAAAAACATACATTTCAAGCCATTGTATATATTTAGTGTGTACGCATGTATTACATCTGAACAGAAAAATGCCAGTGTGCTGCTGACTTTTCGTAATCACCCACTATGTTGTGTGTTCTCATTTAGGGTCTCCTCCTGCTCCTCTATGCTGCTGCAGACTAATAAGCTTGTCCTGTAATCATGTTAGCTGCCCTGTCGGCCCCAGCCAGGGGACCTAATTGGGACAGAGCCTTGGACAAAGTGAAAATTAATAACTTTTGTCAAGCTCCTGGCGCATTGTCTTATGAAGCAGCGCAGGTCAATTAGAAAGCGTGATACGATAAGGTCCAAGCAGCAGAGGAGAGCTGACTCAATTAGGACAGGGACTGGACTGGTGAGCCCGGAGTCAGAGAGGGAGGTAGAGAGAGATTTAATCCCTAAACTGTAGGTTAATGTGCTGCAGAAATGGACTGTTAGTTGCATTTAAATGTCTTTTTCAAGTTAAAGGGACATGGCATCATACAGGACCACTGGAGACATTTATGATCTGGAAACATTTTTCTATCTCCACACCAAACAAGATGTAATGGTTTTAAACAGCTGCTTTTGTCAGTGTATGTGTGTGCACATGACCGCGTATGTGTGTGTTTGTTGAGAGCTTGAGGAGCTGTCACTTAGATAGACTGTTCCCATGCAAGCAGTACAAGCCCCCGAAGCACGTATCAGTGATGCGCATCAAAGGAATTGTGTGAAAGCCTTTATAGTTATAATGGATGGGCAGACGCCAAACTGGAAAACTCTCGATGTTTTCTCTTCCCTCTTTTATTTCTCCCTCCTGAAAATGATGTGTGGGACCAAGTCCAGGAAGAATGTCAGGGAATCAGTGGCCAGGCTTTACTGGAATCACTGGCTTCCTTTCCTTTTTACACCACCATCATTAATGGTTTGTTTGTCGTTAAGCTTTATTACCTAACCCGCGACAGAAATGGGGAAAGCTTCAAACCTGATCTGAGTGTGCACGCTGCCTCTCGCGACGGCTTCTTTCCTCCCCCCACATGTGCTAATGATTCTAAGTATCTCAGGACTGCCACAACACATGTAATTTAATTATCAGCTCTACTTTGTGTCAATAGTGTCTGCAAAACACAAGCGGCTCAGAGCAGCCAAGAAGTGCAGGGTTGCAGATAGTTTTCTCTGGAGAGGAAGAACACACTTATCTGTGATTCAACATATCGTCGCCTTGTTTCCTCACTTCCCGCTACCTGCCTCCCTTGTTGATTCCCTTTGTGTAGATAGTGATCTTAAACCTGTCCCAATTTTGCTCTGAATGTGTCACAGTCTGCAGCCACACTCTCCTGTCATGTTGCAGTATTATGAGCCCAAATCCTGCCCTGCTTCCTTGATAATGTGTGCTGGTGTTGTCGTAGGAACTATCTCCAAAGCCAGAGCTAAGGCTCAAAAAAATTTTAATGGTGTACTTAGAGCCCTATGCAAGGTGTACACAATCTGCCAGAACTTTCAGTTCAGTGCCCTCTTGCATAAAATCCGACTCACATTTATGGATGGTCCTATGTGTTATGGAAAATGTTACAATATAAATAAACAGGTCAAACTAGACCACACACTTACCATAGCTTACCAGGAAATACTTATTACCACAGACTCAGCCAGACCGTTTTTTTCTTACTTACTGTTGTGTCTTACTGTTTTCAGGTTAATGCTTAACATTTCTAAAACGATTAAAAAAAAGAAAAAGAAATCAACAGTGAATTTAGGGACAAAACTTTTTTTTTTTGTTTAAACTTCACCCCACATGCAATGATTTATCTAAGCTGAGCATGATAACTCAGCACAGGGAAAATATATCAGTGGGTTACATGTATAACCAAGACAATATTTGACAAAGTGACAAACCAGAACTTTATTTGATTCTCTGACACTTATGTTTGAAATGTGTTACTATAAGCACTGGAGCAGACCCATTTTTGGAATATTGTGTACTTCCACTACCTTTGTGGCATGGCACTTTAATGTGCTTAAGTCTCCAAGCAGATGTGCAAACAGAGGTGGACTGTATGGGTTTCAAGGCCAGTGGCCAGAATGGGATTAAGCTCACAGCTCTAAAAGAAAACATTTTTCATTTTACTTTGCATTTGGCAATAGAAGGTTTAGCTGTATTAAAGTGAAATAAAGTGAACTGTATTGAATTCGATTAAAACGCACTGATTTGACTCGAGGGATATGCCATTCTTAACACTGACTTAAGCAGGGTGTTATTGAAAATGCTTGGTAAAACCATTAGTCTGTTGTTCAGTAGTTAGAGGCACAACTGCAGCTACTAATCTTGCACCATGAAACTGATCAAATACCCAAGTATATAGTCACATAATGTGATACTGTCTGTATCATGCTGTAACATGAGGCAGATGTCTCAATCTGTACTTTCCAAGTATTCCAATTGTTAGCAATTTAATCTTGGGCTACATCTGTGTGTAACCTAGTAAGCAGTCCCTCCTGCCACCGCATTATTGTTCTCTCCCATCGCTGTTCCTTCTTGGGGAAGTTTCAACCCCCTTCCACACAGGTAATGCAGACAAATGGGGCTTTAATGCTATTCACAGTCCCATCCTACATTCCCTCGCTTTGTCATCAGTTTGCCTCCCCTTTAAATGCATTTCCCCACCTTAAGCAGCACTTTATTGTGGCGTGTTATTTTGTCCAATTCGATTAAATGGACAGTAACTAGGAATCCATTTGAACCTGATCCTTGCTCAGGCTTCCTCTGCCAACTCCATTAACTGTCATACTTGTCCAGAAGCCCTCCTGTGCAATGGCCAAATGTGTAAGTTGATGCATCATCAATAACCATGCAGAGAGAATTGCACAGTCTTTAAAAAGTAAAACCTTATATTTTACGTCTTTCCACTGAGGCAGCAGATCAAATCAGCAACAGCGCAGGCCCCACTCTAATATGTTTAAACACTGATGAGACGCAACTCTAGACTCCCCTGAATGGGACCACGGCACTCTCACTCTCAGTGTCTCAGCGTAAAGTGGTCTCATCCACGAAGTTATGAGTGTAGACACAGACACTGGTGCTAGTTTACCCACATTAGAGACTGCTTATCAGGGCTTTTGAGACCCAACCCCCCTTCTCACATCTCCATCATGAAATACTTGTCTTTACTATGGACATGAAACTATGAGAAAGGAGAGGCAGGAGCTTGGGCGTGTGAACCCCTGTGGTGAGTGCTGCTCTCTGGGCTTATTTCTTGGATCTCTCCCTGTTGTCTGTTGGGACTCTGTTGATGCTGTAGAGCAAGAGGACACCAAAGCCCTGAGCAGCCTCTCAGATTTATTGAAACTTCATGTCCTGTCCCGGTAGCTCATTTGTCAGGAGACCTAATTTACACTGGCCCTTAAGACTAATTGCAAATTTGCGAAAAAATGCTGATGTCGTTGGAACTGAGTAGGGCCTTTTTTTTTTTTTTTGCCCCTCCCTCGGTGTCCCTTGCCATGCATTCGCTAATGCGTTTCATCTGTGGAGCATAAAATAGACAGTGTTTCTTTCCTGTGTGTGTATGTGAGAGAGAATAGGGTAGGGTGTGTGAGAGAGCAAACGCTCCAAGATAAACCCCTAATGGGACTACTAACAAGCAGGAAATCGTGACAAAAACACAAACAGTATTTACTGTTTAATTCAATTCTGGGAGACCAATGCCCTCCCATCTTCCCTATCAAGTTATCAAGGCCAGAAACAAACCCCAAGACACCGGGCCACATGGCACTGTCTATTCTTGGCAACTAGCAGACACCACATGACAATTAGCAGTACAATTATCCCAGCCACTGGGTAGCTCAATGTGCAGATGGCAATTGCTCCTAATGAGAGGACTTCTGTAAAGCAGAAAACATATGCATACAAAGTAAAGAGAGAGCCATACTTAAACTGCAGTTGTATCCATTTTTTTCATGTATTATGTTTTGCTTTTGCATTTGATTTCTGCACATACTGTATATTGCAGCTGCATACAAATGGAAATGGCATGACTGCATGTCGTTTTATGGAAAGGTCTTAATCATAGAAGGGCAGATTCTTGAGGTTTCTGCAAATATTCCCCATAAATGCACAATGTTTCAGACAGTATAAATTCTGAGAAGAAGGAAGGTCTGTTGTTAAAGACAGATCATGGTTTCACCCTGACCATTAGATTGCATTTCATTTATATGCCTTCCAACAATAATGTTTATATCCTTAAGAGGGTGTGAAGTATTTTGGGCTAAATGGCAGAGCTGTGGTGTACTTAAGATTTGAGTGTTCTGGGCAGATGTGAGTACAGAGCACATGCTGGTTGATTTGAGGGATAATATGCAACCACATGACTCAATCAGGAGATCTCCTCCCTTCATCAAGGTTTTGACACATTCACCATACTCTGTGGCTGTTTTCACATGCAAGTATTTAGAAACTGACAGATTCTTGTCTTGGAGAACATGTTTCAGGAAATCTCCTCTGCATGTGCACACTTTTGAAAGTGGAACCATGTAAAATCTTCAGCGATAGTTTCCAGTAATTACTTTTTTCCTGACTGTCAATGATTTACTTCTCACCTCTCTTACATCTTTTCTTAGGCTTGAATACTATCCTGAAAGACATGTTGTTTAAATACAGCACACTTATACACACACATAGGGAAAAAAGTCCATCCTAGCAGTTTTGGCAGCAGCAACACACAAGCACAGGAAGAAAAATGCTGTTTAGGGGTAGTTTGAAGGGTCGAGCAATTATCTGATTACGAAAAACATTATATGTCAAAAAGAACAACAACATGTAATTGGCTTGGTGTGTTAGAGCTGCGGAAGGCCAGATGTAGAAAAATGTGCATGCCTGTCAATGTAATGGCTAACAGCTTGACCACACAGTCCATAAGGCCTGCACCAGGAGGGCTCAAACAGCAATAAAGCCCAATGCTAGCATTTGTTGGTGCTAGACACTCCAATTTGATTGGTAAAATTCACACTCTAATGGGCTTATAAAGGATTTCTTGGGCCCAGAACAATGAGCTGGAGGGCTAGAGCAGTGCCAGGTCATGGACACCCAGCGATTCACAACATCCCCCCCTTCTGGGCATGCTTAGTTTCCTCCATATCCACCAGTTACCCTCTGCAGCTCTGTTTAAAAGCCAGTCGGGATGTTCCAAAGGTATTTAATAGTAGTGGTGCTAGAGGTTGGGGGGGATTTCTGGACCTCCCACACTTAGGTTCAACCATAGAGCCATGGCTTTTCTGTTTCACCCCACCCCATCCCTGCCTCTCTCTCTCTTTTTCTTGCTTTCTCTCTCCCCAACCAAATGTGTAAGTGTAGAGAAAAAAAAGCTCTTTAACCAGAGACACCTTTCTCTTGCACCTTACCCATTTGCTCCCCTTTCTGGTGAAGACAACACAGAGGGATAGTGAGCCCACACATAGGGAACACATTTACCCAGGCATAAGGCCAGAGCATTGCATTCCCATGGATCTGCTAGGGGGATAGAACTGCAGAGCACATTTTACACGTAAATATTCAGAATTGGATATGGCACATCCTCTCTTTTTTTCTTTGTCCTTTTTTCTCCTTTCTGTTTCTCACATGTCTCATCCCCTTCACTCAAATCAGACTTCCATGTTTTGACTGACTATCTTGGCCACGATGGCCAAGACAGGAGTAGAACAAAAGCAGAGAGGAGTTTTGGATTCATTTGATTTTTATTTGTATTGCGTCAGGAATTCAGACTTACATTTTATGCCTGTTATTCACAAAGGACAGCCAACTTTACCTCATGGTTCAGATATTTGCGGGTAGGCAGAAGGAGAGCATGTTCAACACTCCCTCAGTGAAACCACCATGTGTTTTCTGTGTGTTTGTTTTTGTATATTTGTGCATATGTCCATCGAACTGTCAGTGGTAACTTAAGGCCTAAGGGCTTGTTTTGTTTTGTGCATGTGAATGTGTACTCTTGTTGCCTCTTGGGATCACTGCATTGTAGTCATATCTCAATTTCCCCCCAGAAGTTCTCAGAGCTATTGTTTAATCTCTATTTTCATCCTACACATATGTAACTGGCTCTGAGTTCTCAGTCAGAACTGTTTGCACATGCAACCACATTTGTTTTATGCTGCCTGTCTAAAACTGTCCAACAGCACCTTGTGTTGGTGGCTTTCTGTGACTTGTTTGTTGTGGCTGTCAGTCTCCTGTCCTTGATGTGATGCAGTATTTGATACTTGCTGCAAAACCATGACCCTGATAAAGGCCACGAGCCAGAGCGTGTTGCTCTAATAATACAGTTCTTATGTAAACTTCGTGTTGCTGGAGTTTTGACCTTTGCAAAACCAACTAGCCACTAGTACCAGTAAAGTCTAAACGTCCAGTATTTGTGTGTGTGTGTGTGTGTGTGTGTGTGTGTGTGTGTGTGTGTGTGTGTGTGTGTGTGTGTGTGTGTGTGTGTGTGTGTGTGTGTGTGTGTGTGTGTG
>CM076650.1:9951761-9996399 GCA_038496675.1 Rachycentron canadum | reverse complement strand
GGTCTCAGTGTGTGTTTCTTTCTCTTTCCCAGTGGTGGTGATGGTGGCAGTGCTGGGATTATGGAGTGGGTGTTTGCTCCCTTTCAACAGTCTCTCCACATGGCCTCCTGCCTCCTTTGTCTTTTTATAGCCTCCTTCTGGGAGACGCTGCACTCTCCCCGAATGCAACACAAGCCAAAACACCTCTCAGTTCCTTTGCCAGAGCCTGTTAACCAGGGAATACTGCTATTCCTCCCCTACTTTTCTACACGCACCTTCTCTCATCTCTCACCCCCCACCACCAATGCTTCTCTCCTCAGCCTGGGCTGGACACAGATTTTTGATTTTTGGAACATGTGAGCATGAGAGTGACACAGGACTCATAATGTTAACATGTGAAATTCAAGCCTTGGGTTTGAAAAGTATGACAAGTTAAACCTTATGTGGTCCTGAATTAATATAGTCACCTCTCAGTCACATTCATTTCCATCACATTCATTTTCCTGTGGAAAGAATGGGGATCACTCTTTGCACTATGAAATCAATCGGACAACTTTGCTGATTTACAGTAAAACTATGCTGACCGGTGTATGTTGTACGCCATGGTCTACCAAATGTCACTGCATTGCCAAGATTAGCATTAACAGCTGTTTACCTACCATTCTTATAGAAATGTTCAGCATCAAACTTCATTCCTTTACTGCCAAGAGCTTTGGAGTGATGGAAAGCAACACCAATGCTAACTCGTGTTTTGTTTTTATTTCTATCACTTTTTGCTGAACATGGTGTCCTGTACAGGCTGAACATTTTTTTAAGAAAGCTGTGGGCTGAATGTAACAGTAGTCCTAAGAGTATTTATCTGGGATTCGGATGGGACAAGAGTAAAAAGTCACTTCCTGATTCACCGTCACCTCTCGATGTACACAGTGGTATTATAAGACAGAAAGAGACTTGGCTATGTGCTTACCATGCTAACTTCAGAATCAGACTTCTTTACTATGTTGATAAATGTAATAATTTAAAAAAAAAAAAAGCAAAATATTTACATATAACACCTTCAAGAAACATGCCAGTGGTATTGCCAGTGCCAGTGGAGCCCATTGCTTTACATCAGTCGTGCCACACCTCATGATTCTACATTGATTTCTTACTTTCCAGGAAGACTGGTTTGTTTTCATTCATGACAATTCCCGCTGAGAATCAACTTGTAGAAACGTAAGAGCTAATCTATCACTGTGTGGCCTTTGTTTGGTTCTATTTTTGTTTCTTTGACAAGGCTTAATGATCTTTCTGTAGTAATGCAGTTTTGAGAGAGGAGAGCCACCTTGGTTATTATTATTTTAATTGATGCACCGACCGATGCAAGTATTTGAGAGATATGTTTTTACCATCTCAGAAAATCAGTCATGCCACCACAGAAACTGAAAGTAAGCAAATTAATTTCCTGCATTAAAAAATAGAACCAGACCAATAAATTGCCCAGGCAGATAAATCAGTATCTTTCAGGAAGTAACAAGAAATAATAAAGAAATGGCAAACTAGGTTTGAGGTAATTTAGAAACACCATAGCAAAAAGAATAAAAACCTAGTTAGTTAAAAAAAATATGATATGCTTTTGAAAGTGGTCTGCACGCAATACTATAATATATATACACAGTTAATGGGACATAACAAGCCACACCACATCTATGGCCCATGGGGAGCAAGGCTTGAAGGTGTTTTTCTTTCATCGCCTTTTCGGCCACATAGGCCATTACTTAGTTTTGGTATTTCATGTGTTTACAGTTTAGATAACTTACGGCCCCTTTCCCTGTGTGCTGGGAGATCTGCACACCCAGCCCATTCCTAAATGGCTCTGGCCTTCTCTTCCCGTCTCGGTCCTTTGCCACACCCACCCTGCACCCCTGTGTGGCATCAGACATACAGGCGTGCCACTGCATTGACATGGTCGTTTGTCTTCTGACCACCGTGGCATATGGAGAGGGCTGGCACTGCACAGATGTCCACTAAGTGCTGATGAAGGGAGTGAGGAATGGATGGGCTGGGGCTAAGAGGATCTTTGCTGGTGCTGCTGGAGCCTGGTACTGCTCTGCCCTGCTGGTGTTATTAACTTTACTGTTATGAGGAGGGGGGCAATGAGGCTAGTCAATAAAGTATATGTTTCCAGATATCTTGGAAAATGAGTGAGCATTTGTTTGGAATTGCTCTCTCTACAACCGAGTGACTGTATCTCCTACCTCTATCTGTAGTACATGTGTGTGTGCAGGCTAGTAGGCGCTGCGCAGGCTGGTGGGTGCTGTCTGGTGGAGCTTGAGTGTACTGAGGAGAAGGAGGGTGTGGATTAAAGCTGTAGGTAGAGCAGAGAGAGCCTGAAAAGAATAATTTGCAGCTTAAGGCCAATAGCTTCAAAGTCATGAATCCTCATGGGTGAGCCAGCCAGGCTCTGAACCTGTCAATGGTAACTTACTCCTCGGATAGCACGCCAAAGACTTCAATAATGACATCACCCAGGCATGGGGGTAGAGGATAGGAGATGGGGTGGGGTAAGGGAGAGCTGAGAGACGGGCCAGCTTTCAGGGGTGCGAGCACGGCCCTTCAGAACACTTTGAAGTCCCGCTTGACGAGGGCTTTGCAGCTGCCTGATACTGGCCATGTTGTTCTCTGCGTGGATTGGCCACAGAAGCCACCAGGGTGGCTTATCAGATTTATTGAGGCTTAGCGGTTGACGTTGAGAGTGTGTATGTGTGATGAAGTGTGTGTATGTGTGTGTGGAGGTGGAACCGGGTGAATAGGGAAAGGGTCATCCCTCTAACAATCCACTCGTCCCAGTTAATTTAGACAGCACCCTGGGGTCTGACAGTGAAGAGGCAAGACTTTGCACTACCCCTCACTGGGGTCCTTAGGACTTGAGCCCAGGAAAGCACTTATGTAGCTTCTCACACAAAATCCACCTTTTTTTCTTTTAATAATGCTGTTGTGGTCATAGTCGTGAGGTGAAATTAAATTTGACAGAGCTGTATTTATCTCCCCATGTAGACCTACTGTATTTTATACTATGGGCAACATGATCAAATTCTGTACTGCCTAATACCACAGTCTGTCTGCATCCAATTGGTAAGTTTACCACAAACTAATAGGATGTGGATATGTTACCTTGAATCGCGGTGTTCTTGGAGGAGAAAGTGTGCACCACAATCTTGTCTCTGTCAGATTTCCCAAGCTAAGGTTTCAGACACACACTTCAAAGTCCCTCTAATGAGTGGAAAAACATTGCCGGCTCCTGCACGACATTAAAGAGTGCCATTTTTTTTCTGTGTTGTTGCTGCGTTATATTTCACAAGCTTTCCCTTCCAAATGTTAGCAACTCATTTTCACCTCCAGCACAAACAAACAGTGAAGTATCGCCTATTGTAGCCAGTATCAAAGGCAGCATTTGTTAACAATAAAATGCTGGTTTGAAATAGGTCCAACACAGATTTTTGTGCTCGAACACTGGCCAACATTTTTTATGCCACAGAAATCAAAAAGGGGAGAAATGGCTGGGGGAAAGAGAGCAATATATAAAGTGTGTAAGGAAATTGCCAGACAAACTACACGTAACATACATAGTTTTATTTAATTGCTCAATTGCGAAGGCTTTGTTCTTGCTGCTGTCATCTTTTCAGGGATTTTTTTTTTCTCTCTCCTCCCCATTTTGATCGGCACTGTGTTGTTTTGGGGAACTTGGCCTCTATTAAAAGCATATCGAATTTGGGACGTGCTTCCCAGCCTCCGTAACAGATATGGAGAATCGATAAGAGCATTACCAGGCTGTGACAGAACGGCACCCCACCCCCGCTCCTCTCATGTCTAAAAGGATGGCTGTGTGACAGTGGGGTCTTGCTCATGCTCCTGATCACATTATCTGTCCGGTAGCATAAGCGGTCATTAACCCTTTGTTGACACCTTGACTAGTGCATGGTGACTGATGAGGTCATTTGATTAAAATGTTAAATAAACAGCCAGTATTTGTTTTGCAAGATATGAGTGTTTTGTTTCTGTTACAAGCTATTTTGACAGCAAATTTCTGCCCTCATCAGTATCTGTTTCTCCATGGTCTCAGTCGCCTGAGCCACATTTAGCTCCCTCAGCATCAGTACCAATTCCATTTAGGGGTAAAAATGTAAAATTCCCCCTCGACTCATTCCCAGGTGGTGTTTGTGAGCGAGAGAGTGAAAGAGAGGAATAGTTTAGAGAGACATACAGAGAGGATAAAAAATGAGCAGTGGAGTTTGTTCAGGTTCAAGATGCATTGTGTCTGTTGGCAGCTTGTTGGGCCAACATTGTTTGACGTTCTACCCCTAGTGCGTTTGTGAGCCTTTGAGGGCTTTATGGCTCGGTGTGACTCTGCCGCCAATAGGTTCCAGATGCCGCCGGTGTGGGAACCGGGGAGCAGAGTGAGAGGGGAGACGGGGAAGAAGCATAACCAGGTGTGACCCATTGCAATCTGGGATGTTCTCCATGGATATTCAGACTAATATAAGTATGCATATGTGTGTGTGTGTGCGTGCGCGCAAGAAATATGAGGATGCAATGTGTTCTCAATCTGACACTGGACAGACAGACAGACAGGTAGACAGAATTATGGACACACACACAAACACTTAGAGACTTGTATACGCAATCCTCTTTTGTTAACTGCATACTTCTCCACTCCTGCAAGTAGCCCGTGCACACACCCTCTGCCAAGGCACGGAGTTCATGGTTTGAGTCGCGTTGTTCAGCACATTTGCTGCTGGCACCGGTGAGGTCCAACATATGGCAGCACTCTGAGCTTTCAAGCCCAGCATTGGGGCTCCGAACAGAACCCGCCAGCTCCACAGTGGCCTACTGTAAGGGAAAATTGTCAGCAGGACCATTTAAGGTCCCAAACCACAAGCACTGATAAATGTCTGCATTTCTCTACGTAATTACCTTCAATCCGGTGTCCCTTTTCCAAGAGGCCAGGAAGGAAACAACAGAGCCGTGAACAGCAACAAAGCATAACTGGTAAAGAAAAAAAATATAAATGCTCTGAACACTAGCTGAATTAAGTATGCTGCTGTGAAAAAAAAAAAAGAAAAAAGATGGGGGTAGAGAGAGGTGGGAAGAGGTGGAGCTCCATTAAGCCAATATGTTTTTCATTTAAGTAAAGGTACAATATGTTACAGGGGAAATTTGCATTGGCAAATAGTCTATGGTCATTGAGGACAGCAGAAGTTGAATATTGGTTTTCTAAGGTCATTGCAAGTTTATTGCATTTGATTGTTTGTATCAGTGCGATCACAGCATGTAGACCTAATATAACAAAACAAACAATGTCGAAAAGCAAGATAAGGATGTCTAAGCGAAACCGAGAAGTGCATTTTATTTAGCATTTACCGTAACATGAATTCACTAAGCAAATTTGTACATTAAAATCAGAGCAAAACAAAACAAAAAATGTGTGCAAAGTTTTGACAAGCATACTGTACTGTAAGATATTTTGTTATTGAAAGTTGTTTGGCTTTACCACAAGAGGCTCATCATGCACCAGTGCTCTGACTGACTAAACATGGGCCAAACTTGTCCCAGAAAATGAAACACCAAACACTGCTTATCCCCTATGTGATCAGCCTGGGAACACAGCTAGTAAGTTTTGTGTTTTGGATTAAAATGATTTAATACCCACTTTTGATCTTGAGAGGAACTGAAAACACGTGAAACACTTTTTTGTATAAGGCAAAATGTTTAATCATAGCATTTTTATAAGATGATGGAAATAAAATAATTTATGCCATCAGCAGTCATAGACTCATAGATGTTAAAATGACTACAGTGTTTTATCCAAAGAAATACTTTTCTTGCGTAAGGCTTGTTACTACAAAAATGTACCTGCTACAGTTCTCACAGGGCTGCCACTGTTGTCGATAATCCCTTCCTCTTCAATCCATCATCTGCAAAATAAACACAAGCCACCCCCACCTGTGTCTGACTTAGAGGGGTGAGGGCCCGTTAACCTGCTCACACAGGCCACCGGTTGGGGCTGCCGATTCTCCGCCTCTCTGTTTAGATTATTTCCACGGAGGCGGGTGACTCTCTTGTGTCACTGATAAGAGCGCAGCAGGGTGGTGGCAAGAGGGTCAAACCACAAGGGGAATAAAAACTCAGAAAAATACGGGAAAAAAAATATCTTTATCCCCTGGAAAAAGTAGTTTTCCCCCCAAACTTCTTCACCATGGCGCAAGGCTATTACTCTGATAGAAATTCTTCTCCCTCCTCGACAGTCTGGCCCTAAGTACGCGAGGGGGCCAGAGTCTTAGCCACATCTCAAGCTAATTTACAAAGATCCCGAATTATTCTCTTATCTTGGGCTTTAAAGGTTGTAAGGTTGATTAACAAGGCCCTGTCCTGTTTATCAGTTTGGGGCTGGGTGTGGAAAATAGCCTGCGATAAGTGCACAGACCATTAAACATTCTATTTCCCCTAATATTTGTCGGCAACCATCTGCTTAACTGATCTCCCTTCACTTTAATTAAAAGGGATTCCCGTCTTGTTGGGGTCATTATGTGCTGGTGGACGCCAGGAGAGGGGTTTGTGATGAGTTCAGCGTTCCCTCTGTCCCTGGGTTGCCAGAGGGCTTTTTTCATCCTCTCTTCCACCCTCTTCCGAGTTAACCCCTTCATGTCCTGCTTCACTTCCACCTTGTTATGTAGTGGCTCAAGCAGACTAAACAATTAGTGAGTCCAGCAGTTCTAAAGGGGATCCAGTGTGTACTGGTGAAAACTTTTCTCTTCACTAGGGAAGTGTATAGATATTCACACTACCTCCCTCAACTCCGGAGCATGAGACTCTGTGAGGCTGTAATGGTTTGATTTGCCCAACACTAGTTGGATCGATACGGCTGTTTACAGTTTCTCCCTCTCTCATCCCTTTTGTCTTTTTTCTAATTTAGTGTTCCCAAACCATGGACAGTGGTCTGAGCCTGTCTGCTGTGCTTGCATCTTCGCCCTCCTCCCCACTCTCCATCACTGTCCATTGATGTTTTTCCCCCTCTCTTTCTTTTCTCCTCTTCCTCTCTCCTTCCTTGGTTGGTCTTGGAAAAAGAGCTGCATGCCTCCACACTTCTGGACAAGACTGATGGCTCGTCAATAGCATTAGCCAGCATTGCAGGCCTCACTGGTGTAGAACCAAATCAATAAGGCCCAGTAAAAAGTCTTATACGTGTATGCGGTCCATCCCAGCCAAGGCTCATGTTACCACAGATAAGTTTTTATAAGAATTCAGGAGTCACCATCTATTTTATTTCCTTTAATTTCACATTTCCTTAGCTCTTCACTAGCAAATTATAAGTGCTTCAGCTCAGAGTCACCCAGCCCCTTTTTATATAATTACATGTTACACCCTTCAAAAAGCTGAAAGAAATGTCTCTGTTCATTGTTACATAAAATATGGATTTCAATTTAGCAGCCCTGGCACAAAGAAATGACATAAAAAAAATCTCTTTTCCTCTTTTTCTCTAAAGTCTGGTTATTTATCCTCTAATTGTATTGTGCAATTACAATCAATTAGTCCTCAATGAACATTGATTTGTGCTTTTAGTGCGGCGATCAGATGGTGTGTGTGCCTGTGTGTAGATTTAATTTTTTTTTTTTTTTTTTTTTTGACAAATTCCAGATGATAAATAATACAGCATATAATTTATCCACAGAAAAAATTGTATCCTCATGACCTGCATGTACTTGCTAATCTGCTCACTGACAGTTTTGAACAGAAACACATACTGGTTCTTGATCCTGGGAAGATTTGCAAAACGTATTGCAGAGTGATGCAGTACTTGATATCACTGACATATCTACTATTGATATAGCTCTGAGACTCAATTTTTATTTATTTTTTCCTAAATTTCTCTATCATCTATATTTGCGAGTCTGGCATTTTGTAGTTTCTAGTGGCCGATCTCAGTTTCATTCCATCAAAAATCACACTGAAATTTTATATTATAACTCACTTCCCTGACTTGAAAACAGAACATTACATAACATTACTGTAACTCATGAAAATTGTTCCATATCACCACATTTTTTGGGAAAAGTGACATGGATAGTGAATCTGTAGTTAGCAAACGGCAACAGCTATTATCTGTAAATTCTGTCTATAGCTTTGCCGGCAGAGGGACTGACAGCAGCTGATTTCGTGCGCCAGCAGTACTTCTCCCTGTGCAGGATTCTCACAGAAAATTATTCAGTTTCACTACATGTATAAGCTGTGTGTAATTTTTACAATCTTGCAGGGTGGCATGGGGTCAAAACAGTTACCACTATCACTTCAAAACTTGATTCCTCTGTCAGACCCCTATTTCATGACGCTTGTATGTTCTGTTGAATTGGTGACTGTACATGTTATTGGTACATTTGCAGCTGAAATGTGTTGCAGACACTATTATCTTATTAAAAAAGATCTCTAGCATGTGGCAATGCCTCAAGTCCTTGAGTCCTTTCTGCGGGTGCCTGTGGCGGGAAAAGTGTAAATATGAAGGTAAATGTGAGGTAGTGATTTGTCTCGTTTCTCTGTTCTGCACAGGCATACAGTGCTTGAATAACGTATTGTAAGCTGACCAGTTGAAGCTGTAACACCTAGCTCCTTTTAGAAACTTATTTCTGAAACTTGCGCATCATCCACAGACACAGACCCCTGATCGGACTGACAGCAAATTAATTATCTCTAAGGTCAGACAGACAGACAGATGGGCTGATGAATATCTTTTCCCTGTCAACTTCTCCAGCCTTTTCAGTTCAGACACAACACAGCTTGGCCTGGCTGTCTCTCTCTTTCTTTCTCTCTCTTCGTTTGTCTGCATGTATTCTCCCACAGCAAAGCGCTCTGCCTCTCAAAGGTCAGCGAAGGGCCAGAGTGTTTGTCAGGCCAATCGATGGCTTGCCGCCACTATCAACGTGCTCAGTTATATAGCAGGGAGTTCAGCTTCTTAGCGGAGAGGGCCCGCTGCCTCCTTGGTGGGAGATTGTCACCAAGGAAAGGAATGTGTGTTTAAAATGTGTGGCTGAGGATATCTGTGAGAAGTGGGGGAGTATCTCTTAATAACCCTGCATATAATCAATACTAGCCAGCATTATTATTCTGAAGTGTGTGTGTGTGTGTGTGTGTGTGTATTGTGCAGCTATCAGCAGTGACAGGGGATCAACGAACTGGTGTGTGACAAAGAGGAATGGTGTCTAATTCAAGGTCAATAAGGCCTGTGTCACTCCTTCACTTTCGCAAAGGGGAGGGAGGAGGCATTATGTTCCTGTTGGTTACCAGAGCAAACATGACATCCCTGCTGGAGCTCATATCAATTTGTAATTTGACCTGCAGTCACAGCTAATGATGTCAGCACAGGTCACTTTTGCAAAATGACCCTGCATTTGTCTGTGGTTGTCATTTTCTGTCTTCAGCATCACATCGTTGTTCTGTAGTTTGACTTTTTTCTTTAAAGGATGCTAATGCTCATAGACGCTAATATTGTTCATCTTATGTCGAGTCAACAATGAAAACATTGCTTGAACTTGAAGCATTAATAATAATAATAATTCAAGACCTTTCTGGTTTTTAAGATATTTTATATCTTAGAATTGAAGCCCTTTAAATACATTTGCAGAGGTTTGTACCCTCACCCCACCCCCCATGCCACCCTTCTTCAATGCATTTAATTTAATTTCATCATATGATCTAACAAAGGTAGTGATGTCCTCTGTTTCCCTCCTTCACCTTAGTAATTTGCTCAAACCAGCAGCGCCGTCTTCTCACGCCAGTACACCTTTTAATAACTCTATTAATCTAATCGTCCACTAATTGGTCAAGATAGCCTTTTCCCTAATGATTTTTATCATAGGGTAATTAAACAGCCCAGTAAAACCTGCTGAAATCACAGTGTCTGGTTCAAATGGCTTGATTGACACATTGTTTCTGGCTTTTTATTTTTTAACATTATAGAATTCAAGCTACTTCACTTTAATAACATTTTCAAAATAACACAGTTAAAGTGATTTTTTTTTTTTTTTTTTTTTTTTCCAGTCCAGGTCTGTCACAGTTGAATAAAATGTGATGACAAAATGCCAGTGACTGATAAATCTTTAATATAAAAATTGTACAAGAATTCTGATACAAATTACAAGAGGTATTTGGACAAAATATGAATAAAATTCCATTTACATCCCAAAACCCTTATGCATTTTATGCAAAAACCATAGACAGTTATGATACAGAAACAAATACAAGAAAAGCAAAAAGGAAAGGAAAAAAAAAAAATTTTTTTTTTTTTTTTTTTTTTAAAAAGAGGACCATTTTTTTCCTCCTGTCTGCAAATGGGAAACACCTGTTTAGGTTACGTACAGTATTCATGAGGCTTCCGAATCACCATTTTGACACCAAAGTGATACAAGCTCCTCTGCTGTGTTTGTTCTTTGCAGTGCGACTATGTAGCCATGCAACGCTGTCGAGTGCCAATGCCATAACGCAGGCTTTTTAAGACACAGACACAAATGCATGGATACGCAAAAACGCAAGTGAAAATGAAAACAAAATCTAAATTCACCAGGTCTTCAAGCTTATTTATACTTTAAGACTGTAAAATATGATTGGCACAATGGAAAACATTTCATGAATTTACAGTATTTTTTTTTCAGGATCACTGACATTTCACAGGTTCCAGTTCAGATTAATGAGGGTTTTTTTTTCTTTTTTCTTTTTTTTTCTTTTTTTTTTTCTTTTCTTCAAGAGTGTAACACATGAAACTGAAGCATCTATACAAACTCACGCATGTGTGTATTTTTCTTCTATCTGCATATTTCTTATGATGTCCCATCAAACATTTTAATCCCACTTTGTTCCATGAGCTACATTAACCGGACCGTTTGCTTGCTGTGTCACCTCTCATCCTCACTCACTCAGTGACGTGAACAAAACGGACAGTAATTAACAGGTCAGGCTGCTCCATCTCCTTCTCCCTCTGTGTGCTATGTAGAATTACAGAATAATTGATGCCTGACGCTCCTCTAATCAAATATTAAAGATTCACTCCAGTGGTCGGGGCCATAGATGTGCTCTGAGTGATATGTTGCTGCCGTCCCATAGCCCGGTCACTAGGTAGCAGAATGCACCTGGGCCCATGTGGTTGGAGAAGTAAGAAAGACAAAGATTTGATTGGGGGCTATCTCAGAGGAGTGGCAAAAATTGGTGGTCATTTCTCAGAAGAGAGCAGAGGGTAGAAGGGTGGAAATGTGAGGGGTGTCTCAATCGCTCTCCAGCAGGCAATCAAGAAGAAGCTGGCGATGAGTCCTGGGGAGTCCTGGCCCTGCTGCTCCCTTGCTCTCTTCCCTCCCTGTGTTCCTCTCTTTCTCCCTTGCCTTGTTAAGTGACTGCCGCAAGGCTCCAGCCAGACCACTTCCTACGCCCAATCCCTTCCCTTCATCTCTCCCTTCTCTCTCTTTCTCTTGCCGTCTGTCTCCCCGGCTATGCTGGACAATCGTTTGTGTGTTTTCTCAGCTCCGTTTCCAGCTCTGAGCTCTGCTGGCATGACCAGCACCATGCAGGACACAGAAGGAGCCCGTAGGGGGTATGAGAAGGGTGTTGTAAGGGAATCTCTTCTATGATATTAAGCTCTCTGTCTGGCGCATACAAGTACACAGATAGAGAGTTCATGCACTGAAGTTGCTGCTTGAGAAATGGACAGATAAAGTACAGGACATAAGGAATGTGTAAAAAAATTAAAAAAAAAAACAAGTCAGAAAACTTGTTTTTTCTCAGATCAAAAAGGGTATAGAAGCTTGGGCTTATTGGGCCTACATTATTTATATTAAAATAACTTTTAATATGTTGGGTATGTACAGCTCTCAATTCTAGAGAGTTCAATTCAGTCTGTGAGCTTCTTTAGGTAAAATGTCGCACATTATCCACTATTACACGTTGGGATCTTTAGAAGGAAATAATAATAATAATGGTAAGAGCTTTGGACTATTCATCATTCTCAGTACTAGCACAGTGTTTGCTTTCTGTGTAGTGGCAAAGGCTACAATGTTAATACTAGATGTAAGCATTCATACTCTACTTTTCTGTCTCTTCCATCTCTAGAGGTTAAGAAGTCATCTAGTTCTTGTCATCCTCCTGGCCTGTAAGTAGGAAGCATATGTGAGTGTGTACTACTCTCCTCCGTGTGTGTGTGTGGTTGTGTGTTAGAGAGACAGCTGTCAGCAGGGTTCCTGGAGTAGCACTTTTTTATTTCTGCCAGAGCAAGGGCCGCAGGGATTGAATGAGTGAATGAGGCAGCAAGCGCCTCAGTGAAACCCACTCCTGGGAGAAGGCAGGGGTTCCTGTACTCAATTTTCCCTTCACTTGGGATAAACAGGCAATTACCCATCCCTTTTTCCTATGCCATGGCCGTCCGGTGAACTTAAGCATACACTATTAGTGTGTGTCCCTGTAGGACCTGCGCTGTGGGGTGTGGAGATGGTAAGTGAGTGGCGGGTTGAAGAAATGGGTAAGGCAGTTGTTAAATGACTGTGTTCTGACAGACAAAGTGAAAAAAAAACAGAATGAGAGAACAGAATTGAATTGAATTACCACCGAGCCTGAATAAGAATGAGCATGTGTAGAAAATGAATAGACAAATTGAATTCAACCAAATTGAATGAGTCCAATTGAATTGTTTAGAGCACGCACTCTGTCCTTCTTTTCTTTCTGTCAGTGTCACAGTCACGTCAGCAGCCTTGGCGTCTGGCAGTGTAACGAAGTGACAAGTGAGATATTAGACAGAAGAAGCTGGAATGGCAGGGACGCCTCCAGGTAACGGGAGAAGCAGCACATTTTTAATGATCGCTGCTGTCATCCTTTCCTCCCTAGTCAGCCTTACACCTCCGCAACCTTTCCATCAGCCTCAGCCCTCTGTCTCGCTTTCTTTATCTCTGGGAAGAGAGGACTGAAAACTGCATGTGTCATATAGGTGGAGTCATAAAAAAGACATGAAATATTTCACTAGAATAGGTCATGTCTATATTGCAAAATGCTTTAAGTATGAAACAAATGGAACTCAACACTGTTATGGATGTAAGGTGTTGTGAATACTGTACAGCACACCATGTAACACTGCATATTTTTCCCTCTGTGTGTAGCACCAGTCAAGTAAGAGAAGTTCTCCTTGTATAGTAACACATGGCATTGCTAATACATTGATAAACAAGTCAAACTGAGGAACAATTGCTATTTTTTGTCTTTTTACAAAAAATATTCTTATACTGGACAAAAACATCTCCATGAAGATACATCACCCACCAATAAATACCCCTTCCCGTGGCTACTTTGCCCAGTTACTGGAAATATTTGTACCGTAAGACAGTCATGGCTGCAACCAACAGCCGGGAAAATGGCAACATTTTTCATAGATTACATTTGTAGCTGACACTCAGCAATGGAAACTGATACCAAAAATATCACAGCAAAAGATTTAAGACTCAAGTGCATCATATTAATCCAATGGGGCATGATTTAAGTACAATGTCACACTGAAACAGTTTTTCTTAAGCAAACACGTTTGTTTTGGTCACAGTTGAAGGACTATTTTCATCTTTTTTCTCTTTTTTTCAAATCTATGGGACAGTCATATTTCATTAAGATGCCTTTTGTGAGAACAAACATGAGCTCTTGCATTGCTAACTTTGACAATTTCACAATAATGTCATGCTTTACACAGATTACCTACCTGAACTTCTGAAGTAATTATGGTGATAACTGGTAACCGTATACAAATTTCTCCTTAAACACAAGATTACAGATTTTTATCAATATCTAACTCCTTTGTGTTTGTGAAACAGCAGTTTATATTCAATCACACTTGGATTAATTTTGAAGCAAGACACTTTGGAGACACTTTTTGAATACATTTCTTTAGAGATAGGGGAAGATCTCAGGCTTTGTTCAGGGACGTTTTCTGTTCTGAGACTGTGTTTGAAACAGAGCATGTGCAAAAAGAAACTGGCACAAGAATGTTGAAGGTACTGTCATTTCCCTTGGCACTGTAGCCATCAATGACCCCAAATAACACCTAAACTCACCATTGCAAGACTCCTCATTATAATAATATTACACATCCCCTTGTATAGATGCAAAGTGCAAAAACTGAATTAGTATACTAAAGCTCATAAACATAAAAGACAAAAAAAAAATCAATAGAAGTACAGAGAATGATATCAGTGTAGGAGCCTAAAAAAGCATGCCGGCAACCTCTGAATACCTAACAAGTAGATAAAGCAAGTCACATGATATTCTTTTTTCCTAGGACTCAGTTTAAAACATGTCTTTGAAGCTAACATAAATGAATCAAGCTAGTAAGATGCTACCTCTTTCTTGCCTATAGCTGGAAGTATTGTACTGGACTGTAACATAAAACCATAAAGAGAGAAAAAAGAAGCAAACAACCATCAACACAACTCTTACACCAAAAGCCTCTTGGGACATTATTTACAAATGAAGCTCTCATGCTTTTGTAAGGGGTTCATTTAAAAGCTATCATTACACAAATACAACAAGAAGATTTTCTTTTTTTTTCTCAATACTATCATTTCTGCAGGCAAAGTCACAAATAAGAGTTTGAATAGATTCTTTGGAGACAGACATAAAAACAAAGTGGGGAGAAGTTTGAAAGGAAAGATGGAGGGGGTTATGAAAAAAAAAAAACTGGAGTTTTGTTATAAAGCAAACTCCACACTTGAGTGTCATCCTGTTCTTCCAAAGAAGGAAAAGTCAAAGATCACAATAATAAACTGTATTTAGAGTCAATGAATTTTATAGAGGGACATAGAAATGTCTTGCAATGACTTACAGAGGACGGGCAGGAGGCATACAAGCACTTAGCTTGTATTTGATGGCCCTGGGCTGGGGTTAAAAGTTAATTTGAGGAGGAATAAGGATGAGGAATGAAGGGAGGAGCGGGCAGACTGACAGGAGGGTAGAGTAGAAAGTCATTATTTAGTCTATTATTGTGGAGAAGGGCATGTTTTTATGGAGGTTGGGGTTCTGAGAGTGTCGGTTACGGCTGCGCACAGAGCTGAACACCATGTTGCAACCAGGGATTTTGCACTTGTGCATCTCTCGCAGGTGCACAGTCTTGTAGTGCACACGCAGGGTCCCTTTGTTGCTATACATTTTGTGGCAGATGTTGCAGAGGATCCCACTGCTGCCACCATTACTGCCCCCAGTGGACGAAAGGAGGAATGGTGAGGAGGAAGGTTCCAACCCCTCACCATGTCCTTCTCCTCTTAGTTCTCCAGTCTCATCCCGATGCCCCCCTTCTGCTCGCCTCATGACACGCTGGGAGCAGTCCTCCCCCTCACTGTTGCCCTCCTCCTCATCCTCTTCTCCCTCCTCCTCCTCCAGGTCATCCAATAGGATGCCTTCATCGCTGCCCTCATCTGACTCGTGTGAGGAGTGGACACTGCTGCTGGACTGGACACTGGATGTGGTGCTCAGGTCCAGCACCATGTAGTCATCTGGCTGGCCCTGGGAGAAGCCGTTAGTGTGGTGATTTTTAAAGATGTGGTTGAAAGGGTGGTGGGTATTATCATTGCTCATGGGGGAACGGGCATCGTGGTTCAGGCCGATGGGTCGGAGGCTGGCGCCTCCGATGCCCATCCCAGCCATAGGGTCCAAGCCCATGTGGTGCCCGGCGTAGATCTTGGCCAGTAACTCGGCTCGCAGGTCCTTGGGCAGTGGCGTGAGTTGGGGGTCCAGGACAATGTCGTCCAGCTCTTTGGTCAGCAGTTTGCGGTGCAGGTTGATGTTGGAGCTGTGCCTAATGTGGGCAAAGATAAAATTGTCATGGATCAGAATACAAAGTTTCAGTGAAATCCATGTATCTGTACTTAAAATATTTTTTCATATTGTCACGTTATCTCAACATCTATTAGATGGATAGATTCAGCATCTAAAAACCACCACATATGTAATTAATTATTCTTACTATCAGTTGAGGTACACAGAAATTCACAGATTGAGAGAGAAATCCACCCTGCAGCTCTCCTCAGAAAAGTGCACCCTGTTTACTGCTGTCAGCATGTCTGCCCTGCACAGCCCTCAAATCCAATAGACTCTGACTCAATTAAATACTCCACCATATTGAATGGGAGTTTATCAATTGATTCGAGCTGTGGTAATGTGATAATCGAGAGGAACTGGATAGCATATTAGCACTAGGCCCTGACAGCATTATCGCATTCGCTCCCTATTGGAGGTGGCTTAATCGAGCACCTCAATGAACATGTCTTTATGTAGCCCTGTATTTCATTAAGGCTGGCAGTTTTCCCAAACACAAGGCAAACTGTATCACACAATGTGGTACAGCTGATGAAAGAAACTAAATGCCATGCTTAAGCCAGGATACAATTAGTGAGGATTTCAGTTTGCATACAAAGCCATGCTAAAGGATGCAAGGTGATATGGGCTTGAAAAATCAAATTCAATGCCTTTTTGCTCCAATTTCACAGTTGCCAAGTCGCACTAAGAAAAAGGGCACCCACGGTACATGTCACAATCAAACTGCATAACACATAAAGGAAACTTAAGCAACTAATGACCGGTGTCAGATGTGACATACACAAGGCCCACTCCTCTCATATCAAGTCAGCACTTAAATCAAAAAGGGAAATATGCAAACACTCAGTGCCTTTTTAATGTGAAGGGTTTCCATGCAGGGAGGGCATGTGTGAAAAACAAAACAAAAATCAAAAAAAAAGACAAGGGTCATCCTTAGCAGGACGGGCAAAAATGGTGTCACAATGGATAGTAGAGCTTACCAGCAGTGGCAGGGTTGATGCAGTCAAAAAGGGTCCCTTTCCTTTAATTATTTACTTCCCTATCCGACATTGTCCTGCAAGAGGTAAAAATACATTCATTTGAGGGACCCTTTTCTGTGAACCAAGCAACCAGGAGCCCGTCCACTCGAGCATCGTCAGCATTGAGGAGAGAGAGAGCGTGGCAAATCGATTGGCTGTGGCTGTCACAGTACATGTGTGTTTGCTCGTGGTGGTGTCTGTGAGTGTGTGTGTGTTTGTGTGTAAAAAACAGAAAATATACTACCTCCATGTACTAGGATTCGATCAAAAAGACTGTATAAATCCTTTGTTCTTTTTTTTTTTTTTTTTTTTTTTTTTATCTTTTGATTGTGCAGTTGCACCTATATGGTGTTAGCTTATGGCCAGAGTATGGGAGTCATAATTCAGTGTCTGTAGTGCTATATCCATGTCTAGTCAAATACATGTGTGGACGCTTGCCTATGAGAGGCCAGAATGCTTTAAAATTCTGAAAAACGCCATAACCAGTGATCGTTATATAATAAAATAGGCCACAATTTCTGTAGGGTTACCAGCCAACAGGCTTTGATGTGAAGAGGGGCCATAGATTTACTTGGTTAAGCCTGAAACTCAGGATGCTGTTAATGATGCTCAAGTAGTCAGGTCCTTTGCAACATGTCTCCATCTCTAAAACAACACCTTCTCACTGCTAATAAGCTCTAAGTTAACCATCGCTATCTCAGTTGTAAGATATTAAAGACAAACATGCTAAACATCATGCAGTAATTAGTCTGCACTATACCTACAGTAGTCATTTAAATACTCAAAATGCACACCACATTGTGAGAAAATTACAAGATCTAAAGGAAAATATTCACATTAAAACTACAATCTTTTTTATTCATTTTACACATCTATGTAAATAAAATGCAAGAAAAAAAAGTCACTTTATTATGAGATATGATTTGGATAACCATTTGGAAAAAATTTAATCTCAGGAATTGAGATTTAGGATTTGGTTTATTATTTGCACAAACATTATTTAACTACTGTGTTGGCACTGCCTGCTTCCGCTGCTTGCCCTAAATAATCAAAATAAGTCAGCTGAATCTACACACAGTGGGCATAATGCACTTACCCCTTCATTTATCAGATTTAGAATTTCTGCCCCGTTTCCCAATTACCCTCCATCACTCCATCACTCCACTCACTGTGCTCTATCTTTCCTCCTCCAAACCCAAGTCCTTATTCAAACCCCCCACTTCCACCCCCCACCCCCACCCCCACACACACACTCCCCGTTGCTACCTCCCTGTTGGCCAGTAATGTGGCTGGCAAACCAATTTGACAGTCTCATCTTCGCCCAAAAGATGGGGGAGGCCTCCAGAGAGCCCATTTTTGACTGTGCAGAGGAGGTAGAGCGAGAGTGTGCCATGTCCCAACCGGCGTTAATCATCTGATGGCCCTTGCCCTTGTTTTCAGTGTCAGTGTGTATATGTGTGTATACGAGTGTGTCTATGTATTCTAAATGACTCATAATGCGTAAATGAGATGGAAAGCTGAGTGGTATTAAACTGACACCAGTGGTTCTTTGTCTTTCCTGTCATTTGGGGTGTGTTATGAGGTTTTGGGTGTAAGTGGGAGGACAAGAGTTTTAGCAACATTTATCACGCTCTGCCACTGTTATATCTCCTTTGCATTCTTTCAGTCTGTTCAACAGCATAAGCTATGATTTGAGTATCCTCAAATAAAAGGGATAGACAGGGATAGACATTAAATATGCACGAAAAACATTTTTATGTACAAGTATGTACAAGACAGTGTGTCAGTGTGGGTGTCTATATGTTATTCATCTAACAATGAAATATTTCCCCTTATTCTCCTCAAAATACATCAAAAGAAACTCAACGATAAACCAAAGGGGTGTAATATTTGAAGCTTCCGTCTTTTGATCAGCAGATAATATTCAGCTGGAGTAAGTGTCTTTTGCTAACATATTCTCTCTATGAGCAGCGTGCCCTTTGTTTATAAGAGACAAACAGAGAGCTGATTGTGGAGCAGCGGAGTCGGGCCCACATGCCGTGTGGGGACCGAGGGAGACAGAAAGAGGAAGGAGAGGGAAGGAAAGAGCCTCTCCAACATAATTAACCTTCACTCTCCGTTTGCAGTGGCCCATGTGGGGACAGCGGGCTGTGCACTGCTGCACCATGAGAACGTGGATGAGAGAGGACACCCACTTGGTGTAGCGACATGGAGAGACCAGGTTGAGAAACTGGAGTGAAGGTTAAAAAATAAAATAAGCAGGATAGGCTGATTAAAAACTAGATAAGTAAGGCGAGTCTTATCCCCAGTTTAAAAAATATGATTAACGAGACTAATAATGGCGATGATTACTGGTATGTGCGCCTTTCCAGTAGTTAATCATGCAGCGTCTTCAACACTTCTGCCGACGCTGCTCGCTCCCCACAATAAATATGCAATCATTTACCTCCATGCAGCAGGAGGCTGGGAGAAAACACTCCACTATAAAACCACACACACACACACACTTATGTAGCTTTGCTTTACACTCGAAAACACACATTACATGCTTGCTCAAGGGCACAATGAATTACCCTTTCCTGTATGTGTGAGTGTGTTAAAATTCTTTTAAACACTTTTGTGTATGCACATGTGCAAGTTCATGTTCATTCTTCAGTCTTATAAATATGGCAGGCATCTAAACTGAACAAATACCAGCGATGCTTTTTTCCATGGCAGCACATTTACAGTGTCCTACTCTGACAATGTCATTGGCTGTCAGGTGTTTTTCTCTGTAGATCAAATGACCTTTCCTCTGTTTTCTTCTCCACTTTGATACGAGAGCGTTTGATGCCGGTGTCTGATGGTGTGTTTACATGGCTTTTGCTTTTCACTCACGGACTAATCAGATATGCAGAGGTGCTCAGCCTTCTCTGTTGCTGGATGTCAACAGCTGTTTTCCAAGGTATTGAGAAGATGAAGCCATGCAGGACTGCATATTATAATGCTGCTTCAGCATATATTATTCAGATGTAAAACAACAACAAGAAGCCACTAGTTTACCTTCCTCTTATTAATATTCAATATGCGTATTTTTCTAATGTTTTTATTTTTGAAGAGAATTACTTTCCATTAATTGTTGTTTTTATCAATCCTTTATGTCTGAGGTGAAACACTACAAAAAGTTAGCTGCTTATTAATTGTTCTGCCAACACTGTTGGCAAAAAAATCATATTAGGAGAAAGAATAGGGTTTGACTTGATCTAATTTACAACTAATAAACATTATTATTTTGTGCAAATATCTTTGTACATGCAGTTTCTTAATCTTATCATGGCAATTGCTCTTATTAAAACAACCAAATTATTTTCCCATTTTATTGCCATCATTACACTCAAACATACATTATGTCATTAGGGGATTATCCAGGGACAGATTTGATGAGAGCCTGGCTTGTGTATTGACTTGTCTAAAAGCCCCAGGATTCCTTGAGCTGTGCAATGCCCTTCTTCTGTTGTTTAGTTCCCTTTTTGAACCCGCAGCAGAGTAATATATCCCATATGCCATCAGGAATTTATCCCCCACAGAAAAAGTATGGAAACAATAGAGTGCTTAGGTCTCACCCACCCAGAGCTATACAGTACAGATGCATTATGTTCACAATTGTCCCTCTTTGCTACAAAGGCATCTGTGTCTCCCTTATGTTCTGCCACTTTATATGTTTGAATGGTGTTTATATACTGGTGTTTCTCATCATGGAGTCAAACTGTCAGACACACACACACATCCAAAGGGACTCAGGAGAAGAGCGCATAGGAAGAGTTCATGTTGAGGCGTTACCTTTTCTCTGTTCAGTGTAGCCTTATCTTTGAAGCCTCTGTGCCTGTCTAAAGCACTCTACTCACCCCTGGCTATGGTACCAAATGCCTGGCTGCATATTTGTGAAAATGCACCTTCCTGTCTCTGACCTTTTTCTCCTTCATCTTTTCTGATGATAATTTTTTTTCCTTCTCACTGTTCTGTAAGCCATTGTGGGGTCATGACAGCAGATTCCAGTATGAATGAGACTAAATAACATCACTGCACAAAAAAACAGGGCAGCTGTAGAAATTTAACTTCTTGATTCACAGTAATTCATGAAGCAATATCTGTTGATTACCAGTGGCACTTTAACTCCCATTTACCATTAAAATCTTTTCTCATCTTAAATAATGAATAAGCTATAAAACTATATTTTTGTTAGAAAGTTAAAATACATTTTTTAAAAAAAAAATCTATTTGTGCATATGTGCATCCAAGTGTGCAAGTGCGTATATGTGTGCATGCACATGTTACACTGCAGGCCGGTCATGCCTAGGGCATTTTCTATTTTCTAAAGCTTTGTCAAAAGCAGGGAGCTAACAAACCCATTGGTGGCACTTCATCACACTGAGGCAGTGGATGCTATAATAACACTACCTGTCATCTTGCTGCTGACGGCACAGCAGCGTCAGGTGAGCAGCAGGGTTGCACCTTCACTAACGCTAACTTGTCTCCTCTTCTGCTCCTCCTGTTCCCCTCCCACATCCATTCTAAGAGTCCCTGAATCACCTGCTCTATTTACATGCTGCTAATGAACAAACATTGGTAGGAGCAGATGCCACCGAAACAACAAATGTAATAAAAGGCTTGGGGTGGAAAAGGAACTGTGAGTTTGGGAGGAGGGAGGTAGCAGTGATGGAGTAGGGGGGCGAGACAAAACACAGAAGAAAAATGCTCTGTCTTGGAAGATTTGCCATATGGAAGCATGCAGTAAGTTGCAACTTGCCCCTTACTAACAATTAAAGTGTCATTTGTCATGGATATCATTGGATAATTGGAATTTTTAAGCCTCTATTCCTACTAAAGCACAGAGTAAATAAAAGAGAGCAACTGAGTTTTGTTAAAGAGATTGATAGAAGATTGTGAGCATGAGAGGCATTTGTTAAACTTGAAGTGCTGTGTATTTTAGAGAGGCAGGGGGTATTTACAATTTATTTGAAGGGCCATTTTACATCATATCTGCTGTGCTGAGTGACTGGATAACTCAGTCATTAACTATGGTCATTTACATGACTGGCATGTTTAATTTTTCCAATAAAACCAACACTAATGGATAACATCATTAGCTATATATAACAGATTGTGAGAGAGAAATTCTACTTGTTAAACATGACTGAATACTGGCCAATTTAACACTTGAAAGTAGCTCCCATGATGAAAAAAATCCCCCCAAAAAGCTGTTGTTTGTTCTAGCCCAGGGCAATAGTTACCTGTATGTACCTTCACCATCAATCTGCTGCCAGTGCTGCTGTTGTCTATGTATTCTGAGTGTGGGGGACAGATATGTGCTAACAAGCCCAGGTGAGCATGGCTAGCCTCACCTCCTAATGCGCTAATAAATGCAGTGGTTTGACAAACCGCTGTCTATGTTAATATATGCGCCTTCACCTCCCTGTGACAAGGTGGGGTAGGAAGGGCAAGTAAACAACACACTGCTATTGGAGGGTTGATGGGTACAACCTGGTACTTGTATGAATGTGTGTGTATGTGCTTCTCATTCTGACACCCTACTCTTCTGAACTTTGACTTGACAAGGAGCAGATGTCCCTGAATTAATTTTTTAGTATTCCATTAGCTAACAGATGTTAAGTGATAAGCCTATGTAGGTAAATGTGATATAGTTATCTAATACAGCAGCTTAATATTGTTTTATTAACATCAAATGAATATCCATATCTCACAAAAATGCTAATATCTGTTGAACTTGTTTCGACATGTCTTTTATAAAACTGCTATATCTTTAAAAATGAAGATGTTCTGCAGATTTATAATAAAGAATAAATAAAACTTTTCCTTTCAACCTACCTTCAACTTTTGCATTTACATTATAATAAAATGGTTACATTACCAAGTTATAGCACTAACCTGTCTCGGCTCCGCCGGGAAGGGAAAGCAGCATTGCAGCCAGCCACAGTGCACACGTGCATCTCTTTGAGGTGCACATTCTTGTAGTGCAGTTTCATGCTATAGGAACTCTTGAAACTCTTCTTACAAACATAGCAGATCTTGGGGTCAGGACTTGAGCATGGATCTCCCTCTGGTGATTCAGAAGAAGGGAATTTGGGTGGGCTGGCACCATAGCCCATTGAAGAGATGAAGCTCTCATGCAAGGCAGCCATACTTGCAGCTGCAGCGGCTGCTGCTGCCATGCCTCCGTTATACAGGCCATACTGGCTCATGCAGAACATGTCATAAGTAGGATCGTTAAGTTCTTCCTTGATCTTGATAGGCGGCTGATGAGGGGAGGGCGATGAATGGCCCTTGCCTTCCATTTCCTTTCTCAAATGGGCTTCCTCACCACCCTCATCGTCTTGTTCCTTGTCCAGAATCCTTCCACCCCTGCTGTGTTTTTGCTGTTCCTCCACATCCATGAGGTCATCACGATAGAACATCTTAGAATCAGAGGTTTCAGACTCATTCTCAAAGTCTCTCTCGTGGTCTTGGTCCTCAGAGGTGAAGCTGTCCATGCAACGTAGCTCGCCAGAGCCTCGCAGATCATTTCCACCCCTGCTGTCACTACCAGTGCCTTCCCGGCAGTCATCTTCACTCTGTCTCATCATACCTCTCAGAGCTAATCCGGGGCTCATCTCATCCTGGGAAGGGGATTGTTGCCCACTACCACCACTGTGGTTCCCAGTACCATTGCCACTGTTGTTGCTGTTACAATTTCCATTCATTTTGATATTATTATGAAGAAGGGATGACTGGTGGTGGTGGTGATTTTGGTGGATGTTATCATCGTCATCTTCATCTTTGTCCTCATATTCATCCGCCACATCAATCACTTCCTTCTCAATCTTCACTGGCATGCTAGATTTGCGAGGTTTCTTTTTTGGTGTGGGGTCACTGCTGCCACTATTGAGATCCTGATTGGCAGTCGGTGTAGGTAAGCGGTGGGACATGGGTCCAGCCTCTGACACGTGAACATTATTATGTGAAGCCGCAGCTGCAGCCGCCAGGATCTGCTGTTGCTGGTCCATCAGAGTTGTACTGTTAGTGGTGGTGGGCAGGATGGGGCTGGTGGGCAGTGACACTGGAGGACTGACAAGGTCGGCAGGGGACAAGAGTGTACGATAGAATGGGGGAACTGGCTGGACTGGCTGCACTGACTTCAGGGAGGGGAACACTAGTGGACTTTGCAGGGGTGACTGAAGCATAGGGTCTACCGGTGGAGTAGTGAAACCCAGTGGTGGCCTTCCAGGGCTGGTGAGTGTGAAGCCACCATTCTTGGTGCTTGAGATGACCGGTGTGCCACTGGTTGAATTGGCACGAATTAGGTCCTTGTCACGGTTATTGCGCAGCATCGGCATGTGCAACCGTGGATTGGGATTGGCACTGTGACGGTTGCGGCTGCGAAGTGAGCTGAAAACCATATTGCAGCCTTCAATGGTGCAACGGTGTTTGATCTTCAAGTGTACAGCATTATAGTGTATCTTAAGTGTGCCTTTGTCATAAAAGGTTTTGCCGCAAGAGTTGCAGCATACACGACCCTTACGTGAAGTGGCTCCCATGCGGCGCATGCGATGCATCTTTGAGGAAAAGGAGGGATGGGTAATTGTTTTAGACTGCTCGTCCTTTACAAAGTGGTGGTGAACCTGATGGTCACTCAAGCTGTTGGGTTGCTGAGGTTGATTTTGGGACTGCTGTTGGCCCTGTTGCTGCTGGAGCTGTGTCTGTTGTTGCTGTTGAGCTTGCTGGGTGGAAGGGGTAGGGGAGATGGGTGATGCCGTGTTGTTGGGCTCTGTCTTGGGTTCAATGTTGTTATTAATGGTTCCCATGGCTCCACGGCTAGGGCTCTGGCCTGTGCGGAAGGGTGACAGGGACACTTCTGACTCACTGGTCTCCACCTGTTCACCTTGGTTTGGCAGGCTGGGCTCCCGGAGCCGAAGAGCAGACTGCTCCATAGGCAAGCCATTAGGGGGCAAGCCGAGCATGGGGGCAGAAACTGGGTTGATGTACTGGAACGGCAGAAGAAAGGCTAGGCTGTTAGGGATATTCTCAAAATGGTGAATGCTTGATGGGCTACTGTTTTCCAGATGTGTCAGGAGACCTGGGCTGCGGGTCCTGTTGTTGCTTTCAATGAATGTCCTAATACCGGAGTCTGTCTTGGAGGAGGGAACTGTTACTGCCTGACCTTCCTTCTCTTGAATGGCCATCAGCTCCACTATGGACTTGGTCTCACCAAAGCGCAGGAACTGCTGCAGGGTGATGATCTCTTCTTCTCTGGACATGATGGTCCAGCGGTCCAGCACTTTGCCTGCAGCATCCTAGATACCCCAGAAGACACAAGAGAGAAGGCAAAAATACAAAACATTATTGATTGTGCATAATCAGTGTGGTCAAAGGAGAAGATAGAGCAGGGGTTAGTTTGTAAGGGCAAGCTTTTCTGCTCATGAAATTCAGAGGCCCCTGGAGCGACATGTAACTGACCCCCCCACCCCCCCATTCTTTCCCATCTACTTTTTTTCTATAAGCCAGCCCAGTAAATGTAATCATTACTCACACAATGATGAGAGTAGGCAAGAGTTTAATTAAGTCTCAAACAAACAAATCAAAATCACTGAGGTGGGGCTATCAGCAGGTCTGTGTGTCTTCCAGCACAATAGGGATGTTACTAAAATAGGTTAGCAAAAGACATGAACTCTTGCTGGGAGTCCCTCTGTACACAAATTGTACCTAGGGATATTTACAAAATTGTGTGAGCCAGAGAGAAAGTGGGGAACAAATAATAGAATAGTTAATGCAAGCCACTAATGGCACCTTGGTTGGCAGGCATTTTTCCCAGTGTCTTCTCTGTCTCTAAGGCAGTCAATGGGATTGCTACACTATGTATCAGGGAATGACTATGGACATTCAAAGAGGAAAAACTCATGTTAATTTAAGTTTGTGTTGGAAGATGCTTTGACAGTGACATTAAGCTTGTGTTCCTTTGCATATTAATCATGCTTTTATGTTTGTGCAATACAAAGGATGAATAATCTGTGTTACCTTCAATATTAATCATACCAATATGTTAGTAAGGTTTAAAGAATGCACAACCTGTTAATGATGGATACTTTTTAATAAATGACCATGTCATTCAGGGCACTCTCAACTAATGGTTTATTTTTAGTTTGCAGTGGCTGAAAAAAAAAGAAAATATTAACAATAGATTATGTTTAATATAATATCCCCATTGGGATTTCCTGTTTCAATGTTACAATATTTCCATCCTAAGAGACCAAAACTACACAGATAGGACTGTGGAGTAATTCAGAATAAAGTGCTTTACTTGGCTTGTCTGTTGGAGCTATTGGTTAAAAAATATTTCCATGAAATTTGCATTGTCACACATCAAGACATGGCAAGGGATTGTGGGAAAATAATCTTGGTTGAGCAACTAAATTGGAGGCAATGTATCCCAATACTTTTGTCCTTGTGTATGAACCCACATCTTTTGCTGCTTCGTAGCACTGTTGACAGAACTCTTCACAAAATCATACTCATACAGTAACTGCTGCTACGGCTGTTGTTACATAAGATGGTGTATGTTTGTGTGAACAAGATACAAATAGATGAGAGCAAAAGAGCGAGTGAGAGTGTAAATTCTACAGTTCAAACACAGGTTCCTGGGGGATCAGACACAAGTGACATCAAGGGAGTAACACAAGCGATGACAATTAGTCACAGTGAAATGGTAACATTTCAAATGTGCTGCTAGCTGCTGGCATCTATAAAACATAAATGGCAACTCTGGTGAGTAAAAAGCTGTAAAAAACCAACATCACAAAGCACAAAGGGCCTGTAAGGAGAAAACAGAAGATAAATGTTTTAAGAGAGACAGCGAAAGAGAGATAGTAAGGGAGAGACAGAGGAAGAAGAGCAGAAAAACAGAGAAAATAAAAGTGTGAGTGGTTTCATATCATGCCCTCAGATATACTGGAGAAATAGATTCTTCTGAGACGAAACATCAATAGTCACTGGGGTATTTGTTGTTAAATATACATTAAAAAACATTTTACACTTTCATTCTGTGTGCGCTCTGGAGTTTTTGCCTGGAGGTATGACTTTAAATTCTAGCCTGGGCACTATTATTTCATACTGCATGGCCATGTGGGCATTAGTACTTCCATTTGATTTAATTGAAACAAAAAATGAAAGCAAATTAGAAAGTGAATCTTTAAATAGTTCCACAACCAGAACATTTCTTAAGAAATTGTAGTTCTAAGAAGTGGAGCAGAGCAGTCTTTTGATATTTTCTAGTGACAAAAAAGATTAATTTGTGAGTGTTACACATTTAAATACACTAGCCTACAGTTACAACTCTGATAGTAAGAAAAAAAAAATCTCATTTTGATATTTAATGCAATTTAAGCATATAATTCCTATGAATAGAGCGTCTGCTGCAGCAAATAGCAATAGATAGTGCCTGCATTTTTGGGATCATTGTTAGGCCAAGTTTAACTCGAAAGCCAGTTTTAGACATATCAACATCACTTTCCAAACTGCCCCACTTTGATGTTTGCTCTTGAAATTAAAATTGAAATAACATAAGAACCACAAGCTCCCAAAAAGGAGGTAATTTTAATAAGAGCTTCTTTAATATATAGGGATTAGTCTCAAGCATTGAGTCAAATCATGAAGAAAAACTTGACAAACAAGCATTTTTACACACACCAACAAGATGGCTTGACCAGTGCCGCCCTTCAAACCCACACACAGGTATCCACCCTGTCGCAATCACTGACTGGAAAAAACTGGGTTTAGACATTTATTTTATCCTCTACTAGTCCTACCCTGTGCCTTCACTTCCCCACACATGGAGTTAAACAAAAGCCAAAGCACAGTGACACAGACCAAAATGCAACCCATTAGTGCGTGGAAGGGCCAGCTAGCTGTCAGAACAGGTCAGCAGTTCTGCTATGCAGTGGACCCTGTGAGAAGGCTAGAGGATGCTACCCAAGCCCTCCTTGTTGTCTTGGTCAATTGAGTTTTGGAGGCTGGGCACCAAGCATTGAGGCTGGGGTCTGGCTCGGAGCAGAGAGTCAATACAAATTCAAAAATGGAGCAAATCGGCCTAGAAAAGGATGTAAAGGGAGAAACTTGATTAAAGTCACTCAGTCCATGTGAAAACTACTACTGGTTTTAATGACGAGAACCACTCAATTCATATCTGTCAAACGCTTTGGCAGCACCTCATTTATAATACTATGTTTTATAATATACAATTTTATGTTAATTTTCAGAGAGAATTGCTTAATGCAGATAACCCCCATAAAAATTATAAATAGAGGTGAAAAAATGTGCATGTATTAAACAAATGTGTATCTAAAGTGTGTTGACACACATTTGTAGACAGAGGCCCCTGTAGTCCTTACCACAGTAAGTCTCACAACTCCACTCCCCTGCATTAGCCTTGTGATGCTGTGAGAGAAACAAATATGCCATTAGAAGCACTTTTACAAGTAGGCACTCATCTTCCAATTAGCTTAATGTGGCCCTCTTTCCCCTATATTTTCCAGGCGTGCCCCACCTCTTCTTGTACACTCCCTCCAGGAAAATCTCATTAATCCACCCCTCCCCCATCTCCACCAGTGCTATGACATATTAGTCTGTCATTATGCATCCCAGAGTCCTTTAAACAATACAGCTAAACCTCTGTTTGCCAGGTTAATGACTATTAGCCAGTAATTACAGAAGAGAGACGATAGGGTACCCACTTTATCTGGTGGACAGCCTGCTGCTGTTAGTTTATTTTATCTGCCTGCCTCCATGTCTCTCAGAATTAATCTAGCAACGGCTGTATTTATTCATCTCTCTGCTGCTGCGATGCATCCTTAATTCATGGATGTCTCTAATACGGTGGTGCTGGATGTTGTGTAGTGGGGTATCCACCTTGCAAATTGCTGACAATGAGGATGGGCTTGTCATGGACCAGGGCACCACTGTCAGTTAAAACAAATCAGGCAATTATGCAATTAGCAGGTTATATGCAGGGCTGTATTAAGCGCGTTGTTCGATTGCATAGTGTGCATTTGGGATTAAGAGCTTAACATGTATATGCTTTTCACTAATCATCACCTATCATACTCAATGACTGAGTCTATTTGGCAAGCATGAAGAGAGATGCTATGCTAAGCACATAGCAAAAAAAAGAGGAAAAATATTAGCTGTGATTACATCGTATTGACCTGTGCCTGTATGCACTCATAGAGCTTGTGTCACATAACATCTCCAATATTTACATTTACTGGTATGATGTGCAATTATTTCCCTCTGTGTGGAACGACAGCTTCACTGGTTCCACATTGACGTAAGACCGCTGATCACAAGACAGTTGCACTAAGAGGAACGGTTCTCACAATGGCAAAGTGAACCATGGGAACCACATTGATTCACCAATCACCTTGCAGCGAATGCGATCTCCACCAAGCCTTGAGGGAATCCCCCATTGATCTCCAGTCCTGCTCAGATCCAGTTCCTTTAAAAAAAACTGCTCTATTCCTCTGTTCGCCACTTCAGGGGAGGTTAAGCAGAAGTTCCTTGTGATCTGAGAAGGTCTTGAACTTTGGTGCTTCCTTTTCCATATTCTGTTTCTCCCCCACCACCCCACATCATATCGAGCTGTATGAATAATGCAGAGGATCTAGTGGCAAGGGGTGCCATGGGGGATGGGTTCACGCAAAGCCCACTGCCTGGAGCCATCACATCTGAGGGCAACCACTCCCAAGACACAGGCTGCTCCCCCATTGGCTCCCTGGTGGCAGGTCAGAGGTCACGTGTGAACAACCAGCTCTACTTCTTACCCTGTGATGGACCTCAGGGAAATCAGTAGCTACGTCCAGACGTGGGTGGAGGACATTTGTAAGAATCATTGAGGTTGAAATTTGCACTGTGTGATCATTGTAAATTCCTCCTTTATGCTCTGCACATCAAGAGAATGTGTTACTATAGATGTGATCTTTTGTATCCGCCTTAGATGTTGGATGTTTTCTTAACTTCAGAAGCAGACACATCTTTACAGCAAGTCTACTGTACATATCAACAGGCATGTCAACAGTAAAATCATGGCATCCTATCATCAGATAGGAGTTACATCACCTTGTGGTAGCTAATAACAGGACCGGATGTTAAAGCTAAAACTACAGAATTGCGTGTTTCTATTTTTCTTTTAAGGTTTGTTTTAATATGACATTTGCTTCAGAAACTTCCCACATTGTCTCTAGGACACTCTGAGTAACACTGTGCAAAAACAGCATACTGGTGTCATCTTTCATGTAAGCCTTGATGCCTCCTTGATTTTGGTCTGGTTTTAATTAGTGACAATTTGTGCATGGTAAATAAGATACAGAAGATAAATACAGCAGCTGAAAAAAAAATGTCATGTTGTATTTAACTGTTATTTCATGTACACTAAAATCTTAATCGAATATGAGTAATACAATGTCTTAATTATTAAAAGATGACAGTCTTTAATGTCAGTGCAGGAAAGTGGAGGAGCATATGTACCTACATCGACACAAAAGTTTGACTTGACAAATCCTGTTTTCCATGTAACATCAACCCCTTAAAAAAAAAAAAAAAAAAAAAAATTAAGCTCAGATGGAAACATAGGTGATTCAATAATGTCCAGACAGGACCCTCTGCACCAGCTCATGTTCCTGATTACAACTTGGAAACAGATCTATTCAAGTTTGATTCCTACTTTATAATTCAATTAACAACCATGCAAAGGGTATTGCCTTGGTCAATATTATGCTCAAGACTGCCAGAGAGGACTGCTTGCTGGGCTCTGGTGTGAGTAAATGTTAAGAGGCCACAGGGCTTATTTCGCCGGACCAGACGCACTGATCAACCAACAGGCCGCGAGATACCCTGCCTTCACCTCTCAACCTGATTTAACTCATGGCTTTGGTTAAAAATTCATGACTGTGTGTTAGTTGTTGCTAAGGGCACACTAATCGACTGGAGTGAGATTTATAGTGCAGTTGCAGACTGCAAGGATGGGGAGGGGGATCATGCAGGGTTATTACAGAGGACTTTACCACAGACGGGTGAGTCACAATCTGGCACATCCCAGGTTCCAGGTGGCCTTTAGTAAACAGTTCCCGTTTCTTTTCCCACCGACTTGTCTTTTTTCATTATCTGTTTTTGAAAACAAACCTGCCATTTTTAAAAAGGTCTCCTAAACTCTGATTCATCCAACCCCACCTGACCTCCACCATCATCATCACCAACCCTTTTTGTTTTAAAGCTGTCCCTCGGCATCTTTAAAAAGTGAAAAGGACAGTCTTTTGGCCAAAGCCCAGCAGAGGTGCAGATGGGGCAGCACATGGAAGCCATTTCAGGCCCCGGTGCGCTGCAGAGCAAAGTCGACTGTTCTCTGAGTTCAGAACCTCTGAAGAACCGCCTCGCAGCACTTACATATGAGCAGTGTCTGGGTCTGGACTGATGTATTGATTCCCTGTCTCTTTTCACAAAGCATACACAATAACGTTGGCTTGCCTCACCCAACTGTGCTAAGGAACCGTAGCCACGGTCAATGCATAAAACTCAGCGGACCTAGCACTGAGCTAGAGGGGATGCCTCAGAGAAGAGGGGTGGAGTGATAGAAGCAGCGAGGGAACGCCTGATGGTTCACATTAATTGAGGATGATTCGTGTGATCTCCTGGGTCTGGATGCAGCAGCCAGGTCTGTCGTGGGCCTGGGAGACAGATGTGGGGGCCGCTGTGCTCCCTCCAGGGCCAATGGAGAGCAGTGAAGCGGCTGAGAAATGGTCTGTCTCTCCATTGTGTGTGTGTGTTGGTAGAGATACGAGGAGGGGGGCTGACAACCTGCTTTTCTCTCCCTCTTATATCACATCTCCTTTGTCTTGATTACTATTTTGGCAAGAGGCCGGTGCAGAGAAGGTGCATTAACATATGCTCACAATTTGCTCTTTGGCCACATAGTTACATGTTTGTACTCTGTCTTGATGTATCAGTCATTTCTGTTCCTCTTTTGTGTAATACGCGCCCCTATACACATTATATCCCAAGGCTAGTAATGGGTAGCAAACACAGTCTTTGGTAAGTAACTATGCTTCAAAAGAGGTGAAACTTCGAAAAGCATAAACCTGCATTTATTGAACATGTAACTGCAGAGAAACTTTACATGAGGGCTCCAGCTCATAAAAGCTGTATGTGGCAAGTTCTTTCAGTCTATTCTGCATGTAATGTTTTGAATAGTTGCCACCCCAATGACAAAAATGTGTTATTCTTCCTAAATTTTCCTTTTTACTTCCTGCAATGTAACATTGATCTTCGCACTATCAAAATAATCCACACTTCACTTTCATGTTATTGTGTAAAAGGAAATAGATGTGAATGGATAATGGATTATAGTGTAGGTAAACCTCCGAAGTCATTTTGTTTTGGTCTAGCTGGGAACAGACAGAGGTGTCTGTAACACACAGACACACTGCATTAGAGGAGCTTTTCAGCTTTCTCTTGTGTTTTTGCTATGGAGCATGCAGTAGGAAAGAGAATAAGCTAATGGACTCTTTACTTAATGTGATCAGAGCCATTATTGACATGCTGCCAGGAAGATGCAAGACCATTAACTCGAGCCTCTCTCTCTCTGGTACCTTCCCTCCGCCCCGACAGTATTTCACTGCTGCCCTCAGATACGGAGGAAGGGCCACTAGGGGGTCTGGGTGCCCCAAAGGAGTCTGTGTCTGTCATGTTAACTAGGAATCTGGGATATGGACTGTTTGGAGAATTGTCAACAGTGTTGCTCGGCACTTGGAAATCGTGAATCAGTCCTTATAATCTTAACAAGTGTCCTCAGAAATCAGAGGAAGAATGGAAATCAGTGAGTGCTGGACGAGTGCTCAAATTTTTATGCAGTATGTCCTGATGGTTTAGTTGGCTCGGCAGCCGACCATGCAAATTTAACATCTTGGGATTTAAATCAATTTTTATTACACTGTTGAACTGTCTAATAAAGCAGAGGTCGATACAAGTTCCTTTTTTAAAATCTCTCTTTGAAAAATAATATATGGTGAGTTTCATGCAAAAATGAAGAAAATTAGAAAATCAAAAGAAAGGAAAGCTCCCACCCAATATTATTTTAGTACTTGTTGACACTGATACATTTATTATTGAATTTGGCTGTACAAAATGACATTTGTAATTTCTACTTTATTGCTTGTATTTAGAAAAGATGAGGATATTATGATGTTAAAGGCCATGATTCAGATTATGAATAGTTATTATAAGTTTAATTATTAAACATATTTATCATGAAATAATTAGGTGAGAGAAATAGAAATTATAAATTGTGGTAATAAGGTAATTATTTCTCAGTCTTGTTTGGCACCTCACAAATATGTTATTAAAGCAGAAAGACATTTTTGCTCCACACTGACTGGGAAAGAAAGGAAGAAACACAAATAACGATACAGTAAATTACACCTTAGGCTGGATGTTAGAAGTGCATTAGTGTGTGTTTAAAAATGCTGTTGTTTTATCAAAGTGAAATAGAGCACTAGAGTGGGTAAAATGGTCCCAAATCACACACGGTGCAGTCTCCCTGTTTTTAAACTGCCTCACTGGAACTGTTGCCTGGCATGTAAGTTGGCTCATTCATCTTGGAGGCGGAGGGTGCCAGTGTGGCTGCAGTGTAATTCACACTCCCCCAACCTATGTGCCAGAACACATCTATCCCTGTGGCCCAGGGGCTCACATCACCAGCAGCCCAGAGGATGTTCGTGTTTATGTGTGCATGAATGTGTGTATGTGTGATTGCGTATTGTGATCATGTGGGTACAACAGGAAGTGGTGCTCAGGTCTCTCGGGGCATGGTTCCAGGTCCCTGGGCCTGTCTACTGTCATAAGTTCCAGAATGGTGATTACTTACTGCAAAAATAAACACCATTACCATCTGGTGCTGCTTCTTTGTACTGTAACTTATACACCAAGAAAAGCTCTAGACCATCAAAACACAGACAAGAGAACAATAACAGAAAAAAATCTAATCTGCACTGTAAAAGTTTTTTTTTTTTTTAAATTTAATTCTCTGTACATTTGTCTGCTAATTCCTACAAAAACTCAAATGAATATCTTTTTATTTTAGATGCTTCCACTAAAATCAAACAGTTAATAAAAATACATTTTGGTCTATATGAGGGGGCAAATAGTGAAGAACAAAAGGTTTAGTGGGACGTATGGTGAGAAATTGGAGATAATGGGGGTCATTCAAGACCGTTGAGGCCTTGCAGATCCAGCAGATGTTTGATCCATCCACAGCACATCTGGTTCTCAACACACTCAATCCATTTCACTTGACTTCTCCTTTTTAGATTTTCAGTGTTCCTCATGGTCCACTAAACTCCACATTCCCCCCTGTGGCCCACAAATATTAATTCACAATCCTTCACTTCAGAGTAATTTCAAGATATAGACTATTGTTTCCGCATGTGATTCAAAAGGTGTGTGAAAATTTTTTTTTTTTTTTTATTATTATAATTTTTTTAAATTATTTTTTAAATTAAGTATTCAGTGGTAATCAAGTATCTGTCATTTATACCCCACCAAGTTGTAATACCCAGCAAGGAACTCCAAACTACTAGTGGCACTAGTCAGGAAAATGAAAGCTGTCATTCTCATTGTAGTGGGCCCTGGGAGGGTCATACAGTTCTTAACAGCTTCATTGTTTCTTTTATTGTTGGAAACATAGAGGGGTGTGTACTGTGCAGGTCTCTGAGTTCTGGAGTGCGACGTGACGAGAGGACTGTCAACTCCCCGTAACTCTCCATGCAACTTCCTTTAATAAATGTCAACTCTATGACCCAGCGTCAAATCCCTGGCAGGCTGGGTGGCCATGTCAGCAGGCCGGTGAGCCACACAATGTCTGGGTTTGGCCCCCGTGACATTGGGGAAGTGAAGCAACCCGCGACTCTGTTTGTTCAGAGAGGGGATGCAGGGCCCCCCTGGAGGTTTAGGCCCAGGATCACCAGACAAAAACATAACCTGTGAGAGCTGTGGTGTTTGTATTGACTTTGCCTAAAAACAGGGAAATGTAATGGCGCATCAGAGAATGAATTTTAGTACAAATTGAATGTGTTTTTGCTGTGTTGATAATACTGTAGGCTTGTCCTGACTTCAGCCTATGTGTAATGCAATCTTCCTATGTTTGCGTCTAGCCTGGTCTGACACTGCTGTGCAGTGCAATGCTATTGATCTCTATAGCCTTGTGGTCTGCAGGGTTCCTGTCAGTAAATGCAATGAGCCGGAGCACCTTCCATTCCCCCCTCTCTGCCCCGTGTAGCACCACAAGCTAAACAGCTATCACAGAAACTCAATACAGGCAGACTGGGCCCGAGTCATCAGCTAGCAGCAGTGCCCTGCAACGTCCCATGTGGCTCCAGCTAAGTCAATTCAGTGTCAGTGTTGCATCTCACCTCGTAGACCTGTTGCCAGCCTAATATGTCGTGCTAATATGTCTCTCCATATGAATTACAAGGCAGTGAGAGGAACACAGATGCAATAAGTATAGATTAGCTAATGTCCAGGTTCTGTCTGAGTCTTGTTGGGATAGAGGAAGGGGGGTAATGATAGTAATATCCTTTAACAGGGTGTCTGGCTGTGGCTTGAAGGTGAGATAGGGGCATACAGGCTTCTGGGATTTCTAAGGAGCTCTGGGAAATAAACTTTCCTCTCTGCCACAGACGAAGAGGGGAAGGAATGAGAGAGAGAGAACATTGAAAGAATTATTAGTGAAGAATGAGAGCGATGGAAAGAGTGCAATGGGCTGTTAATGCTTTTTTTTTCTGACTATTGATCAACCTGGAGGGCTAGAGGTGATTGGGTTAGAGGTCTTGAAGCCCGTACCTTGTCTGCTGTGTGTCTGTGTGTTAATGTGCTAACCCATTGATTTGTATTGTGCTTGTATAGTTGCACTGTGTGTAGGCCAAAGCGCCTGACAGAGGAAGAGTGGGATGGGAGCAGAGCTTATAAAGAGAAGAAAACAAAAAGGTGGGAGAGGAGGTGAGTGTGTGGTCAAATGCGGGCGTAATTAGGAACCATGTTACCACTAAATTCTATATATCGATCAGAGATAATTCACACACACCATATCTTCCCCTCAGCAAATGTGCCTAGGTGCTTTAATAATTCATGCTGTATATAACTCTTGTTCATTGCTACCCAATACTTATTTACATGTACCTGTTTGTGTGATTTCTTCTTAAGAAGTCAGTATGGTACGCTTACGCCTGAGTAGGCTAGTGTTGAAAACACCAGTCACCAGGCCTGGAAATGTCTTATTTTATTCATTACCCAGCCTACATTGCTTTCTGGAAGAAACTTAATTTTCCTGTTTATGAAAAATGGGAAAATTGAGTGGGCGAGGGTCCTAGAAAATGTTTGACTTTTTGTGTAGTTCTGTTTTTCCTAAAAGTTAAAGTAAAAATACTGGAACCTGGTCCTGGAATCCAGCTGATATATTGCATGATTAAAATTTAAGTTTTTTTTTTCCCCAAGTGCTAGACTATTGGCTGACTTAAAAAGAAGTGGGAATTGTGGAGATTTCAGGTAAAATGGAAGCAGTTTGGAAATTGTAAAAAAAATCTAAACTGTAGCCTTGTTTACTAATGACGCCACAAAATGTGTCGCATAAGTAGTTGTAAACACTTCCTCAGACACACTCACTCTCACTCTCACACAGGGTCCATGCTTGCCATTGGCAATCCCTGCAGGCAGATGTGGGGTGTGTGCCAGCGGCCTGCTGAGTGAGTAGGCCAGTGTGCCCCTAACTCACTGCTAGGCGCTACGCTGAGCTGCTTTGATGTGTGTGTGTGTGTGTGTGTGTGTGTGTGTAGTTGGAGGTCAGTGAAACAGCAGAGGGACTGTGTAATCCTCTGACATGCCTGTGGAAAAATACAAGGATCCCTCTGACAGTGGCTGAACTAAAGGCTCAGAGGACCAGTTAGTGTGTCCACAGGTTCATGTGTTCGGGACTGACTGCAGGCTGTGTGTCTATACACATACACATACACACACAATTAAGATGCATTACTCTCTTCAGAGTCAGTCTCCCAAGTGAAGTTTCTGGCTTGGTGACACTAATTCTTGAAAGCCTATGTCACTGGCAAAGCTGTGGTCTAGCCATGTAAGGTGCAGTCCTCAACTAAAATGGCAAGCCACATTGCTTTAGGCCCTGCTCATTCAGAAACACACACACACACACACACACACACACACACACACACACACACACACACACACACACACACACACAGGTCAGTACATTAACACAAACAGTTTGGTTTTGCCGTTGGAATGCAGGAGGACAGGCGAAGAGTTTTGGCTCTGTCCTCTCTATACTTTGCATAATTGCGTCTTACATTTCCTTAAGTCTGAAGGGATGTTGAATCCTAAACAGTGATGGGAACTGGGTCTGTTGATCATTATATTTTGGCAGAGTAACCTGCTGCCACATGTGAGAGAGGTAGCAATACAAATGTGTGCGAGAGTCTGTGCACGTGTGTGTATGTGTGTAAATGTCTTCATCTCGACAGTATGTAGGCCCTTGAGAAAAAAAACAGGGCAAATAAAAGGACATTAAGCATATGAATTAGCCACAGGTCTAATGTGAGCTCTGTGAAACAATTAAGCAACAAAACAATAGTAGACATTTCATCTTCTTATTGTCTAATCGCCCATCTGACTGCCTGTGTATTTCCCCTCTTAACCCTTGAGATACTCGCTAATGGCTCTCACAATGGAATTATTTACTACCCATGGCAGGGGGGCAAATGGGTCAAATTGTGTGTGTGCGTGTGTGTGAGTGTGCGCACTTGTGCCCCTTGTAGTCATAGTGAATGAAAGGGAATGATGGAATCATTGAAGCACGCAGTGACTGAGAGGAGAGCAGAAAGGAGAGAGGGACTGAAGTAGGAGCACTGAGTGGTGCTTGCTAAAGTGAAAAATCATGCCATGGTGCAGAGGGGCCTGGTTTTGTCCATTGGGAGATGTGACTACATCTATGCTGGCACTCAAGTGCTCTTAAATACTCTCTCTTTCGCTCTCCATTTCCCCACCACCTCCCTCTATCTATTACCCCCCTCCACCTCTCTCCATCCCTCTTTCTTTCTTCCCCAGTTCTCCCAAGGTCCAGTCCAGGTACAAATGGCTATTTGCTGTACAACTCCCACAACATGTTTGTGTCAGCTCATGCTTGTCCCTAACAGCACGTACAACAGAAAAGAAAAAAAAAAAAGCAGAATGGACCCTTTCTTTATTCACAAATTGCTCCCCAGCACACAAAAGCCCCCTGAATGGAGATGTCAGAGTACGATTAGAGATGTCTGTGCTGGAAGAGGCCGCACAGCTTCTCTGTCAATAGGCTTTAAATCGCTAAGGAGCTGGGAACAGTTATTGTGTGAGTCTTGTGTGTGTGCGTATGAAGCAATTTATTTTGGCAATCCGTTAATCTGCATCTTCCTAATCATCTAACCACAAGAGGTCAATCCTCATTAAAACATGAAGAAATTACATTAATGATATTGTTTTTTTAAATCACCGATCCTAATTGAATTTATCATTAAGAAATAAATAGTTGTATAATTATTATTGCAGTATCTATAATAAGTGACTGACAAGAGGGGAAAAAGTTAAATGATCAACTCATAGTTACAGTTCCTGTTCAGCCTTAATTGTGTCATGTCGAGACAAAATGCTCACTTCTTGATTTAGCCGCGCTAAAGCACTTCGGAGATGAAGGCTGTCTGTGTTAAAGGAATCAACAGCGCTGCTAACTGTCACCTGCTGGGGTTAACTCCGCAGTTGCCAACACATTCAGATGAAACACAATAGCAGATGATGAGCCTTTCATTCTCACACCTACAGTTATTGCTGCCTTTCTGTCAGCAGCGCAAAACTGTGTCTGTGTGTTTGTACAGAAGTGCGTGCATCGTAGACATATTTCCCCTCTCTAATTAGCACAAGGGAGTCCTGGGGGCAATCAGAGGCGAGGTTAATGAGAGGGGGAGAGAGCGGAAGAGACTAGGTAGGGGTGCAGCAAGTAACGTGCACCACACAGCACTGGTGCTACAGTATAGCACACCCTTCTTATCGGGCTGTCACCCTAAAGGGATATCATCCTCATGGCACCCACATTGATGTTTGGGCCCGTGACATTTCACACGTGTGTACGTGCATGAGAGAGCTCACGTCTCTGTGCCCCGGTGATCCCTCTACCCATTTTTGGTCTCATATTATCTCTCCGTTCACGTCTCTCTGGAAGACCCTGATGTGACAGCATGTTTCTCATATCAGAGACGATTGGTTTACTGAGAGACGAAAAAAAAATTAAAGAGGGAGCAAGACGGAGCTGCCACACTGGTCTTGGCATCTGTCTGTTCTCAACTAGTGTGCGGCAATGCTGGTGGGAGAAAAGCGTAGCCTGCCAGATGTCATTGCTGAACCTGCCCAGGCAGTTTGATCACTGAGTGGCACGGTGAAGCAGAATCTCCAGCACACTTCATCCTCTCAGAAGGATTCACTGTAAGGGAGCAACGATTTTGATTTTATATTGAACAAAAAATGAAATAACGTTTTCAATTATTAAAAATATCCACTGGGTCGATGATGTCTTTGTCAGATTGTGGCTCAGTTGGCTGACTACAATTCCTGTGATCCTCCACAAACTCCAACACATGCTCTCCACATGGATAGATATAACACTGCATAGTAGCATGTTTTGTGCAGTTCAATCTGTGTTGGTTTTTTTTTTCTTTTTCTTTTCTTTTTTTTTTTTTTTTTTGGTATAGTGTTATTTTTGAAATGCTGCATCCCAGAATTAACCACAATACCATCAGGATACCGGACATTTTTTTTTGATAATAGCATATATTGAATTGAAGGCTTTTATTAGCAGAGGTTTCAGGAACAAAGTCAAAAGCGATATCTACCACGGATTTGGTTAGTTATCACACGACAAATGGGGTCAAACCTCTAAATAACTTTGACCCACTAATAAGTAGGGTAAGCAATTGTCTTTCTCCTTTGTGTGCATCTCTGTTTCAGCATTGTATTCCAGTCCCATGGTCCTGTAAACACATACTGTCTGTGTGGGCACAGAGGAAGTGCATGAGGACTGGTGGCTCATGTGGCCATCACTCCAAACATGATGTGATGGGGAGAAGGGACAGAGAAAAGAGGATCATGTATTATTAAAAAGAGTGCTGCCATTAGAGACATTTATACAGTAGAATGACTCAATCACATATCACAAATATGAGGTGCACACACGCGCACGCACACCTACGTCATATTAAATAATTTATTATTATAAATTATAAGTGTTATTTTCCTAGAAAGAAGTGACAGGGATTATAGTAAATGTTGGTGCCAGTTTACCTGTGTTATGTTCAAGTTGTATTCGTTTCCCCTCATTTCACATTCTCCCACCGTTCCCAACACAGGAATTTAGGGTCACATTCATCCAAGCAAAACACTGCTTTATATCAGAGATTAAAGATACTGGCTTAAAATGTACTTCACATTTTTTTGTCTGTCACTATTTCATGTCACACAGGGAGTACAAGTAATTTTCTCCCACGTCCCAGCGCCGAGCTTCCCCGCCCCTTTAGTCTTCTGGCTTGTTTTTGTATCTCTCACCCGTTAACAATAATGCTCGGGGCAAGCACAGATGTAAGAAGTAACAGCTACGCTAAGAGAAGAAAAGATGAGCGGAAAAAAGATAGAAGATGAGAGAAAGGGAAACAGACGGGTAACGCTGCTCACAAGCATCACTTGTCAATTTACAGCCGTTGCTCCCTGAACCGCACCGTATAAATTTCCAGTGTGACATCCGTTTCTACTGCTTCCAAGCCGACTCAGGCTCCGTCCCACCAGATCTCCTCCCCAGACACATACTTGGAAACCTTAAGTACAGACATTGTGCCAGATGTAGTCTGCCTTTACTTTTATTTATTAATTTTTTCAGGTTTTGAAATGTTGACTTTTTTCTGTATTGGAATCACTATGGGGGAATGAGAATAGATGGGGTAATGTCTCAGAGGAGTGCTGCTTTAGTGTATTTGATGTGGCCGCTGCCATGCACACAGTTCACATATGTGCACTCGCACACACACACACACACACACACACACACAGGAGTGTATGACAGTAAATCATGAGTGTGATGTGTGTGTGAGTGGGCTGAGGATGAAGAGGGCCAAAGAGCACCAGGGGATGTTGTGCATCCAGTGGATAGAGAAAGAGAAAGAGAAAGAGAGAAGAGAGAGCGAGAGTAGCTTGGCACTGCTCATCTTTGAGTGATGGCAGTTCTTCAGGGTTGAGACATGGCCTCCCTTTAATCTCTCTATCCTTAGACATGAAAATGGAAGAAAAGGCAGAGAGGAGGGTGGCTGAGGGGACCAAAGCAGATACCTTTTTCTGGGTCTTGTGCCAGATTGATTTTTACTTTATATCACTTTTATTTTAAGGCAGACAATAAAACTCACATACCCGCTAACACGCACACAGTGGATGATAAAAGGAAAAATGGTAAGTTGTGACTCACTCTGGACACAACTTTTGTCTTCACTAGTTCAGTGCCAGCACATGAATTCTTCATTGCTTTCTGAAGCATTGACAGGGCTTGTAACAATTATATCTGACCCCTGACAAGTCCATCTTAAAATTACATTCATGTCAAAAAAGCTTTAATGACATGTCTCTAACTTATATGAAATGGGTAGGCCTTGTAGCTAAGAAAAGGAATCTGAAAAGAAAACACAGCCACAGAGGAGTACGAGCTTAGGTGCTTGCACTAATACAAGATTGCATTATAAGTGCAACACCTGTTTCAACTTAAAAAGTAGAGGCCAGTAGCAAGATTAGCAAAACATGCCCATAAAGGGAGAAGGTGGCTGGGCCTACGCTCTGATAACAACAGAAGAAAAAAAAAAAAACTGCCGAGGTTCTGCATTTATTTCAAAGAGCTGAAGGAACTGATGTGGTCATAATGCTGAGGAATTCATTCCACTGCTACACAAAGGCAAACTTCTGTCACTCAGCCAGAGAAAAGTGCCTGACACTGTCTATTTTTAGCTTTCAAATCATGCTGTGTTGAAAGGAGACTAATTCTGAACTGAATATGGACCTGTAAAAAAAGAAAAAAAGAAAAAGAAAAACTCTTAAAACAATAATAAATGGCAAGTTGAGTCATAGATGTCACTACCGGCAGATTTTTATAACTCCCACCTCAAGGTTTTAAAGCTAATAAACAGGTAATAAGATCTCACCTCACCCAATGGGCAAAATATGTTTTCTACCCTGTTATTGCTGTAAACCTATAGATAACACAATGGGAATTTCGGTGAGTAATTACACAGGTTTGAGACATGTTCAGTGTTCAGACCTGGAAATCGGGGAAATCAATGGAGTCCTGAGGGACACTCGGTGTGCAGCTCACAGTACTAAGGAGACTTGATCTAGGAATGATCCCAGGAATTTTACCACGGTAATTAGGTTTGTCAGCTTGGCAAAGTGGGAAAACGCTTTGTACTGTGTCACCTCAGCAGGCTGGATTTTTGTCAGGGATCAAGACGGAGGCTGCACACCCCATATCTAAGTAGGCCGCACTGCTTGACACAAGGTGTGATTCGGTGCCTAATGTGAGATGCTGGCACTGACAAAGTCATTGTCAAATTGTCAGGGTGCTTTGGCACATTGTTCAGGGACTTGCTGTGATCATATTGTCAGATCCCTTTTGAATCTGTACGCTGTGACGGCTGGTGGCAAAGACCTTGACAGGAAGCCGGTGATGAGTTTAGTGCCTCACGCAACCATTGGCAGTCTCTCGTCATGCAGTTAGGAGCGGTTAGTGCTGCAACACTGACAAATGGTAGTGACACACAAAACTTGGAGCTTCTTTTCCAGGAACTCTGCCCTGCAACTGGCACTACATAAACGCAAACTGTGGCTGCACAAACATACACACAGCCACGCGACTGTGGTCTCCCAGTAATAGCTTCGTACCTCTTGGGGCCTTGTGCTGTGCGTTCATGCTCTTATCTTTGTTTATGTGGAGGGTAGATCAGCATGTACAACTGTGTGTTTGCCTGTGCACAAACTCTCGCAGCAAGGTTGTTTAAAGTGCACATGTGAGTAAGAATATAAGTGTGTGTGTGAATGCGTGTGTATTGCTGGGGAGGTGATAAGGCACTGCCTGGCACCAAAGCACCAGTTGGCATCGAGCCTTAGATCGTGAAGATGAGAGAGAGTAATACTTGGTTGCGTGTGAGCGTACACATACACGCACACAGAGTGTAAACCAGAGGTTAGGTGGAGACAAAGAAGAAGAGTGTGCCACAAGTACTTACTTGTACATGTGCCTACGCTTCAATGTGTGTGTATGTGTGTGGCTATCCTGCATTCATGTGTGTATGCTCACTGAGGTTAGTCACCTGTAGCAGTCTATTGATTCTCCCTCTTCACTAAGCCCTGTTGTCTTTCTTGATTACTGCGTTTTCCTTCTAACACACACACACACACACACACACACACACACACACACACACACACACACACACACACACTCTCTTCCAAGGTAGAGTTGTGGGAGGCTATAACTTGGCTCTGCATATTCTTCAACAGAATCCAGGAGTAGAGAAGTCTCAGAAATGCCACCGGCAGAGCTGAGTAGTGAGTGCTGGGAACTGATGCATCATTGAGTGTTAAACCATCATTTCTGGTGACCCTATATCATATCCTGTATACGCCTGCAGCACTCAGCCCACAGAGAGCTGTGTGCCAGTGACAGCACGGCTCACTTGGTGGTCCCAGCACTCAGCCACTTACCCATTTAATAAGACAGTCTTTAAGAGGATGGAGCCAAGCATATGCAGGGTGCTGGTAGAGAATTTTCTCTTTTTTCCCCAACTTTTACAAGAGCCCTTTTTGTAGGAGGCCCAGGGGCTGGCATTCACCAAGGCTGTGTGTGTGTGTGTGTGTGTGTAAGTGTATGGGTGTTAGGTATCCATTTATTATCCATTTATTACTACTATTAGTCCCCTTCTCTCTCTCTCTCTCGCTCTCTCTCCTTCACCTTTGTGAAATTCTAATAAACAATCAGGGTAGCACCATGCTGAGATGCCTTGTAATGGGCTCCTAATTAGCCGCTCCAAACACAGAGAGCGGCTGCTTCACGCCTCGTTTTCTGCACTCATCTGCGCAAAACTGGATGAATTGATTCCATTTGCTCGCCACTTAATGCACTGATTGTTTATTGGCATGGCTGCGTATAAAAACAAACAAACAAAAAAAATGTCTTTAAGCTTAAAACGCATGCTAAAACAAATTGCCATTAAAAAAAACAAAAAAAACCAAAAACAAAATAACTGCCTAAACTACAATGGAATTCAACTAACTTTGAAGTTTCTTGGGTCCTTCTCAGTGAAGCTCTCAATCTAAGGCTTCACCCCCCCCACCCATCACCTCCTCTTCCCTTTCCTCTCCTCAACCCCTCTGTTCACCTCTCCTGTCTGAGGTGAAGCGAAGCCGCACCAATTGGTAGAGGAGAGGCAGTGTCTTTCTTTGGACCAGAGACGGGGGGGCTGAGGGTGAGGGTAGCTGGAGGGGAGTAGTCATCACCTCCTCCTCACACCTGCATGACAGGTCATCCTGCTTAATAAAAAAATGGAGAGAGAGAGAGAGAGAGAGAGAGAGAGAGAGAGAGAGAGAGAGAGAGAGAG
>CM076650.1:9923647-9937223 GCA_038496675.1 Rachycentron canadum | reverse complement strand
ATATTATATTATATTATATTATATTATATTATATTATATTATATTATATTATATTATATTATGCACAAACTCTAACATACAACCTACCTATAGATCCATATAACTGTTGGGTTGTGATTGTGTGTGTTATTTGTGTGTGTGCATGTGTGTCATTATTCTTTAACAGACAGGGACTGGCTCATCGAGCGCTTTACTCACAGAAGCTGTTTCCATATACAAACCACCCTCTCCTCACCATGCTGTTCCACTTACACTCTTGGAACACTGAACCATATACGCATACAGATAAGCACATGTGCACACACATACACACTCGTATACACACACATACACACACACACAGCTAACCACATGCACATGTTCACTCGCTCTTAACTAATTCATTCAGGAACACTTTGGTTTGGGTTTCAACACCAAAACCTCTGTACCTTTGATTGAGAAATGTGTCTGACTGCAATTATATGGGAGGGAGGGATGGAGGAAGGGATGGATGGAGAAAGGAAACATACTACAGTGGTTTTATAGTTTGCTGGTGTGACATTTTTCTCCTCTTTTTTTTCTTCCTTCCTTTTTTTTCCAGCAGAGGGGCATAGTGTTGACAGGGCAGGAAAAGGAGGCAGACTAAAGTAGAAGTAACAGCAGGGAAAATGTGAGGAAAATGGATGGGCAATGGGACTGAAGTGGTCTAGATTGTCACTATTGTGGTTTTGATCAATACCTCTCAAAATAACTGCAATGCCAAAGAAATTTGTGGATACACTTGGTGAAAAAGTAATGGTAGTGATCATGGTCAACTCTATCCCCGCTTTCAGAAATCACTGAAAATTGAAGGGAAATATAAAAGCATGTGTAGAGATGCATTTGTGTGCAAGCACAGAGCAAGAGCTGCTAATATTTGGTCTGGTTGACATTTACACTAAACCCATATGATGCTTTACATGTGCTCGTCGCTGTAGCATGAATGTTGGTCACTGACCTGCAGTATGTAGCCCCTGACGTAGTCTCGGAGGGTCCAGCCCAGGCCGTGCAAGATGTGTAGCACCTCTTCTTGCTTGAGCACGGAGAAGAGGCGGTCGAGAAGGATCTTGAGCCTGACAGGTACGGCCTGGGTGCCATACAGCATCAGGCTGCTGATGTCGAACACCACATTGGACTGAACGATCTCCACCTGGGTTGGGTGGTAGAGGTGCTGGGTGCTGAGCTTGTCCAGAGCTGAGGGAACGAGCGGGTGACGAAGGGAGAGAGAAAAGAAAATGCACACGCACACAGTTACTGACTATCAAGTTTCTCCCTCATCTCATATCTTCTTTAAGAGGCTACTGCACAGTCAGCACTAGCTGATAATAACATATCTATCAGATAAATGCAATGGCATTAATGTAATTATCTGCCATTCTTTCTATTTAATCTAATCTCTTGCTCTTTCACATTACGCTGCTCTCTCGTCTCTTTTTATTAGCCTCTTCTGTATCTAGCTCAACACCAACCTGCGCTACATCCTCTTTTGTTTCCAAGCTTAATTATTCCTATTTGTGACTTCACCTGCTGTTCTTATTTATTTGTATTTAATCATTAAGGTTTATGCACCGGTACAGCAGGAAGGCAGGTTTGGGGTCTGGTATTTTTTTTATACTATTTCCTCTACTGCACTGGTCAATATTTATCAGTCCATAAAATAACATGATTTTTTAAAAATAATAATGTCTGTAAACAAAATAATTGCTAGATTATCGGTTCATACATTATGAATATAAATGAGGGGGGTTGATTTTCCTTGACAAATACCTGATACCTGATGGTGAAAAACTGCTGTATTTCCATCTATCCACTAGAAGGAGTACTGTTATACTACTATCTTATCTTTAATTTATATTCAGTAGTGTGTTTTAGGGTATTGACTGTAAATAAAAACACACTTGCATTAAATATTTTTTTTTTAACCCCAAAATCATGCAGAGAAGCTGGAAGTACTTTTTTTTGGCCCTGAGTAATGTCTTCAGGCCTTTCTCTCAGGAGCCACAACAAACTCTAGCAATAAGATAAAGTAACCTGTGTGTTGCCTGAGGGGTGAAGTGCTTGTTGCTGCTCTTAAAGCTTAATTGTAAGCGCAAGCTAGGTTTTGTTATTGCCCCCTGTAACATGGCCTCAGTCACCTTTCTCTCCTCTCTGGTTGTCTGGGTGACACCTGGTCGACGCTCTCTCTCTCTTTCTATCTCTCTCCCTCTCCCTGCCTCAATCCGTCTCTCCTCCCTTACCTCATACCTCCCTCTCCCCCCTCCCTCTCCCCTCTTCCCCTGCCTGTCTGGGTGACACCTGGTTGGGTCTCTCTCTGATCCTGGGACGGCTTTTTCCTGCTGACGAGGGCTTTGCCTGACAACACAGCACAGCCAGACACGAACATAATAAAAAATGAAGAACTACTTGTCAGAGTCCCTGCCAATGCCGACATGAAATGAAAAGTGGGGGAGAGGAGAGATGGGCGCCTGACAGTTCAGAGGGAGAGATTAAAAAATAGTCAATGGGGTCCTGTGCGATCTGCTGAAGGGCCCGTGGCCCGCTCTTGTGCGGACGCAAGCCAAACAGGTGTTTTCTTTTATCTTTTTTCCCCTCCTCTTTCTCTTTGTACTTTCTAGCCTCCTCTCCCTTTTTCTTCTACCCACGTGAAAAACTCATAAGGTGTGGTCTCTTCTCTTGCTTCTGTATCTGTCTTGTGGTTGTGTTCTTTTTTTTTTTTTTTTTTTTTTTGATCTAAGGTGCAAAAGCAAGACTTTGAAAGCAGTTGAAAATACAGAAACAAACAAAAATACCAAAGTTACTTCTACTGTTGAAAATGAGTAAAAACATTTGGTCTGCAGCACAACCACAGGCAGAGAGAATCTGGATTCTGCAGTAAATAAAAAACAAAACATTTTCTTTTCTTTCTTTTGTGAGATACGCAAGATGTATCTGTGTTAATTTTCCATACACAGCATAAAGTCTAGATATGTAGGTCAGGACCTCCCTTCTCTTCACAGCAAGAAGAAGCAGTTTTATGAGGGTCAGACACAAAGTTCAAATGTATTTATACAATACTTGGATACAACCGTCATCCTAACAGTAAAATTTCCTTACCATGAGCCACCCAGCCATGTTTGCACTGGTCACATGTTCGTAAGTGAATCTTGCCTGGCTGGAAACACTCACATGTGCAGTTCACCAGTGTGCAGCGAATGGCCTGTAGAAACAGAGCAGAAAGAGAGAGAGAGAGAGAGAGAGAGAGAAAAATCCATTTCAGTCACAGCTCAAGTACGAAGGAGCGATAATAGGTGTGTGGAAAGACAGTGCAAAAGCTGAGAACTAAAGAGCAGTTATCAGTTTAGCGGTCATACACACAAGTAAGAAAGCAGTCAGACTATTCACCGACTGTTGCAGAACTGTCTCGTCCATACTGTACCAACTAGTACTTCGTCTTAACTGTTCCTTAACAATGTGACGACAATGTAATACAAAACATATCAACAGTTGAAGCCAGTGCCACAAAGAATGACTCTCAGCCCAAAAATTTCCCAACTACTATTTCATTCGAGTGTGTGAATCGGCCTCTCCATACTATCATTTCCCAGAGTTCACAAGAGCCGACAAAACGACTTCCCTTCCTGAAAACATAGAAATGTAACTTGTTTTGACTGAGGCTCCATTACTCAACACTTGAGCTGCACTTAGTCTGACCCCGGAAAGCTTTTAGTTGAGAGAGGTTAAGTGTCCAGACTTGACGAGGGCAACTCAGTACAGCACAATGCGTGGCCTGCTGTGGGCCATGCCTTGATGAAAGAACTGTTAAATACAAACAAAAACAAATAACTAAATAAATTCAGGTACATTTTGCAGAAAGACATTTGATCCTGTAATATGTTTCTTATTCGTCAAACAATAAAGAGATTGCACAGCACGGAGACGATGTCTGATGAACACAGAAATCCACAGAAATTAATACAGCTCCATCACCCAAATGATTGCAGCAGCTGCAAGCCGTAAATTTCACACGACATGGAGAAACAAGCAGTCGGAGCAAAAGGAAAGAAAAGAGGAAAAGAAATTAGGAACATGAATCTTAATAAGCACTGGCTGCCCTTTGTTTATCCGACATTTTTAACATTATCAAGATGAATTGATGAATAAAGATAGTAACACTTTCGCAGCACAAACTGCCTAAAGGGAATCTGCAGCTGTAGGAGGACTGGAAAGCAAAAAAAAAAAAAAAAAAAAAAAAAAAGGAAACCTTTGATTCATAAAACACAGAATTATCTTTTTTTTTTTTTTTTTTTAATCAAATACTCCACTTCCTTCACAATAACATGTAATTTAAGTATGCTGGCTGCTAATGTCAGAATAGAAAACCATGAGTTAATAACTTGGCATACTAAATAGCAATTCCAAACCATAGCGAATAATGTATTTTACATTTAGCACATATGGTGTTGAGTCATTGCTAAGGGTTTTTCCTATGTGTTAATTCTTTGGGCTGTAAAGAAAGAAAATGTGTAATCACGCAAAAATATTTCAGGAATGCGTGAGGGAGGAAATTTGGTGTAGTGTACAAGGTGAGTGCTGTGAGGAGCTGCCTATTTATTTTGACAGGAAAATCCTAATGATCCAGGAAACTTGTCAACTCAAAAAGTGAAGGCATGCTCTATAGAGATACATGAGGGCGTATGTTAGAGACAAGAGGAGAAATGACAGTCACTGCAAAAAAAAAAAAAAAAAAAAAAAGCCCCGGCTATCAAGACTTTATGAATTTACAATCTGCACTAAATATGCTATCTCTCATAGTCTCACTGTTATTCTTGCAAGGCAATGGTTTGACAACGATGTGCCACAGACATGCTCACAAAGGGTCGTAGGTTGGAGTCCATGTCTGCGCCAGCAACCTATATTTCACAATGTCAGAAGCAGTCAATCAGCACTTCCAGATAGAAAAAGGATCAGCAGCACAGCATTGGCCTTTCCTGATGTCTGCTTTACAGCTGTGGTAGATGAATATTTCTGGTCTTTACTCATATGTATGCACAAAACCCGCCGCTATTGACCCAAGTGCTCATTCTGGTGTTTCAAAGGAGCAAACAACATTACATAGTCTGTGGATTACACCTATATCCTGTAATTCATGATATAAAAGTCAGCTCACTCATAATCTACTAAGGGACCATAAAATCTATCAGAACTCAGCCCCCCTGCCTTGCTCGCCCTAAGGTGTTGTAAACCAGATTAGTAACTGGAGGTGTCAAAGTGAACACGGGCTAATCCAAGATTAAACACAAAATTACACCACTTCTAACCATGTCACCTCGCTGTTTGACACCGAATGAGACAGGAGACAGAGATTATTTGACTTTACACCATTTTTAAGCTCTCCAGGTACAGGCTCTGCAATCCTCGCAGTGCGTGAGGATTACATGCCATGTGTCAGATGGAGTGTATGTACGTTATGCACTGAGCTGATGTTCTTATTTGGAGCGATGAAGTAGTAGTAGTAGTAGTAATGAATAAGTAGGTTCACTGTTCCTTCCCTCAAGGACACTTGAGCAGCAGACATGTCTCTTCTTGAACATTCATAGCCCATGTCTGGGGTCAAAAATGTGACCTTTTCAGATGCAGGATTAATTCAAAAGTTTGCCCTCCTGTCCTGAGCTTAACTTTAACAGAAATAGGTCAAAGAACATTTGCAGCCAGAAAAACGGTTTTCTGTAAAATTACTTCCTGTAGGTGTGTGTTTCCTTGAGATTCCAGGCTGTCTAGCAGCATAAAGTTGTTTTATTATGCTGTTCTTCACTTTCACGTGCAGTTTTCCATGTTCAACATGGTCTAATGTCTTATTAGAATGAATATTAAATTTATGGTGAAGGCCGCATCTATAATATATTCTTCCTCCATTTAATCTATTGTTGTATTCTGTAGATATGTAATATAATGTAACATTAAAAGGACAGGGACATTGAACTGCTAGAAAACTGCTTTTGCATTTCTCACTAAAAATCCAATCATGTTTAAAGCTTTAAATTAGTCTATTAATCCTAATGTCAATCAGCAGCAATTTTGCAAAGTGATAAATTGTTTGTCATTTTCCAAACAAAATGGTCAAACAGCTTCTCAAATGTGAATATTTTTTTGTAATAGACTCAGACAAAATATGCAATATTTTGCAATCTGAAGACTTGATATGAAGGCTCTGGGAAATTTTTCCGATAATAAACGCTTTTGTCCATCTGTTAGTCTGTCACTCCACCTTAAAGTGGATTCATGTCAGGGTTTTTTTTTTTTTTGCCACAGATGATTTCCCTTTTTTAGTGTAACTGTTCTTGCATAAAGACTTTGCATAACGATAATTGAGAGTGTACGGATTTAGCATAGTCATGTCACACAGCACAACCCTTTTCTAATTACCTCTCTGTGCAGCAGCATTAACAGGAGCAGACGGAAATAAACAAATGGAAATATCAAATGCACCTCTGCTGTTTACGAGCTGGGGTCTGACAGCTGACAAAATAGTTAAGGGGCGTCTAATACGGCAATTAAAGTGTGCCACTGTCTACGGGGCTGCTGCTGTGACGGCGCCCTCTAATCACTGACTTATTACGCTGGCTAGCAGCACCTCTCATATCTGGCCCATTAAGCAGACAGCAGCATTAAGAAGCATTAAAGCAGCAAGCCCCCTCAACTGAGGAGGCACTGACGGGAGAAAAGGGAAGGGAGGGGACGGACCGTGCCTGTTATTTCTTGGGATTAATTTGTGCATTGTTCAATGTTCAGTCGGGAGCGCGTAAGAGAAGCGTAACAGAAGAGATGCTTGCGATACGGTGGCAAACTGATCATACGCAATAAGATGAAAGATTGCAGACTGCTTACAGAGTTTTTAACAGAAGGATGTGTCAGATATGGTCATCACAAACAAGATCAAGGATGTGAATTTGTCTGTGTGTGTCTTGACAGAGGAAATAAAGACAAAAATTATAGAAACTTCTCAAGATTCTCACACACTCATAGCTGCTTCTGGACAATGTGGCTCTGGGTTGCATTTGGCCGTGGTTTAACCTGTGTCTGGCCTGGGCTGGGTCAGGGACAAGCCTGGGCCTGGATCCCACCGCTGCACTCGCACATATTTGTCACAGCAGGCCAGGGGGAGGAGGCTGTGTTATCTGCGACCCAGCCAGATACACAGCATTAGTCACTGTGCTAACGTCTCGCCAGGGTTTCCTCTTTGGCTCACAACTAAAGAGGACGACGCTGAGGAAAAGGACAGAGGGGTGTGTTTGAGCAAGTGTGTGTGAGACTTAGTAAATCACTAGAAAAATGAGCAGATAGGAAGTAAAAGCTGTTAGCAAGTGAATAAAATCCCACAGTGCTGTTGCAATTAGACCCAGACAATAGTCCACACTCTTTTTCCAGCTGCCGTGTTGCGTCTATGGTCAACGACTTAACCTAGCTGCCTTCAGAAAGCATCATTTTCATCCCTTATCTGGCTCAAGTGTGTCTCTCACTGCTGGGTTTTGTTTAGCTCGAGGCTTGATGTTTCATGGATGTTTTGCTTGGCTCGCAGTCCCTGTCCCAGCCCAATTGTATAAACACTGACAGTCAGCAATGGCCAGCATCAGACAGGGGAGGACTCTCAATTAAAAGACTGTTAGTGGGACAGATGGACTGAAGAACTGCAGGAAAGACGAGCTGCAAAACAAGATGGCTTCAGTCTGGACTCCTGTTGTCAGTTCAAAGGGGATTTTAAACAGATTGACTGGGAATCACAGGCTGCATGGCCCAAGAATAAATGTATCCAATGAAACCATTGGATTGATCCTAAACTAATATTATGTACAACTGTATTGCTACACTATCTTTTTTTTTTTTTTTTTTTTTTTACAGTTGATGTTATATGCCACAGAAAACACCACTAAAACACCACTTGCCTAGTCCCTTTCAGCCTCTTTGTATCCTCGCTAGACAGTGTACAACTGAAAGCCAACCCAGACAGCTGCTGGATGCAGGGTGGGTATTGTTCCTCCTACTTTAATTGAAACCTTTACCATGTTCAACACACAGCCACAGACCACAATTCTTGTTTGGTGAGTTAAGCAAAGCCGAGATTTAAATGAAAACCCTGTGTGTACGTGTGCATCTGTGTGCATGTGTGCGCCTCCTCTTTGCAGCAGCAGCTTCAGATTTAAATTTGTCTCTGCTTAGGGTCACTGTAAAACACTGGGAGCATCTTGTCCTCTCTTCCACCCACAAGATATTATCTCATCCATGAGTTAGCTGCTGAAATGCTGTCAATTTCCTGCCAGAAATGTGCAGCCAACGTGTGTAGGAAAAGAGGCATAGCAGCTTTGCGTGTCATAAAGCAGGCCCTGGCTCCGTCAAATAGATCAGGACTTCACAATGTCCATATTGGAAACAGGTGACAAATAAAACACGCCGAATAAAGAAAGTCTTTGTAGTCAGACACAGCACGCCACAAAATACAAGGGAGCAAATACCTCATGCCAGGGCTAATTTTTGCTTGTTTGATTTTATACATTGGATTTGACTTGAAACAGAGCTTTCTTGCCTCACAAAGTGGTACAAAATAAACAATGATTAATCACTTGTGTGCTGACTTCAGCTTAAAACACCACTACACTTTACAGGGGTAGTCCACAGGAAAGAATAGCATCTTCCCTTTGCAATCCCAACAGTGGAAAGCCCATCCTCCATGTCAGTTCTGGTTTTGAGCCCAGCGGCTGGCAGTCATAGAGCCAGAGGTCCCTGTCCTTTGTGCAGCTGTGCGTCTGGGCTTTGACACGGGGCAGAGCGACCAGAGCTATGCTAATGGGAACCAAATGGGGCGTGAGTCCCTGGTGGATTACAGAAGGAGAAGAGAAGCATGTGTTTTCATGTATTCATGTGGAGACCTGGGACCCCTCTCTTTTCTTCTTCTCTTTTTTCTTCCCTCTATTCTTTAAGTCAAACAAATGGAAGCAGCCATGTCTGTTGTTTGCACGCACTCTCAATTAATGCTCTTTGCAGCTTGATAGATTTCAAGACTTATTGTCAAACAGTAAATGTATCTCAAATTTGATCAAATGTGTACAAAAAGCTATAGCAGTGTTTAGACTTAGCCCTTTTTAAAGGCATGTTAGTAACATAGTGTAAACTACTTAGTAAGAATTTGAAAGAGGCCAGATTTGAAAATGATGTTAGGAAATGAAGTGAGTGAGGTAAATAAACATTTAGCAAAGACCAGTGAACAGTGAAGTTCATTTGAACTTTATTGGTCTGTCAACATATTGTGTCTGGAAAAAACCGTAACATAAGTTTCAGCTGTTTAGCCTCTGAGTCTTGTTGCACTTTGCTATCACCTGCTTTGATGTAGCAGCTTTGGGTCTTGCTGACCCACAGACCAAAAAGTTCATAGTTTGGTCAAACCTGCCAATGTAGAAGTGTCAGGTGTGGTGGTGAATATACCAAGCCTGGTTTAAATCTGATCGGATTACTGTTGAGCCCTTCTTGGTGCCATCCGTCATATCAAATCCTTCCTGCAATATTTCCTGAATACTGCTGCCTGCTTGTGGTGAAATTACAACGCAGTCATCATCGATAAGAATCGCTAATCAGGAACATGAATTTAAAATTCACAACTGGACAATCTAAACAACTGAACTGTGAGTGATGATATCTGTGATCAGTTGTCATTCCAGTTTCAACTTCAACCAGAGGTCCAGTCCTGTCTTTTAGTGTTTGTCAGCTGTCAGACATGACTCACTACTTCACATATACACACAACACCCATGTGATTACTCCAGAATCAAACACGCACACAACAGAGTAAAATTTCTGTTTCCAACATTCCTACTTCTTCTGTGTGGTTTGAGACAGTCATAGCAAGTAAATCTCCCCATCATGACGCCCACCCCAAAAATTTTAAATCTGATCAATGATGAAACTTGCAGTCTGACTCACTCACATGATAAATAGCTGTGCGTGTACTTCAGGACAGTCGTGCTTGTTTATGAAGTGGACAGATAAAGGACCCAGCTGGCTTTGATATTGTGAAACCACTGAGAGGGAGAGGGAACATAATATCCCTATACCGGACCAGAAACACAACCCCGTGATCTCCCTATCATATGCCATGCTCTCAGTCAGTGCAGCCTATGTAGCGGGAGAGCTGAACCACACCGTTAACACTGGACTACACTGTCAGTTCAAATACCTAAGCATCAAGGGAGCAGCAGTTTCTCCCATCTTGTGTGTAGACAGCAGGTCCAGGCAGAGGAGGCCCACGGTCTAGGGCCTTGGCCCCTCTCAGCTCTCCTCAAAGCATTTCCCCAGCCAGAGATCAAACCATCTGCCCAGTGACAGACCTCTGGGTCCAGAGACACAAGGCCAGGTTCAAAGAAAGGGTGCTGGGGAGAGGTGGGGAAGGATGGAGGGAGAGAAAAAGAGAACGAAGGGAAAGTTGGCGAAAAGGTAGAGAAGCGAGATAGCAAGGGAGCAGCAGAGGGGGGAGTCAGGCAAGCTGGTGTATCAAAAATGTGGGGAAGAGATATTGCAGCAAAGGTGGGGGAGCCAGAGGAAAGTTGATGAGGGGAGGTAGGAAAAGTGAGGAGAAAATGCTGAGCTATACATGTCAGGTTAGATCCCCAAAATTTTCTCCTGTAAAATGCAACTTTTGGCTTAAGTTTATAAATGCCTTGTGTATGATAAACTGAAATACTGTTTTATTCTTACCTTTCAACTAAATAACTAAAAAAAAAACTCCCCAAGAGATGTTCAAAGTACATAGATTGGTACCACTATTGAACACTATGCTGGTCATAGCTCTTTTATAGCCAAATCTGGAGAATCTCAATTGTACTTTTTAAATATTTTTTTCTGACAGATGTGCATGCCTTTTTTGATTGGCCTGACCAATTCCATGTGCGCTCTGGGGTCCGTGATTTAATCAGTTTGTATATAAATTGTGAAAAAAGCACACCATGTGTTCAAGGTCACAAATTCAGTTAACTTTTCCATCTGTCCAAAAACCAAAAATATTAAATATAAAGTGATAAATGCTTATATTTAAGACACTAAGAACAGCAAATGTTTTTTTTCTGCTTGATAAATGAAATAAAATAAATTAAAAGCCAGGAATCACTCCACAACTTGTAAGACTTTCTATTGTTCAGAGACACACTTCCTTATCATGGGCCATTGTGTGGACAGGAAAGGAAAGAAAATAAAAGAGGCCATTGTCGTCAGTATATACTAGATCTGCTCCGACCTTCAGCCTATCAGAGGGAACGACCCACGCCAGATAAGGACAACTCCCTGTCAGATCTGACACCTGCACTCGCTGGCCCACTGATCACCTCCACTGAATGCAAATCTCTCAGTGACATGCTGCACTGCAACAGTTGCGAGGCTGGAGGGAGCGATGCGACCAAACAGTGTGACCAGACGTGTGTTTAGGTAGGAAAAGTTAAAAGAAAGGTAAAAGAGAAAAAATTTGAAGAGCGGTGGAGGGGGGTTGAAGGAGGTAGTTGGAAATAGAGAGAAGATGACCAACATCGTCTGCTCTTTAACTCCCTCTCCATCTGCACCCTAACACAAACAGAAAGTATTAGTCAGAGCCCAGACATATTACTGACCCCTCTCTGTGAGGGGACATCTCCATGGCGATCATTTTTTTGGCGTAGGCGATAGGACACACACACACCGCGGGCTTGACAGCAGCTTGACGACAGGAGGCCAGCACTGCTGAGATTACCCCAAATTGACATTTAGTCATCACACCAGTCTACAGGGTGGGACTCTACCTCCTGAACTACACACATACGAGCGCCCACACTCTCCCACATTCCCTGTCATGCAAACATGTGCACACACGCACACAAACACCCACACTCACACACAGTGAATTCCCCTACTCAAACTCGCTTCCAGCCAGAGAAATCCTGGAAGAGCTCCTAGATTTAATCTTGCCAATAGCTCTTTATTTTCTTTGACCATTTTTTAATGTAAAAAAGCCTGCACTAATTGTGTGTAAGCAATCTCCAAATTATGTATATGTGTTTTTTCAACTAAACCGAACACTACTGTAGACAGATTGGCTGGTTTTCAAGACACACGACTCGGCAATAATATTTGTTTCTTTCCTCAGAGTTTTGTTCAAACAGTGTGTCAGCATGGCGGTTTACTTGTAAACACCTGGGCCTGCACACCCAACAGCTGTGGAAATACAAAACTATGTATAAGCTATTGCTGAACCAGGGATAACGGCTTCGTTCAGATTATTTGCAACCAAGTGCTCCATCCACTTGCATTTTACCTATTTCTCACAACTATAAATTAACGGCAGAAGTGGTGGAGGAACTAGAAGAAAGAAAAATCAATGCACACATTGTTGGTATTCACAGATTGGCAATCACAGATGTGCAATCATTTACCTCAGCCAGCATAGTGAGAAGACTTCTCCTGATTCAGTTTCGTAGTTCCCACTTTAGATACAACACTCCAAGAAAAAGCTGCATCTTCCATTAGTATTTACTGTCTCTCAGTCCGCAAATGACACAGAAAAATAGGACACAAGACAAAGAGATACAGCTAGAGAGGGGAGGGAGAGACAGAGTATTTAACCAATGGCTACATTACTGCAATGACAAGTGTGTCACTCCCAAAGCCACACAGTGAGGGAGAGAAATGAGGAATGTCTTGACTCCATGTGTGTGTGTGTGTGGTGGGTCAGCGAGAGAGAGAGAGGGAGGGAGACGGCAGACCAAAGGAAAAGTCCATCTGGGTGCTTTCGTCTTTATCAGTCTTACAAAGTTCACAGATAGAGGGGCTGAAGTGGAGGCTAGACACTGATCCAGAGTCACAGGTCACAAAGAAGACATAGACACAGCTCAAACAGGTGGGAGGGAGGGAGAAAGAGAGGAAAGCAAAACAAAGAGTCTTACAGTTGCATGTGGAGAGCAATGCCAAGCCTTGGTGATTGCCATTCTGCAATCGACCTGACCAAATTGCAAATTCCCTCTCAGGACCCTCTAAGTCCGCTTCATTTGGCTAAAGCCGGAATCCTTATTCCTGCAATTATAAAGCTATTGACTAATTCGACATATGTTAGCGTGTCTTCCAGCCCTTGAGTGCTCGTGTGCCATTGAGTCATTAACTTTGACAAATTGTGACAGACTTTTTTATTGCCACCCAATCATGAGAAACAAGACTGTGGCAGAGGAGTTAATGAGTGGCATGTTTCTCCTCTTCCTCCTCCCCCACCACCTCACACTCTCGCCTCTCTACCCATTCCATTTAAACCCCCCCCACCCACTCCCCCCCAAAAAAATCCCCGTCACCCCTCCATATTTATAATTTTACCACATCCTAACAATAACACGGCCGGTACTCAGCACAAAACACGCAGGCCCTGGGCTAATGAATCTCATGCCTTTACCGCGGTAAAATGGCCAGTAAGTATTACCAGCTGCGACACTCTCTCTCTCTCTCTCTTGCTGTCTCGCTCTCCTTGGCAGTGGCATTGAGCTTGGGAGTGTAGAGGTGAGGGGGGTGTGGGGTTTAGCGGAGGGGG
>CM076650.1:9886399-9923260 GCA_038496675.1 Rachycentron canadum | reverse complement strand
AGGGGGGTGTGGGGTTTAGCGGAGGGGGGAGGGGGGGGGACCAGGCAGACACATCTGAGTGCAGCTGGGCCAGGGAGAGAGAGGGGTGGTGGGGGGTTGTGAGGAGGAGAAGTGGGGGAGAGAAAGACCGCAAGTCTCCGTGTTTCCAGCTGCCTTTCTCAGGGGCTCGGTTTTCTCTCCCTCCTCTTGGTTTTTCGCAAGGCCCTTCTGGTCCCAGCTTACTTGAAAAATCACAAAAACACATACACACACACACGCACGCGCACACATTGACACACAGACACATGCATGCACGCCCTGATCCACCTCCCCTCCATCCCTCACATTCGGCCATCTTTGTTTGGACAGGGCTCAGGAGTTCCAGAAAAGCTCTCTCAGATGTGCTGAAGTAAGGGAAAAACAAAACAAACTGAACCACACACACACACACACACGCTCAAAATTTATGTGAACGCACAGACACCAACAAGTACTTTGCGCTCACACATAACATTGTGCAGCAGAAGGAGCTCACACACTCCTCACACACACACACACATAGATGAACAACTTCACATGTGTGAAAGCCAGCTTCAACCAGAGAACAAATTTGCAAAGAGATGAAAAAAAAAAGTGGGATACATTTTTCTTCATGGAGGTAGGGTGCCTACTATTGAAGGCATGCATTCTTTTACACAGTGCATGTGTGTGTTTGAGTGTGTGTGTGTGTGTGTGTGTGTGTGTGTGTGTGTGTGTGTGTGTGTGTGTGTGTGTGTGTGTGTGTGTGTGTGTGTGTGTGTGTGTGTGTGCGTGCGTGCGTGCGTGCGCGCGTTTGTGTGTCCCAATCCAGGATCACAACACCAGGGCAGGCCTGAAGCATACCTCGACATGTGTTACCTCTTTGTAATATTGACTTTGTTACAGCTATACGAGTGGGAGAGTGGAGCCAAGAGCCTGGGCCTTGCACTGGTGGGGCCCTCTGAGCTCGCTAGAAAACAAATACCCGAACGAGCCGTGAAAATAGAAAACACAGTACCACAATAGCAATCTGTAAAAACAGATTCAAATAGTCTATAAAATATCCCCCACTCCTGCCTCTGACCTTTACATTTTCACTCACTGAATTAAGACTATTATTCGTCTGATTCCATTTCTGCAGCATGTTGCTTACAAAGCCGTGGGATTTGGCAACTGAGCGAGTCTTGGCCTGGTTTCCTGTCTGAGCATGTGTACTGGACCAACTGTAAAAGTCAAAAATTCTCTAAAGCCTTGACTTACTCTGTAATTTCAATCAAATACTGAACTGCTTTTAAGATTGTGCAAGGATACTGCCTTGATATCCAAATCTGCTGTTTTCTCTCTATTAAATAAGGACCAATAATCAGTGCAACATGGCATTTAATCAATATATTATTCACAAAAAATAAGCCTTAACAATTTCTTGTGTAGAATAATGAGAGCAAACGTCAGAAACCCAAAAATTTTAGATGACACAAATGAGGGAAAACCCAGATAAAAGAAAAGCACAAATGCTGTTTATTTGATTGCTTTGCAGAAATAAAAGATTGATTATCATTTTCTTGTTCCTGTGAGTGCGAATCCCGTCTTGTCTCTTTCCCCAGTGATGACTTTGCTTATACATTTGAATAATGAAGGCAAGTCATTTGAATATTCCCTCTGTATTTAAAAAAATGATGTTTTTACACGATGCAGCAATATTAGCCATGTTAATTGGGCTCTTTGGACTTTCCCAATAGAAAGGCTAAATTAATTACTTATGTCGACAAAATGTCAGACACGCCGATCTAATAACTACAACTGTTTCTAGTAGTGTTGTTTTCAGAGTGTACCTTTTTTTGTCTTTTGAATGTGTGTGTGTGGTGTGTGTCTGATTGTGAGTGCACTTAAAAACACTCTCAACATCCACTAGCCTGAGTTAAATCTAATGAACGAGATGGGAACAAAATGCTTTGACATCCTCTCCATGTTTCATGGGCGGCTCCTGAGAGTCCTTCTCCAATATTCATCCCCTCTTCTCATACTAATCAGCCACTATGGTATTGACTGTTTGTGCTTGCCGAGTGACTTGTGCTGGTGTGTGTCTGTGCTGTATAAGCACATCCACATGCACATTATTTTATGCTCAAACATGCCAATCCAAAATCCACTTAGTATTTAAACTTATAAGAGAGAGCAAATTATTTGCAGGACGTTCTGAGTGTGTTTGCGTGTGTGAAATGTGTGATGTGTTCATTAATGTGTACCCACCACCATAGGGGGCTTTGAAGTTCCTAATTTTTTTTTTTAGCTTTTGGCTGTTTTTTAGTCTTGAAGAAAAACTGTATCAGCGCATTTTCCTCAAGTACGAATAAACATTAGACTGTGGAAGAGGAGGCGATAGGGAGACATTAAGAGTATCTGTGAATGTGAGACGATCAGATGGTGTGTGTGTGTGTGTGTGTGTGTGCGTGTGTGTGCGTGCGCATGCACGTACATGCATTAGAGCACACACGCACATGTGCAAGTGTACAGCGAGTGAGAGAGCTAACAGAGAGGCCTGCTGATGCCATGTTTCAGACGACCCCTTGAAGTGGAAATGAGCTTCCTCTGTCTTATAACTAGTCCGTTCTCACAAAGTCAGCAAACCCTGCCACCTCTCCACAGAAATACAGACACCCCCCCACCCCCCCAACCCAACCCAACCTCTACCCACCCAGACCTGTGGTCAGCATGCAGGATGAATTCACCATCAGACCTAAGAAACGAGTTCAGCTGCTTTTGTTGTTAACGTGAAGAGGAGAGAAGCGTGAAAGAAGTCTATTCTTTTTCAGGTGGCTTTTTTTCCTGACTCAGGTGACTTTCAAAGCCATGCTGTTCTCAATGTGAAGCAGTGTAGGTTAAGACAGGACAAGCAAATTCATGGTATTACAGTACATGTGAGTCTGTACCCCACCATTAGCTCAACATGGCAAGGAGAAGAGCCCAAACTGTTAGCCCGAGGTGTAGTTTTTAGTTGGCACAAAAATACTAAAAACTGTTATTGTTTTTGCAATTTTATTAGTGTCTTATGATTTAGTTTTAGTTTTCTCTAAACAAAAGTTAAAAAATGCAAAAAGATTCAATATATTAAAAGGGGAGAAAAAGGCACAAGACCAACAGCCTTAGACTCTGCAGGTTAGTACAAGGGCTGTTGCTAATTAATCCAGACTTTAAAACATGCCTTTGAAGCTATGAGAAATAGATATTATTGTTTATGATCATTTTCATCAGGTGGAAGATGAGGTCAGTTTGAGAAATATTTTTATGATCCTTTGTCAGTACATGTGCATTTTGTAGCTATCTCTTCTTCTTCTGCTATTATTATTATGCAGTGTGTGTGCATACATCTGATGCACACACACTGCTGTTTGAACCTGTGTGAGCACCTGAGGGTCCATCCCCAGCCGTCCTCAGAGCGGGGAGCGACAGCTGTACAGTGATGCTGTAGCGATAGGCATCATCGGCTTGCTAGAGACTAATTGGTCCACAGCGCTCCTCTGAGTGGCCTCGCTAATTAATTAGAAAGGCAGTGGAGCTGAAATTTTTAATCAGGACACCAGGCTCTCCAGCAGGCAGGAAAAAAAAGACACATCACCCCATCATTCCATGTAATCCACCTGACACTGATCTCCCATGTTGCCATATGAAGTGTGTTGTGTGTTTAGGTATTCATATGATCTGACCAGGGAATAAGAAACACATTTATTACAGAGCTTGTTTAATCATTTTTAATTCTGAGAATTTCAAAATTTGTCTGTGTCCTAATATAGTATGCATGACACGTATTTGGTTTGGGCCCTCGAGAACGATATTGAAGTGGTCTTTTCCTCTGAGTGTTTGTGTAACACATGTACATATGATTTCCAGTGTTGTAAATTATGTACTGACTAATTTTTATTTGTAACAGTGGTGAGAGTGTGAATATTGTAGTAAAGTGTGTGGTGAGAACGATAGGCATAGCTGCTGATCCAAAGTGGGGAAAAAAAAGGAACGTGTCCTTTTCTGTCTTTTTTTAATTCCCTCCACACTGTGAAAGAAAAATATAATTTTTACTTCTTCCCCATATCTTTAGTTAACTAATTAATATCAGACAGACTTCCCATACTATTGTAAAATAAACTGTGGAAATTACAAAAAAAAGAGGAAAAAAAAATATATAGGGGAAAAAATGGGTCTTAGGAACTGTTCTTTTGCACCAGTTTGGAGGCACATTTGTGTCCCAAAGCTGCACACAACTCACCTCAGTGATTTGTGGGAGTCTGTGAGTCTGCGAGGAATCAACCAGAGACCAACAGACAGGAGGCTTGCTAAAACAAGGGCTACAGCAGTCAGCCACTACATAGGGGAAACGTGTTTATCATTGCACTACTGGGATGAGCAACTTTGCACCGCTGCTTGGAGTTACTGTAACAGGAAAATTATAGTTTACAGACATCAAACAGGAAATTCTCATCTATTTAACACATAGATAACACGCCCACTATGGTACAATTAATACATTTTAGTGAATTGGCCAGCAAAATTTCCATCGAGAGGAGAGTTCCTGAAGTGTACACATACACTCCTTCACCTCGTGTGGTGACATTAGCTTTGTGCAGTGTCCTAATCTTTGTGACCGTCTTGGCTTTGCTCGACACTAATCAGCCAGCTCCTCTTATCAGCCTGTTGCTTTGGCCAAAATAAACACACGCCGCCTTTTTTATTGCTTTGTTTTCACAGGTCATTAGGGGAAGGAGAGAAGACGCATTGATTAGTTTTCCAGACCACTGGATTATTGTTGTGTTATGACTATCATCATTAAGTTTCATTAAGGCTGTGGTTGTTCTTGTTTCTAGAAAATGAAGACGTTGCAGGAAAGGCGAGTTGGTCGGTGGGCAGACTGCACGCCATCAGCTACTAATCTAGAAGGTAAGAAAGCTTTATTTATGTTAGATGCCTGTTGAAAGCAGTGAGTTATCAGTTAACCATCCCAGTTTACAAATAAGACTGAACTCTGACCTTCTTTTCACTATGGAAATTATATTTAAAAGAATCATCCCTGTCACATTGTTCATAAATTCCTATTGTCCAGCTACTCTAAACGCTGAGCTGCTGTACATTTCACATTTATTTCAAGTAGATAAAAGAAAACTTAATGAAGTAACATCAGTCTCTGGCCATGTCCTCCCAGCCAGCTTTGCTCTGGAGCTACAAATAAGCAGGGAGCTCTGTCGCCAGGCTAATTAGCATATGTTAGCTAGTTAGTGAGAGGGCGGCCCTCTGTGATGTGTACTGAAGTGGAGTAAAACGCTCAGGCAAGGACTGTGCTAATGGCCCACTTCCTCCCCACGGGGACCCTCCCTGCAGCTCTGCACGTGCTGGCATCAGTGCAGCCACGGGGCACCCACAGAGCCACGGGCAGAGGTAGGCACATAGGAAGACGCCTGGCTTGGCTTGGCATCATTTACACGCAGCACTGAGCTCTCTGGGCGCAATGCTTTGCGATGTAACAGCAGGTGACAATGACACTCGCTATCACACACACGCATACTCACACTCAGGCAAACTGGGAATGACGTGCAGGCTAACAGATTCATCAGCCTATGAAATAGTTCAGACATCTGGGGCCGCGGTGCTAGCTAGCTGCCCGGCATTGGCGGATGCATTATTTACAGGAGGAGCTGGAGCATTAGTGAGCTCTTTGGCACATGGTTAGCAGGCGTAGGTGGTGAGCACCGACAGCAAGCGAGTGTATCTCTGTCAGTGTGAGTAAACAAACAGTGGGGACATGGTGTGACAGAGCAAACGGCGTGCCACCCAGACACAAACACACACAGACACATGCACACTCATCAGGGAGCCGAGTGAGAGCGGGAGAAAAGAGGGGGGGTGGGTGGCATCCATATTTATAGGGCCTTTCTAGCATTTGTCCCCAGGCCAAATGCTGTGACTACACTCAGCTAATGTCAGAACAGCACTTAACCAGGCATTTCCAGTATGTCATGGGCAGTGGGGAATATGTGGGATAGATACAAGACCAGGGCAAAAAAAAAAAGAAGAGACAAATAAGGATGGAAAGAAAAGAAATGCAGTTGTGTTGTGTGCTGAGGTGATTAAGTTCTAAAACAAATACACCAGTCTCCGAGTCTCTTTCTCTTTATTCCTTTCTCTTCCTCTATTTCAAAGCATCCGCTGCCTCTAAATGAGGCGACAGTATGAATTTTCCTTAGTTTTAAACTGCATATACAATTTAATTTATATAAATTGCCGATTTATTTATTTTTTTCAAGAAATTATTTTTAATCTTTTATATGATCCCGCCCTTCACCTCTTGTTTGGTTTGAGGAATCAATATATAATCACCCTTTTCTTCTTTTTCTTGCTATAAAAATCAAGTACGATCCTAAATACGATCACTTACTTGGACCCAGTATTTTCTGTGCTTTGGATTCTGCCGTCACAATGCATTTCCACATCACTCACAGATTCCAACCCCTGTCATGAAAGTTTCAGAGCTAAATGCAGAGAGAAAAATAGCTGCCATTATATTTTCAAAATGTTTAACCTTTTTGCTCCTTTGTTTCATCAATTGTTGACCTGTTTTTTCCCGCTTGATTTAAGAGATGTGAAAGTGACCTGTAGCCTCTGTGTTTGCATGTCTGGAATGCAAAGAATGACCTGCTTCACATTGGTCACCTGTCCACAGGTTTATCATGTGTCAGCTGAGGTATTCGCTTGGCATTATGCCCTCTGGCACCTGGGGAGGCTGTGGGACGCACAAGCCTCACTGGCATGTCCCTTTCCACCACAGATACAAACGGTGCGATACCCCCAAAGAGAGCTGACTAAGTGGGTGAAGTAGCTCCTTTTAGCACAATCTGTCATCATCTCAAGTGGCACGTAATCGTTTTGTGTAGTGAGATCCATTATGCATCCACTGAGAGCGAAGGCTAATTGTGGAGGCTGACATTTATTCATTTGTTTGCTGCCAGTTGCCCCAGTATATTTTTGGGGAGGTGCAATAAATGCCAATGTTTGTGTTTCTGTGTTTTTTAATGGTCTGAGCACTCATGCTGATGTGGTAAAAGCCACAATGTTCCTTAGGTGCTCCCAAAGGAAGCAGACAATCAACATGAGGCAAAAGATTAAGTTGTTAACTACTGCCCAAGTCACATTTAACACTTTGCTGACTTGGTGGGATGATAAATGCATCGAGAACAACCCTCATGTTGACTGAAAAAGTTGATTAATAAGATCTCAGTGGTAGTGTATGTTATTATTTAATACACTGCTCCAAAAACATGGACTTGTACTTTTTAGAAACCGTGTTCTCGGGGCATGGAGGAGGGGAATATCGACAACACAGAGAGAGAAAGTCAAAAAGAGAGATGAAACAGATTCATTAAGTTTGTGCAGTATGTGCATGCATGCAAGTGTATGTGTGTGTCTTTTCACAGACCGAAGGAGAGTATAGGTTGTTAATCTTGATCAAAGACTCTTACTTTCTTTCTTTCAGTGAGTAAAGATAATACTAAAGCCCTTGGCTTTAACACACTAAGATAATGAAAGCACAAGTAATTAGCAATCAGATTTGACCAATTTAAGACAGACTAACAGAGGCAAAAATCTGCATCAAGGCTGCTAAACAGCATTATAGCCAAAGGTGTGCTTAGTGTATTTCTTTTCCTTCAAGACATTTTGAAATAAGCGGATTGTGAACAGACAAAGATGGGAGGGGGATGAAGAAGGTTGCATGTTCTTATCTGTAAATGGAACAATAAGTCTCAGTGTCTTTTTTTTTTTTTTTTTTTGTCTAATGACACCCTTTCTACTCTATATCTTCTTTAATTTACACAACTATTTCTGCTGCACCCATAAGTAATGCGTCTGCACCATTGACTAAGCTGTAGCCACCAGGTTTAAAGACGGCTGTTTCCCAGGCCTGTCTATTGAGGTGAGAGAGCCACTTAAACCCCCTTGCAAACATATTATTAGCATTACCATATCTGGGCCTAACTGCAGCTAAGGGGAATAATGTGTGTCAGGAGAGTGTAAAATTAGAACCAAAATCAACACTGCTCTTTAAATCCACTTCCCAAGTCCCTGCTTCCTTACTTATAGCCAAGCTTACAGTGTCAAACACTAATAAGCCAGCTAATTCAATTAGGACTCCACTTCTTTCAGAATCTTTCAGAAAGAAGAGACTTTGTGAATAGATTCCCTCACAACTCTACACAGAACTCTTCATCATGAAAAAGTGGCCTTTATTCATAAGCTTCAGTGTACAAGAGAGGGAACTTGCTGCTGAGCTTGTTAGCAAAATACCCTGATCTGAGGCGAGAGATGTGTGACTAAAGCTGGGTCTCTTAAGTGTCTGTCACCCTGATCTAACCCGGGGGAGAGCTCTTTGTAGGCTGTGTTTTCTCTGTCTGTTTCTCTGCGCTGCACTCCGCAGTGACTGGGGATGAGCCCCGCCGTGTAGCTGCAGGTGACAGCAAGCCCTTTTTGTTGTCAAGTCCTGATGGAGCCTCCACATGAAAAACATTTCACTTGAGCTGCTGCTGCTGCTGCTGCTCTCTTTCTCTTCCTTCCTCTCTGTCTCTCTCTGTAGATCTCAAAGGCTGCAACTGCAGCAGTGATATGGAGACAGAAGGAGTCAATCTCTTACTCCTTCCCCCCTCACTTTTCTTTTTGTCAGGCTTTCTCTTGTACTGTTTCCTACCTCCCTCTCCCTCTTCTATCATCTCTTTCTCTGACCAGCCTTTTCTTTTCTCTGCTCCTCTACACCCCCACCTCCCGCCTCCTCCTCCCCCCCCCCCCCGGCTTATAGATCTGAGTTGGGTCTCAGGAGGAAAATACAAGTCAAGCCATTGTCATTTCAAACAGCGTGATAACCAGACACTGGGCTGCCCATAGACAACTCAGGGGAACTGGCCCTGGCTTTGACTGTTAGCACCCCCCCCCTTTTTTTTGCTTTCTGCTACCACTTCTCTCCCTCCTCTCTTCCTCTCTTCCTCCCAAGCTCACCTCATCTCTTCCCTTCTCCTGCCTCCTCCACCCTCGCAGGAGACTCTGTAGCTCGTTGTTGTTTGTTGCTCACCGCTGCCGTCTCTTGCATCTGCTCCTCTCCTCTCTGTGCCACGGGGGGCCAAGGGGAATAGTTGTCTTAGTGTGTGTACCAAGGTCAGTGCACTTCACATGACAGTTCTCTGCCTCTCGACAAGGAGGGAAATCAATACTTTCGGACTTGTGGCGCTGCCCTCGGTGTAACAACAACACTGCCCAGCACAGAGAGCTGCTCAGGCACCTGACACATCCCCCCCCACCCCCCCAGGCCTCCACCAGGGAGCCCCTTCCACTCTTATTCTGACCCCTTCATATTTCACCAAGGCCCTCTGTTTCACTTTACCACACATCTTCAGCGTCTCTCAACATAGTAGATCACATTTCCTGTTTTTTCATATTATGCAATGCATGTTTCTATTATTTCTGAAGATGAACTGTATCTCTTGTCTCTGTCTCTACGTGTGTCTTGGAGAAGGAAGAGTGTGTGTGTGGAGAGAGTGCGATCTATGCAGAGATCAGACAGTTGATCGGAGAGTACCACGGAGGAGCTGCTAAATGAGAGACATGCTAATTACAGAGCAGCAGAGGATACATACACACACAAAGCAGAGCCATGGGCGACATTTTTAATATGGCACTAAAGCCTAACGTGCCTCCTTATGCTTTTCACTGCCAGATAGACGCGCAGAGAAAAAGAGAAAGCACTGGCAGTGCACCCCACACCGATTGTTAAGCCTGCCTCTTGGCCTGCCTACAATAACGAGGGAGAGTGTGTGCAAGGCCAATTACAGCTCCCGTCCTTCAGCAGTCAAACAGAGTAAAACTCCCACTCTCAGCCCCTGCGGAGAGGAGCCACAATCGACCGGAGCCCCCGAGTCTCTCTAAGGGACACATGCAGGCACATACACCGCACACTTTGTGTGTGCAACTGCATGTCCATCAACAGGGCCATCTCCCCACATCCCCTGGCTTGCTCCCTTGGTTCAGCTAGAGTCAGGAAAATGCATCAAATAAAACAGCCACTTTAATGAATTAGATATTGAGCTGTTCTTTAAAAAAAAAAAAAAAAATTCCCTGAAGTCAGCAGGGGAGACACAGTAACGTGGGGATGAACGCGACTTGTTTAGGAGTCATAAAACACAGCAATCTGATGACTTTACTGAATGTTCACCAGAAAAGTGACTTGTATTTGGGAAAACCATGTTTGATGATTTCTTTTTCCTTTTTTTGCAACGATGATAGTGTCTCTTTTGTCACCTCGTATATTGCTTGCTGTACTCTTAACTTCCGGTGGTAAAAGTTTAAACAAATGAAGTTTGTTGAATCAAAATTTGTGATTTAAATCTTTGCAGATGAAAACAAAAGGGTTGGGTGACTTCTCAGCTTTTCATGAAAAAAACCCCGGCAAGGGCAGAATTATACATCTGTGCAGGCAGATACCTGTTTTTATTGGCTGAGAGTCCAGGTAGTACTTAAAACCGTTGCTGCAGCCTCTCCCAACACTGCTGAGTACTAGTGTTTCTACATGAATTTAAAAGACAAGAAACAGTCCTGCCCCAAAATTTACATTGTAAAAATCTTCTTTTTGGTAAAGAGAAATGAAAGTGCAATCACGTTAAAATTTTCTCAGCAGTCAGTCCAGTCAATGTGACCAGTCAAACGACTGGCTCTGATGAAGGTGGAAACAAAGGATTTTTTTTTTTCTCCAGTGGTTTTATCTCTGGTGAGTCACCATCGGGCTGGCCCCCATTTGATGGAGAGATTTAAAAGATGCTGTTCTTGCGCTCTCCTCCTCCTACTCTGCTTCTCCCTGGATGAATGTGATCTTAACAGCCACATCTCCCTGCTGTTTTTTCACAGTGACAGCCTTTCTCATGAATTAAAAGAGGAACCCATTGATTTTCCCATTGCTTAAATTTGCAACTTAATCCCCCAGATATGTCTAGAATGTACTGCTCTGTCAATAGACGGCACGGCCACTGACGAAAGACAGCACTGATGCTCACTGGAGAGACGGGGAAGAAAAGGATGACAAGACAAAGGAGAGGGAGGAAGGCTAGCTTAGTGGTAAGCATGGTGGTTTCTTACTCTGGGTTCAAATTCTACATTATGCCACCAGAAAATGTATGTTGACTATTAACATGGACTCAGATGAATTACCACAAACATAACACATCATCTAACTGAGCCACCAGGAGAATAAGAAAAAAGCATAACCCCGTCATCCAGCTACTTCAGCTACAGTCCACTTTGCCAGAGAGGCAAGAGGCAAACACGCCACATCATTATGTTTATAAGGCTAATAAACCAATCACCATTGTACATCTGTACAGTGTAACCAGCTATTCGGCATGGCCTTCCAACGATCAAATATCGTTATATAACGAAAAGCCAACACACTGGAAATAAGTTGTCTGGGACTGAGATGGAAAAAGCACACTTGTCCCCTCTGAGTGAGGGGTTTGAGGAAGTAACAGGATATCACGACCTCTCCCCAGGAGCAAACACGGCAGAGGGCCCATGCCCTAATTCACAATAAGCACCATAATGTTCTCGTCTGACTCCTAATGTAGTCTATAAATCTCTGGTACTCTGCTCTACATCAGTGTAATGCCTGGTATTAATAGCCTGATATGTACCGCAAGTGTGGAGCAGCCTATAGGCCGAGCTTTGCTTTTTATCTCCACATGTACAAAATGAAAACAAAGTCATTATTGAGAAATGTGAGAAATATGGAATTCTAGATAGGGATTTGACAGTGTTTTGAGAAATAAGTGGACACTATATACAATGTAACACAGAGTGACCCGTACAGATTTCGCCCTCCTACACTCCATCTTTAGTTGTAAACCCTATCCCATAAGCCTCTGGGGTGGTATGGCTCCTTGCCAGTAGCTGTGCTGTTGTTGGCAATGGATTTCCTTTGTGGCCTCTGTACTTGTGTAGACCATAACATGATACACACAAAGGCCGACAAGTGTATACCAGTGTGCGCACTGTCATGCACACACATAATCGGCATATGCTGTGCATTGTGCACGCACATCAACACACGTAATTATGCACAAAATCTCCATTCTCACCACTTATCCAGAGAAGACCCGCAGCCTCGTAGGAAACAAGGAAGAGGGAGGGGAGGGGGCACAATGTATCCTTGACAGGGTTCATCTGTTTCCAGTTTGGTGCAGATGCTCAGGTTTTATTGCAGCAGTCTAGTATTTCATGGCAGATTTAGCCAGTGGTTTGGTTCTCCGCTCACTATAGCTCTAATGATGGCACATCTCTTGTAAATTGTGGCGCACCAATAATACAGTTTGTTGCTTGATTCCACCAACTTGTATCATACAGACACACTCTCAGTTTATGTTCTTCTCACTGTGGTGTCAAAAAAAAAAAAAAAAGTTTGTTATTGAAAGTGTTTAAAACAGGGCTGCTGCTGGAACTTGATATAAAAATGGGCCACATTTACTGTTCTGCATATTTAGTTGTGAGCTTACAATGTTCTTCGGCCCTCATGTGCTCATCATGTCAACACAGTGTTTCTCCGTTTCAACAAGATACCCCATTTTCATCAAAAAGCACCACCAGTTTAAAGACTTTTGCCATAAACCAAATAAAAGTAAATAATCTGTTATGAATTTGAAAATTGGCGCTTGTTGAATTTCTTTTCAATTGTTGTGTTGAATTGTTATAATTTTATACCACTACTTAACATTTCAGTTAGCCTTCATCTTTACTGCTTTTACAGTTACTGTATCTGCCTGTTGCTGTCAGTGTACTAGCATTCCTGGTGGCCAGATGTTGCCACAATTAGTTTTCTTCAAGTTGAATTTGAATTTCGTGGCTCGTATGGGAGCATACTTGAACTTATACTGTCACTTCACAGCAAATTGCAGATGTACATCACAGCAGTCACTTTCTATGATGACCACACAATTCAAATTCAGAACATAGAACTAAACAGAAATTATTTAAAATCATTTTGACAGCAGCATAAATTTTACCCCACACACACAGGAAGGCTCTTTAATTCAACATTAGGTTCATCATAAACACGTCTGAGTAAAAAAAGAAGATAAAAAAAAAACAAAACATGTAGTTAATGTACTTTGTACACCCTGTAAGTTTCCACATACACACACATTTATCCCCCGTGTCTGTGTCAATGCCACACAGGCAATGTCTTCCCCTCTCAAGACAGAAGTGTATCGCTGAGTGTCTCTTAACTGGCTCGTTTAGTCCTGATGGCTTAAATGATTTCATCACTATTAATGACAGGGACCGTGGCTCCCCGCGATGCGTTGCCAGATGCTTGGGGACCACTGAAGTTCCCACTCTTCTTCTTCTCACACCCATCTGCCTCTTCTCATCCCTCCTTCTGTGCAGTCTAATGATTGTCCTCTACATGCCCCCTACTACCCTATTTTTCCTATTTTCCTCAGTCAGCCACTGTGGCCTCCTATGGATACTAAAACATGGTGTAGAGACACAGTGTTGTCACTCGCATTGCATGAGTGCAGGGTCAGTGTGCTGCAAGGCTGCAGCACTGTTAACAAGTCACCCAACCAGCATGTAATTGTTATGAACACACCAAGTACTGAGAAGTTCAGTGAAAACAAATTCTTTCTGTGTGTCTCTCTCGCTCTCTCTCTCTCTCTCTCTCTCTCTCTCTCTCTCTCTCTCAATCTCAATCTTCCCCTGGGCTATTGGGCGAGCCAACAAATCAGCTATCAACCCAGTTCCCGTGCTACTACAGAGGTCAGAGGTCAGATAAAGAAGGTCAGCTGGCGCCAGCCCAGGCTGCCCTCAAAGGTCTTTCCTCCAAATGGAATCAAAAGCCTTTTGACGGCTGCGAGCTCTCACCACAGTGAGCCCCAGCCTTCATTAGCTTCCTCATGTAATTGTTGAGTTAATTTTGAGACAGATGTATGGCCTTGTCCTGATGAATTGATGTGATTTTCATTCATTTGGATAATGAAAGAATTAAGTACCATTTTGGTCTCTTTTTCTCCTTTTCCCAATCTCCTCTGTCTTGTTGAGTTCCTCCGTTCCAGCTAAGTAATGACATTTTAATTCTAACTGAGTGTGTGTGTGTGTGTGTGTGTGTGTGTGTGTGTGTGTGTGTGTGTGTGTGTGTGGGAGTGAGAGAGAGAGCACACAAGCGTGTGTGAGTGAGTGAGTGTGTTTGTGTGTTTGTGTGTGTGTGTGTGTGTGTGTGTGTGTGTGTGAGTGAGTGAGTGAGTGAGTGAGCAAGTGTGTGTGTGTGTGTGTGTGTGTGTGTGTGAGTGAGTGAGTGAGCGCATGTGAGTGAGCGTGCAGGAAACTACTGCTCTTTGGTGAATGCAAAAGAACCTTTGTCTTTCCTGGCACTGTAAGCAAAGAATTTTGTTGGGTTACATGCACACGACTTACACAACCTTGAATAAATGAGCCCTAAAAACTACAAGAAAAGAGGTCTGCTAAACAGCCTGAGAATGAATCCTCAAAGTGTACATTTCGTGAACTGGTGCATAGTATAGTAAAATTAGAAATCACCCCTTCAACATGTGTTTTCACTATGTAAAGTGCAGGTACAGTTTCCCCTCGTATTTGGCCTTTGGATTTAATACAGTAACTGATTGCTACTTTTAAGAACTGCCAAATGTCATGCACTGCTTTTTGTTTCACACACCAAATGAGGTTGTGTGAGGTAAATTTCTATTTAATCAGTTCCTTTCACCTTATAAAAAAAGACCATTAATACCAATTCAACAGCACTCATTATTAAAGGTTGTCACTTTGTGTGTTGGAATAAAAGTACACTCACTCTTGCAGTGGGTCTGGTATACAGCATCAAATAAAACTGTTTGTGTGGATGTAACCGTGTGTGTGTGTGTGTATGTATGTGTGTGTCAGTCAATGTACGTGCATGTGTATGCGGTTATAATTTCCCAGAGCCTAAACCTTCATTGATTCAGTTGCTCTTGTCTTCCCAAGAAACAGAGAGAGGATTATGCCTTTAAAACGAGCTTTCTCATTGCAGATATTAGGTCATTAATTTCACAGGCTTACATATGAAAATATTGACTCTTCCCAGACACCCCACTATATCCTCTGTTCCAGCCACAGCCTTGCATAAATAAATCTTTTCAAGTATGCAATATTGATACGCCATTGATTTATTCGTTTGAGGATCTAATAAATAAGCAAATGTATTGAATTATAGTTTAATTACTAAGGTTCTCAATTGATTTGTATGGGAAATTCTGAGCATTAAATGTGCCATATAGCGAAAAAAGAAAAAAAAAAACCTCATGTAAGCTACAAGAGCTGATCAAGACCTTAATAACAAGAAACCTTAAATTTCTATTTCAGTATCCCTCATCATTTTGAAAAATGATGAATGAAAAAACTCAAATTACATTTAAATTGAAGATGATTCCGCTTCTCCAAAGTGTTTCAGTTTACTTTGCTTTGCTTTCCACATAAGTTCCCCTTCTGAGTTCCACTGAAATAAATTATGTGTCTCGATGAAATGTGAAAGCAACTGCATGACGCAGTTATTCTTTGAATCCATGCTGACTTGTCATTCCCGTAAATTAAATAAATCTCTGATTCATTGTGTAGACGGCAGGACCCTGAGGAGCAAGATCCGGCTACATGCGCACACTAAAATTATCCAGGTCACACACACACAGACAAAAGGAGGCAAACGGTCTCTGAATAAGACATAGTCATCCTGGGGGAGCGGGTGGGAGATGGGTGCAGCTTTATGTCCCCACATAGCGGACAAGGGATGGGCAGGCTTCGGGGAAACAAAAGAGCGGGAAAGAGGGAGAGCGGAGAGAGTGAGAGTACAAAAGTTGACAAAGGTTGTCGCAGACTAGTCACAGCACAGGAGGAGGGGAAGGGGAGAGGTGGAGGGGAGGGTATGTTCCAACCTCTCACATCTGTTATTCGTTTGTCCCGAGCTGGGAAGAAAATAGCAGGAAGCGTTCTGATGGTGGCGGAAGATGAAAAGACAAGAAGATTGAATAAAAAAACATGTGTCGCACATGCACTGCGGCTGATTGGATGCGTCCCATGGATTATCCCCGTGAGGCGCTGCCAGCTTGGAAAACATGCAGAAGCCGCGTTTGTACACACACATAAGCAAGAAGAAGATTCCCTTGATTCATAAAGCAGCTTGGCATATACACCCTCCCTCTGTCTACACAGCATAGTGTCAGACTCAGATCTACGCCTGTGGCCCTGACACACTAGTGTCTAACCAAACCTCCCAGTTTTGTTTTGGCCATCATTACACTTACTGCTGCTACAGCTCCCATTACACTCCCTACAACAGCTCACATCTGGGCTCCTGTGCTAAAACACGTTTTACTCAAAAAGCAAACGCTGGTATCATTTGTCAGACTAAGTGGCAGTCTTTTGCTTTGTTCATTACAGACACACCAGGTGTGCACAACAGACGCAAAAATAGAAACAGATGCAACAGTCATCGAAAACGCGACGTGACAATGCCAAGTGGCAGCCATTAAAAGCTCGTCACCCGCCCACACGGTGGGACCTCCCATCGCTAACGAGCTGAAATGTGGCGGGACACAGACAGGTAGGAGTAATGCCTCCACAATTATGCAAAGTGCGCATGTGCACGCATGTACGCACATGCATGTGTTTGTGTGTGTGTGTGCACGTGTGTGAGCATGCGTATGCGTGTGTGCCATGCCACTTAGGGCCCATCCCACAGCTCATTAACAGTAATAAGTGACTGCCGCCACTTCTTTTTTGTCAGTGGGGATGCAAGCCAATCAATAGGGTCATTTCACATCATAAAGGCTTACCAGAGCACATTATGGCACTTGTTCATGGCTGGGAATGGCTGCCATTAGTGGCATAGCCAGATTAGATAAGGGTTGGGTGGGTGAGAGGTGGGAGACAGGGGGGCAGATGGAGTAAGAATTAAAGAGGAGAGAAGAGGGAGGCGGATCAATATATGGATAGTTATGGAGATAACATCACAATAGGGTGTCTGGGAAAGATAGCGTATTACAGACTCTTTTCCCTTGTGGAAGTGTGTGTGTGTGTGTGTGTGTGTGTGTGTGTGTGTGTGTGTGTGTGTGTGTGTGTGTGTGTGTGTGTGTGTGTGTTTGCTAAAGCCTCGATGTCTATAAGCACTTGTCTATAAATGAGACCATTAAGAGTGTGTGTTTTTACAAATTTGAGCATGAACTATGAGAAAGTATGAGTTACAGCGATCTAATCTGTACCATACTCATTGTGAGAGAGTGTATGTCGATGTGTCTGGGGTTGTGGAGGTGTGCGCTTTGCCTTGGCATATGCATGTGCAGTCCTGTTTAATTACAGATCAGGCTTTGAGGCAGAGGCAAACATTGCTATAATTACAGGAAACACCTCCTTTAATATTTTATGGAAATCTACCGTGTGTGTGTGTATGAGTTGTAGGTTGCACGTATTTATTCAGCATTAGAAAAATGGGAAAGAGATCAGGAAAGAGAGCGAGAGATATCTATACGGAGTGCTTCTTCTGAATGACTTCTTGTTCTTGCCTCGTGATCCAGCGACTTTCCTTTCATCCGTCCCTCTCTCTTCAGTCTCTCATTTCAGATTTGTGTTTCCAAATGGCTTCGCTAAACGCCCCCTTTTCCCCACTTTTGAACTGCTTGCCTCTCAAATATTTATGATGGAGAAAGAGGGAAGAGACTGAGATCAATCCATTAAAGATGAGCAACATCTCAAATGCATAAAGAGGGGGTGATGAACACACTTGCTCAGGGATGGCAAGGTGTAAGCCATGGCTTAATGCTTAATGACATACCATGGAGTAGGTTTACTTTTGATTCACTACAAAAGAGGGAGTGCTGGGAAAATAGGATGTGTTTTGAAAGAGAAAAAAACCATTGGATGGAAGAGGGGGAGAAAAATAAAGGTAATGCCTATACTGTTTACTTTATGCGGATTTTAAATTTGTTCTGCATCTGTTTCACTGCAGAACCAAACCATGGTCCTGTATTATATTTTCCAATCACTCCAGAATTTAAAATGAAAAATGTGTATCACCAGCAACTGACAACAGCAGCAGCTGGAAGTATGCATATCACAACTACAAAAAATCAGTGTCATGTCAGTGAATGGATAGTAATTTATTTATTTGTGTTTTTTTTTTGTTTTTTTTTTTTTGAGGGCAGGCAGAGGCCAAGCCAAACACATGTTCCTCTTTAGCCTGCAGTGACACAAATGTGTGCAAAAACACAGAGACACGTGCACACACACACAGACAATGGCAATATGCTAACACTCTAATACTAACCCAGTGCCCCCTACAGTGCCTGATACGCTGGGGGACTGGGAGCAGGCTTTGCTGGTAGCATACTTTACTATTCTTTGATATGCACCAGTCATTAAAAATAGATGGCGAGCAATCATTACAGGCATCAGAATTAATCTAATTAGCCTAGCGCACTAGGCCTCTCTGGTATGGGGGGTGGAGGGTGGGGGGCATTCTGCAAACAGAGCCACCCGGGTGCAAATACGGTATAAGCAGAGAGGCCTGGGATGTTACAGTGCTGTGGTGGTGGTGGTGGGGATAATCCGCCTTGACTTATTAATATGCGCAAACAAGATTTAGCTTCTCAAAGCAAACAAATGAAGCAAGTGCTAAAGGGTGAACGGAGGGGGGTTAACAGAGAGCGACATGGAGAGAGAGTGCAAGATCGAGGGAGAGCCAGAGTAGATAAATTATTTAAGCCCATGTGGACTGCATGGAGAGCTGCAGCTACCAGAGGTAAAAATGACCAGGAAAAATTAGTTTATTTCATTGTCGCACCCTCCTAAATCTTTTTTTTTTTTTTTTTTTTTTTTCCCCGTAGAGAGAAGACTTTAAAGAGACTTTATGCTCCATCCATACTGATATGTTTTTCAATGTTTTCACCTGCCGTCCACACTCTAAAACAGAGACCTGTGGAAACCACTGCTGGCATCGTTTGAATATGAAAACTCCGGGCTTGCATTTTCATCTGGACAGAGCAGAAAGTGAGACTTTTGCAAATGATGACACAGACATCCACGTTCACTTCCTGATTGGGTCTCAGCCATTACACATCCTTCCTTGCTCCCGGTGCAGCTCTATTAGGAACATGCATTTGTGTGAATGTAGTCCTACTGTACATCAAACCGCTCTGAGACAAACTTCAGCAAGTCACAACATGGATCATAATCCACTGACTCTCTTCACGAACACCACTGACATACAAATGTGCTTTTCTCTAAGGGTCATTGTGGACAGACACGAGTCCTTTATTAACTCTAGAGTCGATGGAGTGCTTCGCCCACGACCCATCTTGACCCCTGTCATGGGTAATGACTGCTGCAAGCGTGTATGGGTAATATGCACTAAGGAATGGAAAGCAGTTTTTTAACTTAGATTTTTTTTTCTTACCCATAGTCTAATCTCTGCCAGGACATGGGTTCACCTCTGCTGGGGTAGGTCCAGACAGCCACGATTAAACACAATTTAACACAACATAAGAACAACTCCTTGGATCTCCTACAAGTCTGTTTGGTTGACTAAGCAGGTTTCTCAGCAGCAGCATTTAACCCAAAAATCGCACAGCGGTTAAACAAGGCACCGCGTTGGTGTGGATGTGTTGCTATGACTACTGGTGAGAAAGTTAAATACAATCCAGGAAGTCCAGTTTTACTTAAAACGAAGGTCACTACAGTGACAATCAATTCATGCGCTAGCTTGATGAACGATGCAGGAAAAACAGCACCATATTGTTAATGGTACCAAATATCTTTTTGGGAACGTACACTTTCATGTTTAGGTTGGTTGATTCTGGATTATTGGACTAAAGACCACCACTCAAGCAGAGTTTATTGGGCATCAGCTAATATATACATATTCAGCTAAGTGGCTAAATGACTCCCTCTTAAGATGCCTAATTTTTATTCTGGGTCTTTTCTATTAGCATTTTTGCAGAGTATTATCAGAGTAGTATCTGTCAGCATGTAGTCTCACATATTGGCTCCCAAGACAAGACAGGCAGAGGTGGCAGTAGTGGTTATGTACTCAGGCTGAAGACACAGTGCCAAACTCCTCTCAGTGGGTTTGTTGGCCATTCTTTCATCCCAGCATCTCTAATGCTAGCAGACGGTCATTTCCATCTCTTTGATAGTTGGGGTCCCAGCTGTGTTCAAGGGTCTAATACCCCTCAACCTCTGTCCCAGTCTGCCCCTCCTTCCCTCCTCCATCCATCCCTCCATCACTCCCTCACACAACCAGCCTAGTCTGTATGTGAACAAAACTCACAGCAGGGAAAAGAGAGGGAGAGAAGAAGGCAGGGAGAGGAGAGAAGAGAGGAAGAGCTAATGCCAAATCTCAGATGACCAAACCAACCAACAAAAGTCTATCAAAAGCCAACTCAGCAAACACAACTGCCATACTGATGAGGCGAGAGAAGTGCAGAAAGGGAGGGTGGTGAGGATGGTGGGGGTTAGTATATATATCACTTTGGGGAAAACTGTGACTGCAGTGGGTTAAAGGGAGTCCATATCATCAAAATGTCTTTCTTTCTACATATCTTCAAAATCAAATAGCTCATAGATGCAAGTGGTGACTAGCATTATAGGTGGTTACTATGTAAAATTAAAATGTTAAGGATCTGTAGGGCTTATACAGGCTTACAAAGTGGACAGATCCAAAGGTACAACCACATATCTCCGAGTGCTGTAAACATTAAAAACAGTCTCTACACAGAAACCAGATTTAAATTAGCCTCACTTTGATAGATTTTTATGAATGACACATGGGCTGAGCATACAGGGCATTACATACAAGGCAAAACCAAAAAAAAAGGAAAGCATTTGGGGAGACATTGAGGAAAAATAGAGACAAAGACAGAAGGAGGGAGGCACAACTATCTGTTTATGTTTGAATAGATGGTATCACAGGGCGGTCAAGTGTAGTATATTTTTCAAAATGAAAGCTCTTTTTTGCCGTTGCCATTATTTATTGCACTTCGCACACACAGACTTACAAATGGGGAGCGAGTTAAGAGAACTGTAGGTGAACTGTAACTGTAGGTACCATGTGGAGAGACACAAGCCGGAGAAAAACTGAAAGACAATTTCACCAGCACCTCTCTCACACGAAGGACATAATAGCACTGAGAGCAAAACGACTCAATGAAACAGGAAAAGTGTATTTCTTGGAATCCACTTACACTCAAATTACAGTGACATTCTTGGCAGACCTAACAGCACAGGGGTAACACAATGTACTGTAGCAAAAAGTTTTTGGGACACTTATCAGGGCTAGGACACGAAAGACCAAACTATTAGCATGCAAAAACAGGAAGAAATCAAATCAACCAAAGAACAGAAAAAATAAGGCCTGTTTTCTTGGCAGCATTCAAATTCAACTTCTGTTTTTTTTTCTCTCTCTCTCTCTTACTCTCCCTCCTACCCGCCGTCACCAGGTTAAGTTACAGACATGAGGCCGAAGGAATGAGGGAGGCAGAGTGGTAACATACGGTACCATGAGGAGCAAGACGCCAGGCCTCCCTGACACGGTGTGTGCACTGAGCAAAAACCCGTCCCCGGCCCCCACAGGCAAGCACACACAGAAATGCACCCACAAACACACACAGTATTTGTAAAGCATATGTAAAGTACATACGCAGGCCAATCTGCCAAATGCAAGCAGATGATATGATTGTGTTCTCCTGAGTGTGCACACGCACGCGGCAGCTACACGCACACACGCCCCATGCTTGACTTCCTTCCTCCCTCCCCTCCCTCGGCGGCTCACTCTGCATGTGTCCTGTCATATCTCCTTCGGCCCCATAATTGTCCCAACTTATGGTGTTTCTTCCTGCGAGCCACAGTTTAGAGGAAGTGAAATCTTTCTAAGTGACTGTCACAATGCATCAGCCTCACGCAAGGGACACACGCCCGCTTGCTCTTCTCCCCCTTCTTCCCTCCCTCCTTCAGTCCCCCTGGCTGCCTCCCACCATCCCCACTCACTATCCCTCACTTTAAGTGTTTTTCTTGCTGATATGCTCCACTTGCGCTTTCACTCCATCTCTTTCCGTCGCTCTGTCTCTGTCTTTTTTTTTTTTTAATGCAGTCACCCTCACTTCCTCCCTCCCTCCCTCATTCTCTCTGTCCCCACCTTGCATTTCAAGGAGAGCTGTAGTCACAACATCACACTGCCATTAGGCCCTGCCTGTGACCTGCTCTCCACACAATCCTTGTTCCCCTGGACTACACCAGCCAGGAGAAGCAGAGGTTGAGTTGGCCTCTACTCCCTGTTTCATATGAAGGGACACTCCTTGACACACTTTCAAACACAAAAACACACACACACACACACAGAGAGGAGCTAAAGGAGATGAGTGTGTGTTCTCTGGACATCACAGCATGACCTTTGTGGTGACCCTGACATGTCACAACTCTGTGATGCATGTGTCACTTGTGCTTTTCCTCTGACCTTGGTCTGTCACCCAGACTGTACACAAACTCCCCTTTTTCTCTTGTAGTGCCTCACTACACACAAAAACACATGTAAGACTAAGAAAACCTGCAAATATTTAGCTTTGAAAAACTGTGAGAAGAAAAAATTATTATCATTTAAACATTTAATTGAAATAAAATCTCTCTGGTCAACTAACTAGTTAATCAAATTATGATTTCAGTTCTAGTTCAGACACTGTGAACTTCAAACATAAAATCATAGTGAAATAATATAAATATGTCTCTGACTACAGCACAAGGGGACCTAACTAAATCAAGCAAACACAAGTAAAGCAAATAGTTGAATAACACTAATGTGGTTTGAACTAGTGAGGAAATGGGCTTATTTTGGGCCACAATGGTGTGTGTGTGTGTGTTTAGGTGCTTTTTCTCTAAGGTGTTGTTCTGTTAGATCAGTCAGAATCGGTGCTTTATTGAGCATTTTATTGCAGCTGTGGACAGATCAGTCGCCCATCAACTTTTCATCGACCAATCAAGTGCAGTGAGGGGAGGGACCTGGGAGGTCTGGCAAAGATGGACACTCGGCGGGGGGGGTCACTCACTCATCACTTGGACACAGTCCGGCAGTGAGTGAGTGTGTATATGCGTGTGTGTGTGTGTGTGAGAGACAAAAAAAAAGGGTCAGTCACTGGTCACCAGATGGTAACTGTTTGGGCTGGACCACAGCAAGCAAGAAAGCGGGGGACAGTCTCTTTACTCCCCCTTCTTTTTCTCTCCCTCACGCACATACAACAAACCATGAGAGTGACGGGTGATAATGGAGCAGACACTAACAAATCTGCACCTCTTGGCTAGGGGCCTTGACTCGGACTCAGAGAGCTCAGAGAGAGACAGTCTGTCCGACTCATAAGCCCAAGTACAACACACTACTACATAGTCAGCAGACAGAGGGACCAGTGACCCTTACTGTGCATTGCTCAGTTTCCAGAAGCACTCATTTGTTGTTAAATGACATTTACACCAGTGGAATTCACTGTGGTTAGCTTGTAGATGTATAAGCCATTGCCTCGCGGTACAGGAGTTTTAAATACAGGGAGCTATGCAGGACCTTGTCACTGTGTGTGGCCTTACAATGTCCAGGCTACTGCTGCTCTGGATATTAGCTCTTCTGTATGTCTGGCTATTAAATACCAATCCCCAGCCACACACATACCACTTCCCTTTCAGTCTCAAAGTCAGGGACATAACAGTTTTGGCTGGCGAATATTGTGTGGGCCACAAGGAGAAGGAGAGAAAAACCAACTGTTCTTTTAGGTGAAACCTTCCAGCTGGAGACAGAAGAGGGGGAAAATAGAAACAGGCGTTTGCCAGGACAACCAAGGAGAGCAAAGTTGCTTGAAGGAGCACTTGTGACTGAGCAAAAAGTGTGTCAGGGAAAAGGGGTGAGTCAATTGCACAAAGAGTGGAGACAAGCATGTGAGCTGGAGAACAAAGTGAATCAGAAGGGGAGGAAAAATCAGCGAGTGAGCAAGTAAAGTGAAGCAACAGGGAAGGAGTGAAATGGAATGAGGGGAAGTTAAGAGAGCAAAATTGTAAAATACAAAGAAAGGGAAAGGAGGAAAGAAAGAAAGAGAGAAAGTTGAAGTGCCAGCAGCTGGACTGCTCCTGCTAATTCAGCACTTTAACAAATCAATGCCACTTGAGGAGTACAATCCGCACCCTGAGCTCAGCTAGACGCATCAGTGAGACTGTAGGCGTGTTGGCGTGTGTGTGTATGTGTGTGTGCGCCTGGAGGGCTGATGATGTTGGTGTGGGGTCGTCCACAGTAGTCCACATTAAGGTCCAGTAATGTGTTAATTTATAACTCTATCGCCCCAGACGCTTGCATTATCCATCTGTGTCACACGCTAGGTCTACTATATCTATCATCCAGAGGGGAAAAATGGCCAGTCCAGAGAGATTAAGCCACCAGTCACACAATTTCTTCTTTTTTTCCTCCTTTCTTTTTCTTTCTTTTCCCTTTAGCCTTATCTATTTCATCCCTCCACACCCCTCTCCCTTTGTCCTCAGCTCCCCAGGTCAGGGTGATCAATTAGGCCTTGACAGACTTCTGGTCCTGGCTGACCACTGTAGCTCCAGAGGCCTTGCAGGCATCGCTATTTACCCTGAGACAGAACACTTATGCTGGGCTTTAAACACCCTCCCTCTCCCTGGGCCCTGGAGGCCTGTACTAGTGGCTGTTTGGATATCAGTGATCAGAGACTGAATTACGCTTCACTGTGACCTTAAAACGTGCTATCACTTACAGCAGATTGACAAAACAGATTGCAATAATAAAGAACTGAAATGTGTGTGCGTGTGTGAGCTGAGAAGACAAAAATTGGCTCTATTTGAAAAGACCCTTGACGCATATAAGTCAATGACACATAGCCCGGTCTGTCATAACATTACCAGAGCTGTAATTTTACAGATTTCCACCACCGGGTTCTGGGCAATAATGTTGATATTTCCATAAAATATTATGTAGCCGTAAAGTATACTTTTTCCCTGTTGACACAATGTATTACAGTTGTCAAAACATGCAAACAACATACTGTATTTCTTGAGTAAACATGGCAGTGTGCGCGTGTAAATGTGTGTATGTATGCGTTTGTGCGGGTGGCTCATGCTCTCTCTGTCAGTAGCAGCAGGCACTAATAACACACAGGGGGAAATGATCAATACTTACCCTCTCTATTCAATTTCACAACATCACTACTATCACCAGACACACACACACACACACACACACACAAACACACACACACACACACACACACAGCAACAGCAACTAAGGCACATGTGTTTACATAAATATACTAACACATGAATGTAAAACAAAGGGCCTTTGACTAACGTAATGTAGCCAGAGGGCTGGTTAAAGCAGGAGAATTGGCTTTGGTATGAATCTGAGCGTTGCATTAATATTTATTTTGTAAGAAATACTCCCCTCTATCCTGAGAGAGAGGTAGTGAACATGAGCTACAGAGGCTAACAGAGGGGGAGGTGGGGTGGGGGTAATAGGAAAGACAAGCTGGCAATTCCACCTTTAAAGAGTGCAACAGTCATCACGAGAGGAGAAAGGGAATCTGCCCATTAAGACTAAGTGGATGTCTATTAGATCATGGAGGTAAGGAGGTGGGCATTTACCATCAGTCCACCTCACAAACAACCTTGCCTGCCCCTGGACCATGCCAACGAGCTGAGAGTGAAATACACAGCCATCATGTTGAGATTCTTTAAAGTTTCTGATAAAGTTAACAGAGCTTTTTTTTTCTCAAAATAAATAGCTCTCGTATTTAGAAAATGTACTGTAAGTATTTCTTCTGCTGGCAGGGATGTCACCTCTGCAAAAAAGGAAGGCAATTAAAAGACTATCAAAGTCACTACCCAGTCCTATGAGATCAAACAAACCCTCTGCCCTCTTTCTACTTCTCTCTCTGTCTGTCTGTCCCCTTCACTCCCCGCCCTGTCTTCCCCAGTGTAAAACCCCCCATTCTTATCACTGCGGTACAGTTAATCCTCCCTCTCTCCTCCTCCTTCCATCGCAGCGTCCCTCAGGGGGTACGTGAAAGGCTAAAAGGAGGGAGCACATTTGCCACTTGTCTGCGACACATAATACGGAGCAGGCAATCAACTTTGGCTTGACATGTATTTGCTCATCTCTGGGACACACAAACGTACCCCCCCACCACACACACACACACACACACACACACACACACACACACACACACACACACACACCACCACCACCACCACCACCACCACTGCTGGGAAATTGAGGGGTGAGGGTGTGGGGTTGGAGGGAGGGGGAGCCTAAATTAACACTTGACATTCAATACGGTCAGGTCCTTAATTGGCCAGGGCCTTCCTGAGAAGGCAATTTTCTATTCCCCAAACTGCCCCCGCACTGCGCCATGTGCCAGTGTCATCTGTGTATGTATGTCTGTGTGTGCAAGTGTGTGTGAGGAGGAGAGAAATTGCATCTGTGTGTAAGTATGTGCCAGAGAAAAACTGAGACAATGTGTGTATGCATATATCTGCGTGTGTGTGTGTGTATATGTGTGTGTATTTGAGCCCGGGCCCTGTCCTGAGAGAGGCCCTCTGGTCCCTTTCCTCTCTCTAATGAGGCTGGATGAATTAGCGCTACGTGACATGATTTGAACAGCGGTGGCCCCCACCCCCCTAACCCTCCCTCGGCCCTCCCCTCTTTCCCCTCCTTCCTCTTTGTCCTTCTCCCCTCCTCATCCCCTGCTCTTTTTTTTGTTTTCTTAAAGCAGTGACAGGCATCTGGTGGCCGAAAAAATGCCAGGAGCAACCCCGCGGCTCTCGCCTTTATGCATGCTGCTGCTGCTTTGTGCCACGCACATACACACAAACACACGCACACCTAGGCATTAGACACACAATGAAATACTTTCGCCTTCCTACTGTTTTCCACTCACTCACGCACACGCAAACTCACTCTCACTTCCCCGCGGATCCAGTTACAGTTGATGTTATTACAGCTTTCAACCTGAGAGGTATTAGGCTTCCTTTAACCGATCTGACAGCATTTACAACACAGGCAAGTCGACGCCTCTAATCGCCCCTGTGACTTCAGCCTATTACCAATTGATCTCAAAGAGAGCCTCCTCCTCACCTCCTGACTGATGCTCCAGCTGTCGACTCTTTTTACTCTTCTTTGTCATAATGCGCTATCTTTCTTAGCCGCTGCATCCTGTAAACCTGACTGCTCTTCTAAGTGCTCTCATTTCACTTTCTTACCTGCAATAAATTTCACAGCCCTTTGCTTATTATATTTTTAATCCTAATGTTATTGACACAATGATCAGGCACAAAGGTGATCCTTTTTATACAAACAACACGTTAATTTTCAATGGTGGTGCAGAAACCTAGCAGGGAATCTAGGTGATAAATCCCTTGTTGCCACCCTTTACAAATCTAAACTGATCAACACACTCTGAAGTAATGGCCTGGATAAAGCAAACAAAAGCTGCAGATTTTTTTTGTTTTGTATTTTGAGGAAACATATCAAATGGATTAAATGCCATGAAATATTAAATACCAGTCAGAGTCACAAGCATCATGCAGCGGACAGCGCTCCAACAAAGCACTTATCGCTGAGTGTGTTTCCCGACAATGGAAGAGGCAGCTCAGGCCATTTACAGAGAAAACATCAACAGCATACATGTGTGCGTGGCTGTATGTGTGCCTGCGCCTATGTGTGTGTCAACATCACAAATACATCTCCCACTTTTATTGCACACAAAAAGAGCTTTTTCCTTACAAGAATTCTCACTTTGTCCCGTTGTTAAAGAGTGACGCCGTATCTCAATCTTAAAATAAATGTCAAAAGAGGTGAACGGCCAACAATGCGCGGTGCCAGAGGTCGCACATTGGCGGCCTCCCACCCCTGGCTGTTTCCCGCGGATACAGGGTCAGACCAATTGATGTCTATCACAGTAGGCTAATTAGATCATTTGTGACTTAATTGACATTATGGATTGTTAGAAGTGAAGTGCGCTACTGCTCAATATGGGATGATCTCACATGCAAAAGGATTCAGTTCAACATGTGTGTGTGTGTGTGTGTGTGTGTGGGGGGGGGGGGGGGGTCACCTCCAAGTGACAACACTGAGTGCCTTTCCCATCCAGCCCACACACACAAATACACACACACACACACACACACACACGGATGTGTTATACACACACTCACAAAAACAAAAGCCACCCAGAGTCTCAGACTGCCAGAAAAACACAAGCTGTGGGATGCCAAGGCAGCTGCATTTAACAGTGGCCATTAAATGTTATTAATCCAACAGAGCAAACATCTTTACAAAGTCAGCAGAGAGCACAAACAAATGCTTACACATGTTGCTTTAACACTTTGCTCACAACAAAAAGTAGCTAATGTGTTTAGACTTGAGTTTTTTCTTCCAAGAGAGTTAAAATGACAACATAGTAAGAAAGCAATTTACACAATCTGCATGAAGACGAGACAGAATAGGAGTCTGTGAAAGCGGGTACTTGTGTCTGTCAGACTGCATATCTTTGTGTGTATGTGTATACGTTGGCTACAAGCCTACCACAGCCTGTACCACTAGCCTCCCTTCTCCAGAACCTCCCTAAAATCCTCCCTAGGCCTCCAGCAATCAAATCTCCATGGTAAGATGGAGACAGAACAGAACAGAATGGAGAGATAGATGGAGAGTAAAACATGGGAGCGAAAAAAGACTGAGGAAAAAGCAATGAAACAGAAAATAGTGGGAAAAAGGCCTCTCTCCTCCTCTTCCTGTCACACATACACACAGGCCACAGAGTTCAACATATGCATTAAGAGACAATAGATTTATTCTTGCTGGTGTGCACACAAGTACTCCTCACCTCACATGTGAGCTGCAGACATGAAATCACTGTTACCTGGTGAAAAACTGTTTTTTTTTTCCACAATAACTTTGGTAATTTGCCAGAGCATTGAAAATGTACAGCACAAACAAACACACACTCTGATACACACACAGCAGTGTCGGATTAGCAGGGGAAAGAGAGGGAGTCAACCATAGGCTCTGAACAAAATTGCCATCATTATCCATAACCATAAATAAGCCTGATGATGATGATGGTTTTAACAATAATAATAGCAATTCACCCTGAGTGCTTTTTCAAATAACAGTGACAGCATTAGCCACATCGCTAAGAGAAAAATGAAAGGCTCAGTGCCTTGAGAGCTCGTCTTCGTTGCCACTGCTGATGGGGCAAATTGGCAGGCAGAGCGAGCAGACAGGGGTCCTTAAAGACGGATGTAAAAATAGTAGGCTGTCGATTTTGCCCGTTGAGCTGGCGCAACTCCAAGGAAAACAAAATAACAGGAGTTGAGGAATAACAGGAAAAGGGAGAAGCCGTGGTGAAAGTATGCCCGAGTTCCTGTCACTTAGCACAGGTCACACCTAATGTCACCTTCCTCTGGACGCACAACGGGAAGAACACCCTCTCTCAAAAATGTCTCTGCCATATGATCACGTCTTAAAATACTACAGGCTGCTGCCAAGTGTATACGTTTTCTCTGACTCTCTCTTTCCTTCTACACTTAAGTCAATTATGTGTGATGATCCTCTCTGCTGGTGACAATCTGTGGGTCACCAAACCCAACATGGGCCCCTCCTGGCTCTCAATCCCCCCATGACCCCGATTATTGCCACTTCACACTCACATGTACACACATACGCAAACACACACAAGACACAGCTATACGTCAACTCTTTCATAACTGCCTGGACCTCGGTGACAGCTGCTGCATTCCTGCTGTGTCAGATTGTGTGTGTGTGTGTGTGTGTGTGTGTGTGTGTGTGTTGCAGCCCTGGCTCTGTGCTCATGTCCCCCTCATTAGCTAGTGGTGGGGTGGTGACATCCTGAGTGAGTGGCCCTTCAAACACACACTTCCTCTTCACACCGGCAACTTCTACCCTCTGCAGGAAACTGCTCAAAGACAAATAACCAACGGCCTTTTTTTTTGAAAGAAATGTAGAAAATGAAAGATGGAAAAACAGGGTGTAAAGAGTAAAGTATGCATTTGCTTAACCAGGAAGGAAAAGGAAAACAGAAGTGGGACAGTAGAAAGTAGAAAAAAAAAAATAAAATATATATATGATCAAACTAAATGTATCTAATTAATCTATAAAAAGAAATAAAAGTAAACAACACAAAACTATTTAAATGAACTTCACATTTCCATTCAATTTGATATGTATATGGTCTGTTTGTAATATTATAATAGTGAGGATTTAATTATATTACTATGGACCTCACAATAGATTTATTTAAATCTAATCATTATTTATAGTCAAAAACATATCACATAACAAAAGAAGATAGAAAACAACAGAAGGAAATAAATATTGCATTTCTTTCCTTTTGCATACACTTGCCCACACAGGACTAAAACAAATCCCTGGGAACGACTCAGCTACAGTAGATTTCACCACTCAGCCCCCTGATAAGAGGAGAGCAGATGGCTCTGCATTTCTATCGTTCCTCAACGCTCAACACACACATAAAACCCGCAGTACACTGCCCTGCCAGACATATGATAAATAAACCCTTTTTGACTTCCGTGATAGCGTCTCTACACTGTTCTGTGTCCTCCCCATTATTCAGGCATTCACCATGGCAGTGAGGCAGCCGTCTCCTCAGGACAAACAGGAAACAGCTGACATGGAGGCCATGAGTGATGCTCACATGATGCTTATTGATCGCTGGTTGCCCCGGGTCGCGCACGCAGACTCAGGGTCGGTGCTTATCCATAACGCTGGTCCTGCAGGGCATTACTGCACGGCTACAGAGGTTACTGTATGACGCAGGTCACACATGATCTTGGCCATGTGTGGGGTGGATTTTTTTTTTTCTTGGCAAGCTCATGCATATACCATAAAAATGAAATTAGAATTTTTTTTGTAAAGGTTATTAAAATGAGAGATGGTAAGGCAAAGAACGGAGAACGGGGATATCTGCATGAAGAGTCCTATTGACAGATTTCCTCAAAAATCTGACATTGTACTACACAGGACAAGCAGAGAATACTGACAGAATTAAAATCACGGGCATTGATTTTATCCACTTAAATATCTAGAGTATGTTAAACAGAAAAATATTTATTAACCATCATGACAGGTACACAGATTATATTGATATCTACAGATTGCAATAAAAGTGAGAGGATATGCTTGGTAATGCAATTATTTTTACATAAATTTCAATAAAAAACCATTTGAATGAAGTTAAAAGTAAAAATGTTGCGGACGTCATATCTCCCAGGTTGGTGCTTGGGTAAATATAGTGGGGACCACAGCATGAATGGGACCTTGTGCATCCTCCTACTCCGTCAAACTAGATGGATTCTTAATAGTGCACACACACACACATACGGTAAATATACAAGTAGCTGCAGCCACCTTCCCACTCAGTCTTACTCGTGCATTTCTGTGCTCTCTCCTGCAGAAATAATGCTGCCTTCAGGAAACACATAGCATCATCATGGCTGAATATGCACAAAGACTGAGGGAGATGCCCACTGACTGAATGCCACCGTGGCCTTTTTCTGTGCTCCTCATGTTAACTGGACCCTTTAAACTGGCTGGCAGCATTGCAATAATTACATTAAACAGTATCAGAGCCGACCACAACTTCACAGTTAAGGACAGGCACTGCCAGTGAGATGTGTTCTCACTAGTGAAACAATAGCTTTGGTGGTGTAGGAAGTAGCGTGATATTGTGCACCATCTAACAGTTGTCATTATTAACATGTGTCTTATTGTAATTGATAATCCTATAAATGTGCTACACGTGTGCAACACCCAAAATGGTCTTCTGTTACACAGATTCAATCTCAAGAGCCCTTTCTATAAAGACGGTAGCTGCAGAGTAAAAGGATCTGATTTAGCATCTAGAGGATTGGTGGTGATATAGTTTTAAGCGGGAAAGATGGTTGAGAGGAGAGAGAGAGAGGGGGTTGGCGTGTGGAGGAAGAAGAGAAGGAAAAGACGGTGAGAGAAGAAGCAGTGAGAGACAGAGACGTAGTAGAAGAAGAAGAAAAAGAAAAAGTAGTAATGGGGGAAGCAGTGCGTGTCTTTTCTGCAAATCTCCTCTTTCACCTCTGCTCTCCTCCAGCTCTGTAGCCAAGGCCAGCCAAGAGACACTTCACCTCGCACCCGCACACACATGGAGCCAGAGCCAACACACAGAAACACACACACGCAGAGAGAGAGAGAGAGAAGACACACACTAACAAAACTGTACTCGCTCAAGCTCTCTTTCTGTTTCTCTCTCTCTCTCTCTCTCACACACACGTACACATTCACACAACTGGCATATAAGTATTTAGCCACCCACTCAGAAAAATAAATGGCAAAAGCTCAGACACGAATGCCTTTAACGCACAAATGCACACACGTAAACTTGAGTGTCAGAACACACACACACATATAATCTTGACACCAGATACATGTACGTATAGGCATCCATATGCTCTGTGTGCAACGACCCATCAAAGACAGACATGGAAATAATAACAGTCGAGTGTAACGACACACACACACAGACACACGTTCACTCACTGTGGATAATGCTACACATATGCATCAAATCACTGCCTCCCAGTCCGACACAATGGTAAGAAGCTATGCATATGCACCACATATGCAACATGCAGCATGTCTGTACCCCACTGTGTAAGACAATGTGTGCAAACACACACACACTCACCGCTGTAAGTGTATCAGTGTGTTAATAGGCAGATTAGCACACTCTGTGATCTGCACTGAGGAGGATAATAACAACCCCATTTCTTCACTCAAACAAAACAAAGTAGAGCATGTTATTCCATAAATATGTCTGTCATCATGCCCTCAGAGCTTTCACTTTCAATGGTTTAACACAAACACACAGGACTATATAGGCTGCACAGTGCATTCAGGAAATATATGAAATAAGGGAAAATCAACAAATATTACAGATCACAATGAAAAGTTAAAATGTGACTCAAGATATGAAAACAAGAAAATACAAAGGAAATATGCAAATGGAGGAACTGAAGTCAGACTATATAAATTTAGGGTGGATTTTTTTTTCTTTTTCTATGCAACCAACATTCTGGTTTGTCAATGCCAAAATGCCTGCATGCTGTTTGACAATTTGACAGTCTTACAAAACAGGCAATCTGAACCAATCACTGCACCTTTTTTTATTTAGAAAAAATGCCTTTGTTATATCTCAGTATTGATTTTTATCATAACGTTTTACTGCCTTTTGGTTTAATTTTAGTAAAGTTTGGGGGTCTTAAATTTGTAAGTGCATGATAATGAGGAAAAGGGAAATGCTGCAGGCTTTAGATTTCAAAATAAAAGAAACATTTGGTGTGGCAAGAAACATGTACAAATTAAAGATTAAACACTTCTAATTTTTTTAAATTGTTACGTTATTATTATTATTATTATTCCTATTATTAGTATTATTATTATGTAAAATTCCACATGTATTTGTAATTTATATTTTACATTGTAAACCCCTGTAAATTCCCTATATTATATGTAGATATAAGAGCCTCGGTGTGAGATGGAGCAGGCAATATTGAGAGCAGACAGAAGCCAGGCGAGCTGTTATGCCACTGTACCTCTTCCAGGTCTCGGCCCATAGTCGACCTGTCGCACTTCAAAGGAAGCCGCGTTACAGCACCCTTGCAAAAAGAAAAGGAAGAGGCTATTTTAGAGATAGTGTCAGATTGAAGACATGCACTGATTTCTTTCTTTCTTTCTTTCCTCTCCGAGGTCTATTGAAAGGGTGGGTGGCAGCATCAGATCGTCAGGTGGAAGTAAAGGAACGTTTTTTTTACGAGCTCCTCTAATCCCTGAGTTATTCCCACATTCCTCCGACCTGAAGCAGATGGGAAAATAAAAAAAAAGAAGAAAAAAAGAAAAGAGAGAAAAAAAAAAAGGAAAAAAAAAGACGCCGGCCTGCGGCTCCTGTATTGTGGAGGAATTATCCCTGATGAACCAATTAGGCTCGTAGCATCACTTAACTCCGGGGTTTTTAACTTGCAAGGGTCGATATTCATAGCCACGCATGTACAGCAGCGGGTCAATTAAGGCTCCAAATATTATCACTCCGTAATGCCTGGGAAATAATTCAACTCCTAATTAATGTTTGTACATTTTTTTTTATTTATTTATTTTTTTTTACCTCCATAAAAACAATTCTGAAAGTTCCCTCTTGGAGTGTTTTGTAAAAGTGTGCGCTGGTTTCTGAGAAAATAGGCAGTATTTATCGAATCCATTTCATTGATTTCATTTAAATTGCATGCTGTTTATGCTGTTTCCTGTTGACACTTGCGTTGGATTATGAAGGCTGTGAATCTCCTGCTATGTGACTCAGAGAAAAAAAAGAAAAAAAAAAAAAGAAAAAAGTTTCTTCAAAGATTAAAAGCCTATTAAGGCCTGTTATGTAAATTATTCACCCACTGAAATGCCTTCATCGCCACTGTTGTTAATTTCGTTACAGTTTAGAGAAACACACAATAATGAGAAGCGACTGCATGTAGATGAGGCTGTCAATAGCTAATCTTAATAGGACATAAAGATTTTTTTATTATTGTTATTATTATTATTATTTTTAATTTCACCTGCATTTTTCTCGTAACGGAATATTTAGGGGATGGAAACGTGTCGTTTTCTTGTAAACTTTATGTGCAATTAAACAGGTTTATTCATTCTGAAATGATTCTGAAATAATTTTGCAGGTAACACGTGAAAAATATGAAAGTGCCTCAAGTACAGGAGTCAGTCACAAAGGAGATCGATCAGTTTCGAGGAGACGTTCGATTACAAATTGATCTCTATTTTCTATACGTCTTTATGCTGAAAGAGGCAGGTGCAACAGCACGTCTCCTGATTCAGGACTTGAACTTCAGGACCTTTAGTTTCTTGACAGCCATCGGTCACTCGTGCTTCTGCAGCGAGGCGATCAGACACCTGCAGTAAACCACAGCTTATTCCTGTCATTTAAAACGAAAAACTCGCGTCAAAGGGATATTTTCTCTCGTTTCAGCCCCGCAGTGTGTGTGCGCGTGCGTGCGTGTGTGTGTGTGTGTGTGTGTGTGTTTTACAAGGAATTTCTAAAGCGTTAACAAATGTTTTGGCTTGGTGATGCCCTGCACCTCACCACAACCGCATCTGTCCTGAACACACGGCGCAGAGCTGTTTTGCGTCTCTATCGATCAGATGGAAAATATAATTTGGCCCTAACAACGATAAAAATACCGCATCCCTCGTGCCACCTTGTTGATCTTTAAGGGAGAGAGAGGGGAGATTTTGAAACACAAGCCCATAACCCATTTCTCTCCTCCAACACCCCAGGGTGCGCCAGCCTCGGCAAACACAAAGTCATTATCGGTTAGATTCCAATAAGGCGAGTCTGTCAAGGAACAGGCTTCCTTCGGAGAATTTATGTCATGCCTACTAAACATGGGAAGATGTCTTCTAAGTGGTGCGAGGAAGGATAAATAACAGCGAGTCCCATAGCTGATTATATTGAAACAACGGTGCGCATTTGTAAAAAGGATTGGGGATGCAAACGTGGGGTCCCAGCAGATGCTGAGCGCAGGGGCCCATCCACCTGCTCCATACCGGGAGAGGAGGAGATGAGAGGAGCGCTCTCCTCTCTGGATACAGCGCACCCATCTCCTCCAAATCACTTATCAGTATGATTTTTTTTTTTTCTTCTTTAGGAAAAAAAAAAAAATAGGACGCTGCATGTAAATTACAGGGATGCCATTCATTTTCAATTGAAAACGGAATCTTTGATAAAGCAGACCAAGTGAAATGCAAAAAGAAAGATATAAATCATTTTTAAAACACACACACACACACACACACACAAAACAAGCTGTTTTAAAATGTGCTATTCCCAAAAGTTACATAGGAACCTGTTTTAGTCTCAACACATCAGTTTCACCTTCTCGATTAGACCTCTGGGACTTAAAAAAAAAATAAAAAATAAAAAATTCAAAGGAAAGAAACAAAACTCTGTGGGCTGAAAGTGCGGGAAAGATGACAGAATAAGTTTCTCATCATTTACAGCACAGAGTCACGGCGAAGCTGTTGCGCAAGAGCCGCTGTGACCTGAGTGCGTAACAGCGTGTGCATGGTACGGAGCGGCTGCAGGTCCCGCTACGATCAACAGCCATCCTCCGTCTTCACCGTCTCCCCCTCACACTTGCGCGCGAACGGATGCACGCACGCGCACGGACACACACACACACACACACACACGACTCGACTCTCAGTCCTCTTCCCACCACTCCTTACCTGACATTTATCCGACCGAAACCACACAACCCCCCCCCCCCCTTCCCTCAAAAGTAACCCAACTCTCTTGTTCTAACTTGGGGGCTACATGAGGAAAAATAAAGACGAAACAAGAGCTACAAAACAAGAGGGAAATTTGGTGTAACATCCACGTTAACAGGCGAGAAATGTCGGGTGGTGGGGGGGTGGAGGACTCTCCTCAGCCGGTGCAGACTCTCCGTTCCCATCTTTACTTTTTCCAGGAGAGCCTGTGTTCGTTCACGGCTCCGCTGCTGCTCTGTAGCCGCGCAAGGGGCTTCCTGCCTCGGCCACATGAAGTCAATTAGCCGGTCCCAGAGGGGTGCCCCTTCCCGAGTCTTTATCGGCACCGAGGTTACCAAAACACTGCTATTGCTTGCTTTTAAACTCCACACCGCTCATAGACC
>CM076650.1:9851399-9881399 GCA_038496675.1 Rachycentron canadum | reverse complement strand
GAAGATCATCAGGCTCGTTATCAGTGTTGCAACTCATTAGAGGAAAAGTGAGGTAGAGAAAGAGAGAGAGCAAAAAAAAAAAAATGTGGGTGGGGGGTTAGAAATAGGAAATGAGGGTGGCTGGGTGAGGCAGGAGGAGACAGCAGCGCTGGTGGCAGTGTGCTAGCCCAGAGGCTGATGGGTGTGTGTGTTTTTTGTGTGTGATGTGTTGTATTCCTCCTTAGCTGCCACTGACGGGTGACATGGGGAGGTCTGTATGACAGAGTGCAGTCTGCTCTGTAGCAACAGTCACTGAGGCTTGTATGGATCAATACAAGTGTGTGCATGAGGTTAAAGCTCTGCCATAGCATCCTTATTCCCCCGCGACTCGCACGCTCAGTCTGGGGTACAATCCACCAATCCAAGCAGTCAGAAAGGGATTGTCAAGATAGAAGAGTTGCAGAACAAAGCCGACGTTTCCCTCGTCAAAGCCGTAGGAATCAGTTATCCAAAAATGATAATTAATGCATGAGTTCTTCACCCCTCCCCATGAGTAGGAATGCCACATCAAAAAGGGAACATGAGATATTTTTCCTGTTGCTTTTTTTTTTTTTTTAAACCATGTTTCGCTCATCAGGACTAATGCCATATGCTTGTGGTGCCATCGAGAGCACGTCGGCGCCCTACTGGACTCGCAAATGTATCTGCATTTTGTGAATGGTAATCATTGGATAAGTGTAACACTGCTGACATAAGCCATCTGAATGTAAGCAGTGCTCACAAATTATTTTTACTAAAATACAGACACAGTCAAGTTCTACAGTTCCTGAATACCTGAGATATGGATTACTGTGATTACGTTTTTGCCTTTGTTTGGATAAATTGTTGTTTTCCTTTATTTTATTTATTTATTTATTTTTTGTGATGTGATTTATTTATTTGGTTAAAATAATCGCCTCTATTTGGTGAGAAGGCATGAAGTAAAATTATCTTCTGGACTTACTTGAGTGAATATAAAATCTGATAATGATGACTTTAGGCCAGCGCTTGCCTCCACTGAGTCATCAGACAGTTTCAGTCTGCAGTCTTGACCTCTGACCTTCCCCAACTGGAGCCTGGGGGTCACACTGATATCATTTAAAATATAACAAATCATATAGATATATGTATTCATATATGTTGTGTCATTTTTTTTTAGATGTTCTTTGGCTGTGATATTCAATATGTTGAGTCATTGATTGTTTTACTATTCATTTATTTCTTTAATTTACATTCTCCTGTTCTAACTTTCTATACTAGTATTATTTAGATATATTTTTTGGCACAACAGCAGCATAACTTAATTGTACAATACTGGCACAATTTTTTTTTTACTGTTTAGAGAATGACAGTATGATTGTTCAGATTTGAATTTAGATTTTTAACTCTGTAGCCTACATAATATCATTTGTGGGGGCATATTAATGTAATATATTCATTATAGTTAGCTATATTTAACTAGTCACAAGGTGTAATTATAAATGCTAATTAATAATTTTTGATGGGGGGGTATGTAAAATATGATTAAACTGAAGCAGATGAAGGAGAGTAAAAGAAGTAGTTTACATCCAGAGTAAAAGGGAGACTTAAAACATTCTTGACCTTTTACTACACTTTTGACAGTAAGCTACAAATGTATTTCAAAAGGCAGCCTCCTTCACTAAGTCCACATTATTGTACCCATCAAACCTCTCAGCACTGCCTGTTTGTTTCCCAAGCATTGACATCTAATAGGGCAAATAGCCCAGAAATTTGGTGTGACAGCAATGAGTTGTTAAAACAGTCTCAAGAGAACCAATTCCCCCTTCTACACTAAGTCTTGAGAGGAAAAGTACCTTGCTTTTCATTTTCTGCGCAAAGTGAGAAGACCAGTTCATGCAAACAACACTGAGTACAAAAAAGATGCAGAGGCCATCAAAAGGTCATAATTTAGATACTTGTCTGCTGTGTTATTTTTCTGTTTTGTTTAGTTTTTTTTTTTTTTGTTTGTTTTTGTTTTTGGAGCAGGGATAATTTTTTTATGGAATGAAATCACAACGAAGCAGAATCCAACTCAAATTGGCCTTTTACACACTAAAAAGAGGCCAAATGGAAGGACAGAGGCAGGGGGCAGAGAGGGAGAGGAAAGTGGAACAACATAATTTGTGCAGTGATGGTGATTATGTGCCGCAGAAACAAATGATTAAGGCCAGTAGAAAAAAGGTTGATGGGTGTCTGTTTGCTGAGGAGGATGCTTCTCGAATGTGGTGAGAGAACACTGGTTCATTTAAGGTTGTCATGTGAAAGAAACATCTGGAGTTCATCCTCTCAGCTGTTTTGTCTGTCAAACTTCTTTTCAGATTGAACATTGTGAGATTTTTTTATATCTACTCCATGTTAAATTATTTGGAACGAATAAAACAAAATAATGGTTTAACACTGGTGGGAAGTGGAGTGAGGAGTGAGTGCACCCTTTGTACACTATAGTAGAGCCATAAGCAGGAGCACGCGGCTCAGGGCTGGTACTGTCGTTGACCTGATTTATGATTATAAGAAGATGCTCACACACACACACACTGAAAAGGGGAGTATGTGTGTGTGCATGTGACAAGGAATGGCGTGTCGATCAGATGGCACAGGGATAGAAGTGTCACTGTTCTGCTACCACTACAGGGCCACAAGACATCATATGACACCGACAGGAACAGCTATCCACTTGTGATGGTGGGAGAGAGAGAGAGAGCGAGAGATGGGGAGAAAGACAGAGAGAGAGAGACAGATGAGGGCACTGAAAGGTCTGAGCGAAAAGAGAGGGAGTCACATGATTGTCTGTGTCACTGATCACTGCAATCTGGCCTTTACTAATAAGTGCACCTTTGTGAAACGAGAAGAAACGAGACAGAAAAGATAGCCAGCATGGCATCTTTGAGTCTTATGAGTTATTTATGACTTTAAACTGCATTTGGGGTAACAGAGTAGTGAAAGGTCATTGGCTGAGAGCACATTTGTTAATAACTGTTTTGTAGTTCATGACCTAATGACACGTCATGTATAAAACGCTCTACGTGTTAAGTTATTTTTTTCCAAGACAGGAAGACTTCTCAAGAGGTCAGAAGACAAAACTACTGTCTTATCAGAACCAGCACAACCACTGGGGCATTTGGAGCAATGCAGCCGATATATTACACGACCCCTCTATCCAACACAGACTCAACCAACTGACCTTCTGTCACAAGAGCTTTGAGAATCTCTAGCTTAAAGGGAGGATCCATTGTCTGTAGGTAACAAGGCTCATACACCAGAAATGCAAGGAGGATCGTGTGCAGAGCAAGGCCGTTATTTCCAATGGAGAGGGCAGTTATGCAAGTCATAGTGAGGCACAATGCTCTGATTTTCCTGCAAGGTTTTACAGCCAAAGTTCAACCCAATTTAATTTTAAAATCAAACACTGAGGGGAGGCCAAAAGTGGAGGTCAAAGATATGATGGGCAACAATTTCGTGGTGGACAAGAATGGAGGAAAGTGTCCACCAATTCATGTAGTTGTGTAACTCTACTTTTCATTCTTACAGGGACTAAAATATTTTAATCACAGCAAAGGAGAAGAAGGATTTCCCAGCTCAGAAAATGATTATTGTGATGGTTAGCTGCTTTGTAGGGTTATGTGCTGCTCTTTATTTCTTTGCACTACCTTGTGAAATGTGTGGTGTCTCAAGGAAAGACTTACACATGAGCCAAGAGCTGTGTGTGGGAAAACGAAGAAAGAGAAGAAGACATAGAAGGAGAAGAAAAAGGAGAGGAGGTTGAGTTCCATCACTTCCCTAATGACTGGGGTGGTTTCAGGGCATTTCACAGACGTGTACGTCGGGGCACCCTGAGGCCATCCCTCTGCTTTTTCTCCGTCTTCTTTCCTCCTCTTTACTCCACAGTCATCCACACTCACACTTGGATAATTCTCTTCTAATCATCTCGAGCTTTTCTCCTCCTTCGCCCTCATTTACTTCCCTCATGTCTCCCTCCCCTTTCACTCTGCCTCTTCTCACCTCATCAGACAGGCCTCCACCCCACCTCTCCACTGCCTCCATCCCCTCGCTCCTGTCCTCTCTCACTGACCCGTGCTCCCCCCCAGTCACAGGGCGTTGTGTCTCTACCTGCCAGGCTCCCTGACAGCCCCACGTCCCCCCCTCACCCCCTGAGAGGAGACCGCCTGCCCATCCGGAACGCTGCCGTGGCAACCCTGGCAGCGCCCCCATTGTTCAACCCCCCCTCCAACATCCCAATCTCCACTGAACTCAGCACTGAGAGTTTGACAAAGTCCTTCCCTAAAGTCTCTTTCCTCTCCTCTTCGCTAACTTTCCATCTCTCATTATTCTGTTTTTACCCTTCCTCTCTCACGGCCCCAAGATTTTCTCACTTCCTGACCCGACTAATATGTTTTTACCTCTTTTAGCTTTCTGCTCCCTTTGACACTGAAACACTGTCTCAACCTGCTGAGGCCCAGATAAAAGAGAGCGTGATGTCAGTGTTTCTTGCCGTGACCTTCATAAATATTTGCTTGGGGATTGCTGTTTGTTGTGGTAGGACAACACAGTGCTGACAAGAAATCCAGCACCAGTAGTAGAAGATTAAATTATCTTATTGGCTCAAAAAATAAGACCATATTTGTATCTAGATATTATGTTTTTAAAATGTAGGTTCATATTATATTTTAGGACAAAAAAAAATTACTTATTCACTGCATCGGATTTGTCAATAGAGAGAGTCCCAGAGTAGAGCTGGCTCCTACAGAGAGCTTTGCATTATGGGTTGTTTGTAGCCTTAAAGTTGCTGGGCTAGCAAATTTTTTCATTTCAGTCGATAGTGTGATGTTTAGTTCTTCTGACCCTGCGAGAGTGAATGCGAAAAAAATGACCAGAGCTATTGGTAAAGCACGGCACAGCACGGCCCACGTGCTAACAAATTAAACCTTTTTATTCTGCTCATGCTCATGAACGGAAAGCAGATATATACTAACAGATCAAACCATAACTCATTCTACTACAGGACAATCGCAACTGGACTGACAGTTTTTGTTGTTTCTATAACTCTTTAAGTCATCTTGTCTCTTGCTGATGACATTACATGAGAAAAAAAACAATATAATATGCCAATATTCATAGTCTACGTCTGTTATTTTAGTGTCAGATACATTATTGATAAGCAGGAAAATATAAATATCAGATGTGACTTGGTATCAGCAAATAAACAGTATAAATGGACTTGGATCAGGGGGACATCCCTAGTAACCACAGGAGAGAAAAATTTCGAGCAAGTCAAAATCAGAGGAGAGAGAGAGAGGAAATGGCATGCAACACAGGGCCCAGGCCTGAGCCACTGCAGTTGGGACTCAGCCTTAGCACAAGCAGCCAAGATTTAAATTGCGAGCGAATGTCATGATGAGGATCTTAAATAGACAAAAGCACAGTCTCAACTCGAAGAGTGTAACAAGAGAGTGTGTGAGTAGGAGACTAGACAAGATATACAAATGTAAAATTTACGCTTTACTTTTCGGGAAGTTTTTCATATTTCACTTTTTTTGAAGTAAAAACTGTTTCAAGGACTTTCTCCTTGGACTAATAATATCTACAGGAAAACTTGTCTAGCCTGATCAAATACTTTTCCAAAAACTGGTGCAAAAGAGGTTGATCCTACTGGGGATTTATCAGTCAAATGCTTACTGCACATATGGGCATGAGTGTGTCTGCAAATGTGTTTCGAAAGAGGTCATCAGTAACCAGCTCTGCTCAGTGGTGAGGTAGCGAAGTAATGAGAATCAAACATTATACCAGTTAGCCTTTGTGAGTAACAGGGAAGTCCACAACTGCTTTTGATATTTAAAAAAAAAAAAAAAAAATCAATGACCTCACAAAAGCTGAGAAGTGGTCCAAAAAAGCTGTGTACCATCTGAGGCCTTCCCGAAAGCTAACGATGAGCTGAGAGGGAGGTGGGAACAAAAAACATGTGGGTTACATTAGCCAGGGGAGTCTTTATTTGTGGCACACACATGACAAGGAACATAACTGCTAACAACACAACAAACACACAAACACTTGTGACTCTTCACTGCCAAAAAAAAAAAAGAAAAAAAAGAAAAAGGCTCCCAAATAAATGTCACACAAATCATCCTGTGGTAGTAAAACCACTTTGCAAATAAGCAACAAAGTTTTGATTTAGGTCTTCACTTCTGAGGAAAAAAGAATTTCAATCACAAAAGAGAAAAAAAGTTTGGGTTCAATTCTCACTCACGGCACATCTTTTTTTCTGTCTTTCTTCTTTATCTTTTTTCAACTATGAGTATGAAGAGGGGAAAAGTAGGAAAGTAAAAGTGATATATTTTTCATTTTTAAACTTATGCATGTTGTCTGCACCAACCAAATGGTCTGAACATTAAAAAGTCATTTTAGCTTGTCTGTCTGGGAGCCCATGGAGAGGTTGTAAGTGTAATGCCCATTGCTGCCCTCCAAGTCGCTTGTAATTGAATACTATCCCACAGCCCAGGCAAACATCAGCTTTGCAAATGTAGAAAGAAGGACAAAAAAAAAAAAAAAATGAAGAAACGATTATTATTCCACCATCAGGTTTCAATTACAAGGAAGAGGGGGTTTAAGTGAACATCAAGTCATATTAAAGTATATAGGAGGCCACTGGCATTGGGAGACTTTGTTGAAAGCTTTCGTGTATTAACACACATTCTTACACGTGGCCAAGTTACATTATTTGATTATTACAAGCGTAGCCACAGGTTTGGCATGCAGGCTTTGAGTTCCTGCTCTCGCCTTAGAACCACTTCCACGGAGAACAAGAACCTATTAGTCTGAGAACAGTGATGAGAGAGCGAGAAAGAAAAGATCGCCTGTCTACATCTGGCATGCACAGGGGCCAGAAACCCAGCTGTGTGAGTGCTTATATGTGTGTGTGTGTGTGTGTGTGCGCGCGCGCACTGTGTAGGGGCATGAGTGTATATTTCATCTTCCATGTCTGCGTTGCTTTGCTATAATACATAAGACACATAGGACAGATTTAATGACAGAATGGACGTGAGTCTCTGTGTAATGAACCTGCATTGTAAAAATTTAGATGCACAAACCAGTGGCTGCTATTCATTATCTTCCAGTCACTCATAAATCATCTCAGGCTCCTTTAATTCTCATCTGTGTCTGAACATTTATGTTCACTCTGCTGTCTGTCTCTCTTCCTCTCACAGTCAGTCTTTCTCACTTTGTCCTTACACACCACCACGCCAGATTCTGTCACCTGTCTCTGCTCGTTCTATCACTCCCTGAGAGGCAGAGGGATGGCCGCCGCATTCCCAGAGGCAAGACATAAAGCGCTGTGAATGGATGGATGGATGGCGAGGGGGACGAAACCGAAGACTAAATTATTAAGTGACACTTTGCTTCACTTTGACACACACACACACAAACACACACAGACACATTTACAAGGCAGGCAAGAGGGTAAACGCATTAGAACAGTTAGCCCCCTGAATGCACCCGACAACTCAGCTACACGTTAACTCGCGTCAAAATCATCAAACCAGGCCTGGGGCTCTTAAAATTTTTACGCTGCTGCTTGAAGGGACGTTGTGGAGCCTGGGAGGCTTTCTGAGAGTGAGTGACCCTGTCATCGCAGCCATCGCTGCCAATAAATAAGTAAATATGGGAGTGGAGTGGCTAAGCAGCGTTGCCACAGAGTTGACAGCACCCATCCGCTGTGAGTTTGTGCCCCTGTATGAACATTAGCAAATAGGTATTTGCACCTGTGCGTGTGTTTGTGTAGTGTGCGTGTTCATGTGTGTGTTTGTGCATGCGTGTGTGGATGTGTGTGTGTGTCTGTCCTCTCCCAACCTCTGACAAGCTCCAGGGGGGCCTTGCTCTGGCCACCATCTCCCCAGTTAGAATGTGCCAAAGTAGGGCTTCATTCACTTAAGGTCCACATGGGCTTGATTTCCTGTGGACAAGGCTGGAGCACACTGGGAGAGCTCTGGTCTAATTTGGTTCATAAGGAGACAGGATGAAGGGCCATTTGGCCACCATGGACCCAAGCTCTATGTTAAGATCTAACGGGGAGAGAAACACAACCACTCTGTTCTTAGCTTGTGGGGTTCAAGTAGTATTACACAAGTGGTTATGAACCAAGGTTCTTTATTTACCTCCATCAATGAACTCTCACAGTTCTCCCTACATGGAAATGAACACTAGAAGTTAGAAAGAAAATATGTTTTATTATTATTATTATTTATCTTGGGCAAAGTCGTTGAATCTTCATTTTCATCTTAAAATATGCCTTTGAACTTATAAAATACGTCAAACAGAATGAGATGATTTCACATATCTAGTGTATTTTGTGTGTGTTTTCTAGAAATTGTTGAAGCCAAACAATGTGGCTGATATCTGCTCTAGCATCAATACAATTAAGTTATTTGCATTAAAAAGAGGTGAAATTACAGGGTTTTAGATCTAAGTAATTTTCCACAGGGTTGATTTTGCATTTGTAGATTTATTCCATAAGTCATCACTAAACAGGGCTGCTGTATTTGACTCGTATTATAAAAAGTGATCACTAGCCTACTGTGTGAACAATATGGTACTTGGCCTAATGGCAATATGCGACGGCATAGTGATACTTAAACAACTGTGAAGAGTGTTTGTGGGCCCATAAATGCTCTCACAGTTTGGATGCATCTGACTCACTGTGTGTATGTGTACGTGTGTGTATGTATGTGTCTATCTGTGGGCACGCTCATTGTAAAGCCTGCTAATTGCAGTTGAGACTCCTTTAATTAACACAAAGAGAGGTCTCCAGGGGATGTATGGGCACTGTGAGTGTGTCACGAGTTTATATCTAGCCAACCTGTGGGACACAACAGCCTAATCAGAGCCTTTTAAGTTCTGCCATGCTTACACTGGAGGATCAGCTGAAGACACACTTTAGTCGTGGAAAATGAGACAACCGAGGATCGCATTGGTCTGGCTGACAAAACAAGCAAGGCATTAAAAAAAAAAAAAAGAAAAATACCCCAAATGCGTGTGGAAAACTAACACTTTGAAATAAGCACACAATGAATCTGACAACAAGAGGTGCAGCGTTTTAATGTTGTAATGGCTTTATTTAGCTCCAGAGCTTTGTTCAACTGGAAACAACATGGTTGCCCTGCTGTTGTTGTTTGCAGATTGATGGTTTGTGTATGGCAAAGGGCGCCACATGAGACATGACACAGGATATGCCTCAATCTTTCTCTCTTCCCTTTGTCCACCCACCTCCATCTTCATTTGCTCACTTTTTTCTCCTCTCTCTTTAAAAATAACTTCCTCTCTTTTTATTATTCCTGCCAATTTGGACAGGCGCCCTGGTCAAAGACAGATTACACTAAGTCGCATATCAAACCTAATCAATCTTCAGCCCCTGGAAGGCATCACTCTCCCAATGAATAATTACAGCAATCCAGTTATGAGCTGCCGGTGCCAAAATGTTGCCACCACCATCTTTTAGGATGCTGGAACCCCCTGCGAATAAACCAATGAACTTTGAGGGTGAAGTTTGTGAGTATGTGTGTGGTCTAGGGAAAGAGAAATACAGAGGCAAGAAAAGATGAACATCCAGTCATGACAAGTGCTACTGTTTTCCCTTTGAGAATTAATAAAGTAATTTGAACTGCATTAAATCCAAGTGGCACCTGGGGTATGCAGAGGTTGGAGAGCTCATATGTGAAGAGAATGAGTGTGATCATGAGGGTGTTTTGATCCAGGATTTAGTCTGGCAGGGCTGCTTCAGTCAAACTAAGGCCAAACTCAATTTGGCCTTCATACATCTGTAGTACTGCTCTGTCTCACAATAGAAGAAACATGCTACACCGACCTCTGCTGCTAACACACACACAGACGCACACACATACAACAAAATGAAGATGATTAAAAGGACAGAAAGGGATGTGGTTTGAAAAAGGAAGGAAAAGATAAAAGGCTTTAGAGAAAGAGAAGTTGGAGAGGAGTGAATGATGAATGAATGAATCGTGTTGGTGAGCAGCAGGGAGAAGATGCTCCAGTCGTACACTGTCAGTCAGTCATTCAGGCAGCGATATGTGATATATGAAAGTGCGTGTGTCGGACAAGATGAGGTTCTTTCATCAAGGGGCGTGTTGAGTGGAAAATATTGAGAGAAAATTGACAAGGAACTGCTTTTCTCTTCCATGTGAGAAAGAGAAGCCATTGCGTTGTGCATGAGAGGAAGTGGTGGAGAGGAGTGAGTGTATAACTGCAGGGCAGCTGTATTGAGCGGAGGAGGGTGTCATTTAGAAAGTGGCTGGCTCAGCAATGGCCATTAGTAGCGCTGTGACACAGTGGACCGTCAAGCAAACAGATAGACAGGCGGAAGAACCAGCATAGATGTGGGCAGGCAAGCAGGAAAAACAGATGAACAGGTTGAAAATTAAAAGGCTTGAAACAAACTAGAGATTGTATATCATTAACGATTAATGTGTCAATAATCCTTACTAATAATCAATGGCTTAAGTCTAAAAAAAAATGCTGGAAAAAAATAAAATATTTTCTCAAAATGTCTTCAAATACTTTATCCATCCTGCAGCTCAAAACCCAAAGAAGTGATGTGAAGTGGAGAAGAAGAAGTAAAAAATCCTCACATTTGAGAAGATGAAAATACATTTTTTCACCTTGATAAATGATTGAAAACATTAATTGATCATCAAAACAAAGGGGGCAAACCAAGCTTGACAATTATTTTCCTGTTTATCCTAACCGTAACCCTCTAAGATGAAAATTACGCATGCAAATTCACAGGATGCAATATAATAATAATAATAAGTATCATAATAATAATAATATGCCGATGCAAATGTGATATACTGATTTAGCATTGCATTCTTGCAAGATAGTTGGACTCACATTGACAATTTAAAATCTGGTGCCTATGTCACCAACGCCGTGATAGATAGTTTGGTCGGGGATTCGGGTGTTATGCTAGTAGCAGCTAACGTAGCCTAGAGCCATTAGCCTCAAGCAAAGATGCTCACTGCTCTCCAACTCGACACTACCCAAATCTTTTTTTTTTATTTTCAAACTTGACCTGTCAAAGGGAAGAAATTATCAAAGCTTCAAATTGGGACTCTATTGAAATGAGACCTTGAAAAATAGTGGGAGGATACTAATATTTATACCATTTCAGGTCATCTAATATTTTAAGCCATGGAAGCCTCTTATAACATTATGGTGAAAGACTAGATACTTAATACTGAAATAATATAGCCATTCCGAAAACCACAAACCCAGCGCCGCACCGCAAATAACTATGATTTTAAACAAGAAGGAGTGAAAGAGAGAGAACAAGAGTAAAGAAACCAAGAGAGAGAGAGAGACATAACTAAAAATTACTCAAGCCCATGAAATTCCTTAGACAGCAGAACTAGCACTGAAGGCTAAACACTCCAGAGTCTGGGTGTTGGCAGATGCAAAACATCGCCACAGCATGAAACCTGAGGCTTTGAAAACTTACCGATCCCAACCTCGCAATCCAATCACAACTCTTAGCTCAACTTAAAGCACCAATCGTAGCTCGGACTGTATCAGAACAAGGCGATGACTGCTGCTAATCTAATGAAATGAGATGTCTTTTTCTTAATTGGTAATTATGCATATCTAAAACTGTGACAGATTATTCATCATTGAATATCACTAACTCACGACTCTTGACCCAGCAGGAGGTTAGGTATAACAGGCACACTCCATCACTTAGCTTTTTGTCTATTTTTGTCCAACAGCCCCACTAAATGACTTTTAGGTGAAACACCACAATCATGCCTTATTTATTTGACTGAAAGACAATCTGAGCTTTCACTTCACTTTCCCACCAGTCTGTCCAGCTGCCCAGCGCCAGAAAGCATTTTGCTGGGGACAGTGTGGTCCTGTTGGAGTGGCAGGAATTCACAAACAGTGGGGGCAAACCAAGGTTACTGAGATGGAGGGCCCAGGCACGCTCCCAAACGAGGCAGGCGGCGACGCAGCCAGCACAATCTGGGGTCCTTCTGCTGACTAGCCATGCTAGGACTCATGGGAAGGGAATGTAAGGCCCTGTCACAGGCCAAGTTTGGAGGAGTGTGGAGTGAGAGACAAACTGTTTGAAGGGGAACGGGGTTAGCACATGAGAATGCTGCATGTGCGTGTGTGTGTGTTTAAAAACCTTGACAAGTAAACTCTGGCTGCCATCACTCGTCACTTCTTTGTGTTGGAAAAGACCGCCTTGCCACACCCTGTGGTATTCCTGTGCAGGCCAAGTCTTCTCCCATTCCAATGAGGAGACATTAAGGGAAGAATAATCACTTTGGACGCAAGCTGCCAATTTAGTCTGAACTTATTTATCTCATTTAGAGTCAGTTTGGAGGGATATACACATGGCAAATACCGACTTCTCAGTTCCCACAGACAGAGGAAGAGAGAACGCTGGCAGCACTGACGATATTCCTCCATTGAGCTTTTCTTTACTGTAACAGGAGAGGGGGTGACACCGGTTTGCCAAGGCCTGACAACTGCAATTCTGTCACTGCTCACTGCCAGTTTATCTGTGGCTTCTCTGTCTTTAAGTGGATGTTTTACCCCTAATTCAATTTCTTCTGGTGTTTCAAGCATTAAATTTTAAATTAGGATCTCCTGAAAAAACAAACTCACCTTTACGAAAAAAGGTCGCATTCGCACACTCGCATACGCGCTGAAAAGATGTGGAGGAAGGATAACGGCCACCATAGCAGCTCGCCTCCACCCAAACCACATGATGCAGGGACCCCCCAAAAACCCATATCCTACATGGCTCTGGCTGTGCATACTAACTAGTCAGCACAGCACCCAAAGGGGGTACAGTAATGCAACTGGAGATGGCCTCTTTTCTCTTGGAGCACACACACACACAGGCACACACACACACACAGGCACAGGCACATTAGGTTTAGTCTAATTAGCACTGGTATTTTCAGGGCTTGTTTGCGCAAATTGGAAATATGTGATGTGAATTAAAATATGGCCGGGGTTTTTGTTCCTACTTAAAAAAAAAAAAAAAAAAAACAGAAAGGGGTTTCACCTTGCCCCTTTGTTGGGGCTCATACGAAAGTAATTTAGTCCAGAGAGAGAGAGAAAGAGGGAAAGGGAGAGAGGTACAGAAAGAGAGCGGTAGTAAAAAAGACAGAGGGAGAAAGAGAGAAAAAGGCAGAGACAGAAAGAGAAGAAGAAAGGGGGAGGGAGATACATTCCGTTTGGCCCAGAGTGAGAGGCACTGTGGGTGTCTGAGGGCCCTCGCTGCCAGTAATTGCTTCCATATAGAAACCATCCACGGTCTCACACACACACACACACACACACACACACACACACACACACACACACAGTTTGCAATGTAAAAGCAGACACTTATCCATTAAAATCCACTATTTAAAAAAGACCTAGAAAAACGTTTATGCCATTTAAGTGTACGCTAAAAGTTTTTGTGTATTTACCCACAAAATCCTGTTTTCATGAGGTTTTGTCATAAAACAAAGAAAAGGGCACAGAGCTACCGCATGAGCCAACAGGGCACAGTAACAGCTTACCTGCATTGGGATGTACAACTCAAAAAAGAGATGCAAATATCCCCAAATCAATGTATTAGTGGCTGAATCTGATTAATGCTGGAATTACTCTTCTGCAAAGGTACATGTAAACATGTGTGGAGGGGCCTGTGCACAGAAGGTGTTAAGGGGAGTCGGTGAAGAGGCTCAGCTCACACCTCCTACGTCTCAAGAATGGATGGTTTGTGCCTGCATGTCAAACAAGCTTGATCCAATTTCTGTCAGAAGGTGGCTTCCAAACAGAAAAGATATAATGTGAATGTACAAAAACAGCCACATGAACGTCTCTGCACAACAAGCCCGAGGGAAGCATGTTTCGTCCTTGTCAGGACACTGCTGTTGCAGCTGATGAGTTTTGGTAAATGATGTAGCTTCTCAGGGGTAGTGATGAAGTTGTAATTTTCTAAACCTTACACACATCCTCCTGTGACTTAACAGAAAATATCCCACAGATGCAGATATGGATGCTTTTTTTGAACAGAATGTGACTTATATCCACCGTTGAGCTCATGTTTTTAAAAAGTAAATTTAAACTGATGACAGCATGTCACTTAGTTCCTAGTACTCAGTTTCCTCTGCCACTCTGAATTGACTACTTGCTAAAGAAAGTCTTCCCAACGTCTTTTCATCACTTATCTGTCTTCTGTTGCTTATAGCAGCTGTTGCTAGGCGACAGTTCACACAAGCAGGTGTAAATTAATATATTTACTGTTTATATAAAAGCATTGTCAGTGAATAATAATAATTAAATATCCTCTATTTTTGAACATAATTGATTAATTTTGTTGAAATGCAAAATAAAAACTAAATAAAAAAGGATATTGAGTGCACTAGTTTAATAACCACAAACTAGAATAATGTGTTGCAGTACCTCATCAATGACAATGTGATTTCTGTGTGTGTGATTTATGATTGACAGCAACACTCATGGGTTTGTACTATGTGTCCATATGTGTTGTTCAATCAATTAAATTGATTTAATCCAGATTTAGTTTGTATGCTTCACTAACATAAAGCAGTGTAGAATATCACTTACAGATCTATGCTTTCTTTTCTCTGTCCTCCGGTATCACTGTGAGTGTGTATATTTCAGTACATGAACAGTGTAGGCTATTGTCTGATGTATTTTTGGGTTCCTTCACCATGCAGTGACTATTTTGTGCACTCTCTCTTAGTGACACATAGACACCCACAGACACGTACGCACATGATTAATAACAGTGGGTCTGAAAGGGGCAACAATAGTCATCCTTTGCTCCACTGCCAAAAGAAAACATACAGCGTTACGTATATGTAACTGCATGTGGTGGCTACATCAGACTGTCATGCACTACCTCTCATGTCAACAACAGAGAAAAAATATTCTCATTTTACCTTTTCTTCATACATATCATAAATAGACTCACATCATTTCATGGCCAGACAGAGAGCAGAAGGAGTGAAGGAGACAGACAGGAAGGCAGAGAAAGAAGATGGAAATACCGACTCCTTCAGATGGAGGGAGCGGGTTAGAAGAGAGGGAGATATTGTATTTTGAATCAGAATTATTTAAAGAGGAAATCAGTGTTGCCATTTAAACCAGTTACAGCCACTTTACCAGGTGCAAAAGCTCATAGCAGTGCAGAGCCTTGAACTTGGACAGCAAGAGAGCCAACTACATAAAAATGAATCTTAACTTTACTGGGTTCTACTGAAGTTTAAATAGCAGATGGACTGTGTGTGTGTGTGTGTGAGACTGTGTGCGTGTGAGGTTCAAAGCGTTAACGTGAGTAAGACCACTTGAGAGTGTTAGCATGGCAAGTTGAACAGGTGTGGGCTAAGTTTTAGATTTAAAATGAATGAAGTCACAGAGGCTACCTAACATGCACTTACACACACACACACATGCCCACACACATCTATGGTTCCCACCTGAGCAGTAATTTTAAATGACTATGAGCCTGTGTGACTGAATCGGCTGAGCTCACAAATCAAAGGCACGTGGGGTTAGTTGAAGATTTCCAGTTGAAGGTGGCAGAACAAGACGTGCATGTATGTTGTCCAGGTGTGTGTATGTCTGTGTGCAGGTACACACATGTAAATTATAAAACAACATACAGAAAGGCTTGACTGCCCTCTCCTGACTTGACCAGATCTTTAAGGAAGCTCGAATGTGATATAATATTTCATTATCTGAGCATAAACATTAAACGTTACTGAAGAATTGATACTGAAAATAACTATCCTTCCTATCATCCATCTGCCACCACACTTCCTATAGACTGCAGCATCAATAAGGAGGCCCCATAGGGAAAACTGCTGCAGTTCGTTGAACACTGTGTGGGTATAAACTGTGTGTGTGTGTGTGTGTGTGTGTGTGTGTGTGTGTGTCCGTCCTGGAGGAGTGGCTGTCACTGTATCAGTTGCCACAGTAGATAAGGCAGTGTACCGCGGTGGTGCCGGTAATGATGCTGGGACCACTGAGACAAGTGTAGGGGAGGTGTCTCTGCTGCTTCTTGCTGATCTCATCACATCAGACACTTTTTATACACAACCACACAAAAACATCCTCACAGCATACTCCAGGAGTAATTTTTTTTTTCCCCTGAATGCTTTTCTTTTTATCTTGTCCTGTTGTCTTTCTCTCTTCTGTTTTTTGTCACCTGCTGTTGAACTTTCTATTTTGAACTTTCTATTTTCTACTTTTTACAAAGAAGCAAGTATAAAAGAGAAAAAAAAGAGAAAGCAAAGATTCTATCAAATGTAGACCTTTATGAAACAATACCTGACCCTTAAAGACAAGTAAAGAAAGAAGCTTGAGAAATATAAGATAAAGGTTTTTGAAACGTTATTATTTACATTGCATGATAAAATGAAACAAATTAAAACATTCCTTTATACACAATCCTGCTTCTTTTAAAATGAGGCTCACTTGAATTGTTGATGAATTTTCTTAAGTGATGTAATTTTTCTTAATACTTGCAGTGACCTGCAAGTACAAATACTTTTTAAATGACTGCTCTTATTTAGACGTAACTGCGTAATTTCCGCAGTCATTGTTTCCTTGCTTAGTTTTAAAGGGGAAGTTTATCAGTTTTACTTATTTTGTGGAGCTACTCAGCCTATGAAATCAGATGTATAGTATTTTTTTGTGACAAAATAACCCTCATAATGTGAATTGGGTTATCTTGGTGTGAGATTTAGACATAAAACACAACAGAAAGCTTGTTACATTATGGGAAGTGTAAGACAGGCAGGATTCTCATCTTTGCTGCTTCAATTTTGTCCATTTTTTAAAATCTATCTCCAATCTCCAGTGAAGTGCAATACAAAATCTCTGGAGCACCCTTATAAAATTGGTCTAATTTTTTTTTTTTAATAAGAAAACATAATTTTTCACTTATATTTCTGGAAAATTAATGCAACAACCATGCAAACCACTTTTTTTTTCAGATGCACTGTTATTATATCCAAACACAATACAAATGGATGTGCAAGGAATGAGAAAAAAAAAGAAATAAAACAAATATGGTACATTGTCAAAGCTAAGAACAAAAAATAAGAATAAGAAAATGATCAAATAAAGAGCCACAGTGTTATCATCTGATGTCCCTAAATAAGTTGGGTTTTGGGTCAAAACACTGTCATTGCTCAACTTGTGTCTGAAACAAAGAACACAGCAAAAAACAACATATTCCTGCAATAATTGTTTTTCTAATCAGTGCTCTCTCCCACACATATGCTCCTGCACGCACACACACACACACAACACACACATCACACAGCGAGGCCTGTGAGCCTTAGGTGTCTGATTCTTTTTTGATTATGTGGAAAAATTCACAGCTAAGGACTGCCTGGTGAGAGAAAATAAGTGGACCACACCGACTTTATGGACAAAAATCTTTCTCTTTCTCCACTATTAAAACATAGAGCAGGCATCAGATGTCAGCTCTTTACTTCTGATAGCTGTTATTTAGGTGCCCTAGTTGGCTAGACTTCAGTGTTTGGCACTCGTGAGCACCTCTAAGGAAATCAAATGAAAAATCAGGTTCAAAACCCACACACATATAAAACCAGCCTTCATTTGAGATGTTTACAATGCAACCTGAAAACAAAAGAAAAATTTAGGAAAAATTAAAAGCATGGGACAAAGAAGCATGTCCCTGACAAGGGATAAACAGGCAGTGGCATTGATACTAAAAAGAAACGTATATTATTTTTCTCAAAATAATGCATCACCCACCAACAGTAATCATTTTCCTTTAGGCAATGTCACAGACTCATACAAAGGATGTGGTAAGAGGTTAGTAAAATCCTATAACAGAAACCTCCACTGTCCTATCCCTAACCCTAAACCACTGGTGTTTCCGCGTGTAGTGTTAGAGAGGTTTGTGGTACAAACGGGTTGTGATCCAGCAGGAACAAGGCCTGAAAGGACATCAGAACGCACTTAATCTAAACAGCATTTCCTACCTTTGGCCGTTGCTACACAAAGCAAGCCAAAACCACACAATGTCTATACACACAGTCAGGGGCTGTGTGTGTGCGTGAGTATACTGTGGGGTTGTGAAGATGGCTGGGTCAACCTCAATCAAGGGTAGAGCGACAAGAAAACAAGCACAAGCTCAGCTAAACAAATGGGGTTTGGGAGGGAAGGAGGGATTTTCAGAGGAGAGACAGAACCCAAACAAGCTATAAGACTGATATAGATGAAGATTAGTGCAGGGGTGGCGGGGCAGGGGTCCTTAATGTGTGTGACATACAGGCACACATACGAAACACTTTTTCCCTCAGGACATATTCCCATAGTCATAGCTAAAGGCCGCCAACAAAGCCTAAACAGTGGGATTAGCTGAACACAACACTGACGCTTTGGCCTGTGTCTGCATAAGGGAAAGAGAAGGCACTGTAAACTGTTTACAGGGGAACGCAGGGTTACTGCCTCATGTGCGTTTGTGTGTGTGTGTGTGTGTGCGTATGTGTGTTTACAATGCAATATTGCGGCTTTTGTGAAGGGTCGACTCCTCTCTGATTGAGACTGGATCAACAAAGAGACAGTGGCATGTGTGCATACACAAACACATATGCTGCTTACAGTTGGGGAGCTGGACACTGACACTGAAGGCAACAAAAATGTATTCAACCATACACACACACACAACTGCAGAGACCTTAGGTCATGGTGCAAGTTGTGCAGCCTCTCATTGAGGTTTTTTATTCAGCAATTTAAAAAACCTGAAACTGTGGTTTACTGTGCATGTATTTGAAGATAAATAATTGTACTCAGAATTTGCTATGATGATTTGAATCCTGTGTGATAGACCAGTGTTGGTCTTAGCACATCACTTAAAAGGGTTCAGTCTTATAAGATGGTGACAGTTAAACCAAACAGTCACCATAGGCTGCTATAACCATTCTTTTTCACCATCTGAACAAATGGAGTAAACTGAACAAAATGTTGCAGGGTCAAAGTTGTGGTAACTGTGGTTGAAGACACTGACTGATGAATTATAATAGCTGAGCTTAGGCCAGGAACTTTTGTATCATATGTATCCACTCTCTTCCACCATTTTCTGTCACTTTGCTTCTGTTTCTGTCAAATAAGGTAAATTATGCTCCTTATGTTTAAAAAAAAACAAAAAAAATTCAACATCGATTTCAGTTGTCACAGACCACAAAGTCCTGTGTCTGGCCACCAGGTGAATGTAAAGCCAAGATTCTCTCTTTTAGCTCCAGTTTTGGTGCCTACCAAGCCTTGGGAGGAGTATGTTGCTCTCCCGGGGTCACAGGGAGCTGGAGCAAATCCCAGCTAACATTGGACAAGGATACGTCCTGGACAGGTTGCCAATCTATCACATACACAGACAAACAACCATTCATGTACATGGGTAATTTCAGAGTCACCAGTGAACCGACCGCACATGTCTTTGGACTGTGGGAGGAAGCCGGAGAACCCGGGGGAGGGGACCCACACAGGCACAGGGAGAACATGCAAACTGCTCTGAGGCGACAGTGCTAACCACTGCACAACTGTGCCGCCAATATCTTGGTCTTCCTCTTTCATCCTCCACTGGGTTCAGAAGCTACTTGCTCACCTAAAACAGCTGCTTATGGCACATGACACTGTGACTGACTTCTTACTGTTACAAGAGTCACTTTCATATCGTCACATTATTTTTACATTGTCACTGGAGATGTTGTTATAAAAAATATTGTTTATAGCAATTTTGAATACACATTTGTTGTAATAAAATAGACTTGATGTTACATTTCACTTCTCTGCGCCTTCAGCAATCAAGCCATTGTGGGAGGGCAGCATGTTTATTTTTCAAAGACATGGCTACGTTTTTACAGCCCAGCTTGTTCAGTGGCATGAATATAGACAAAACTGTGCAAAATTTTCCACAGCAAACAACTGTTAAGCTCTTTTAAGTGTGCCTCACATATCACTAAATGTTTGATGCTGCCTTGTGCCTCGCAGCAAATGTAGCAGGCGTGTCTATGTCACTGCAGCATTTGTTTCTTTTCTTTTTTAAGAAGAAAAAAAGTGTTTGTTGGGCCACATTTGCAGCTTGATATAAAAGCATTTCTAGGTTCAGGAAGTGGAGAAAAAAAAACTGGTGAGCAGAATAAAACAGAAAGTGTGTGAGTGTGTTGGGGGGGGGGTTGAGTCAGGCCTGCAAGCTAACAGTTTCTGACTCATCTCAGTAAAATGACCCCTAGTGTTCCTTAGTGCTCAAAATAAGAGTGGCAGCTACATGCTAAAACAATTAGCCTCTCCTGCGCAGACTAAAGAACAGCTTGTTCAGTAGGAAGCTAAACAAGTAGGAATGGCTGAGGAATATGGCACAAATATATTCTCTATGTGTGTGTGAGAGTGTGTGCGTGTGTGTGTCTGTATGTGTCTGTGTGTGTGTGACAAAGTGCCCCCCTTAGAGAGAGAGACTCTGATTGTACAGACAGAGTGGCTGTGTGTGATAATGGTTTCCATTAACCTGGGCTGAGTTGGAGGACCTGTGAGACTCTCCATTCATCCCCCCCCACTCACTCACTCACTCACTCTCATTCTCTCTTCCTGTCTCTCTCTCTCTCTCTCTCTCTCTCTCTCTCTCGCTCTCTCTCTCTCACACACACACAGACAAACACACAGACATAAGTCCAAGGACCCTTATACTGACACAAGCTGTTACAGAAGTAGTCTATTTCATTGTGTGACAATGGGCAAAAGGTCAGAACTTTATCAAGGCACCTGCACAGTCCCCGAAACATTTAGCATAATCAAACCATTAGATGTACTTTTTTGTTATCTAAAGAGTAGACACGAAGAAGGTGGCCCTTCACATGTTGAGTGCCTCTAACTTTCTATATCAATACAGCTTGCAACCAAGAGAGTAAAGGAGAGGGTGAGGAAATGAGCTTAAGAAACACGGTAGAGGGCAGGAAAGAGACTGAAGCAGCAAAAAAGCCCTTTCTTTTCAGAGTCTCATCTTCACCTGGATCCTCTCTATTAGAGCAATACTTGTAAAGCACAGTGCTCCTCAGAGATGCTTTGACTAGAAGTAGCATGTGGACATGTACAGCAGTGGCTATGCAAGCAAAAGCATGTCACGTAGTAATGAATAGGAACAGAGGAGATAGTGTAGCAATTATTGCGGAGAAGCCATTAGGGGCCAGGGGTGGCTTCTTTAGACTATCACAACAGCTGACTAATGGACAACCTTGTTTCCTCACTCGCACACATCTTGGATTTATCTCCTCCAGTTCTCTTGAAAAAAATCCGTAGTATTCAATATACTGAGCAGAGTTTTTACAAAGCGAAAACATGGTTTTATAACTTTAATGGTGTGTGTATATACTGTATGTGTCTATCTGGTCATTTTCTCCATCTAGTGCAGATTTGGCCCCAGAGTAGTGAATCCTAAATGCCCCTTCCTGCTTTTCCTCTCTACACACTCCTCCAGGACACACAAGACATGTACTGTATCGTTGCATAAAGTGTGATAGTAAACTAGCTAGCAATAAAATAAATGAATATTGGCCTTATAGGATACGGTCATGGTCACACTATGAGGCCAAAAATGCTCGTCAGAGTGGGTTTTGTGTGATGGCACTAATCGCTGATTTCAAAAAAGAGAGTGAAACTATATAAACTTACAATCAAGGACCGCAAACTCCCAAAAATAATTAATTGAAACAAAACAGGAAAGACTAGTTTTAAGGCAGCTTCAAAATCATCACTGTCCACCAAGCACAAACAGCAATGTTGTCCCCTTTTACCATAAAAATATTTTTTAATAATTTTGTCATATTTTTATCTGACATATGGAAATGCATGGCAAAACCTTTATAATTAACTTTTCATATTTTGTTTCAATTAAAGTCATTTGCCTTCACTAGCTGCACTTGTGATTGTTAAAGTTATATTTGATTGCACTGTCAGGTAACAACTTAATGATCCTGTCTATGATACACAACTATGTGGATGTTATAGCCATATTCTGTCAGTTATTTCAGTCAAAGCTCTACTTATATTGCAGTTAAAATGATTCTTCAGGTGGTGTGTTTGACATAAATGGTGAAAAAGAGGGTTTTATATCCCTCTCTCTCTCTCTCTTTTGGAGGAAATTGTGTCTGTGAGGGAGGATTTAATTGTGTTAAAATTTTTAATGGAAGTGAGTGAATGGTGTGTGTCTGGTGCATCCATTTGAATTTCTCTATCTCAACCCTCCCAAGTGATGTTGCAGTAAATCAAGTGAAAGCCAGCACCAAAATTCATGTGGTCATTTTGCGTCAGACTTGTGGTGTCTATGCTCAATTTAATCAGTGGAGCTGGCATGCATAAATGCTCTTTGACAAAGTAGGTCACTCAGATCAGAGGCTGAAGATTTAAAACATACCTGCTGCCTTCCTTCAAATGGCTTTATAAGGAGTTAAGCAACAGAAAAAGATTTTGTGTAAAAACAAATAAAAAGTCTGTTATGTGTGCCTCCACGTTGCACTGTGCACTTTGGGACACTCACACTAACTGGCTGTGACATTTTTCGTGCTGTTGCTCTCTTCTCACTAGTGTAAGTCACCAAAGAGGCATAGATGATGAAAACAAAATCTCTGCATCTGAGGGAAGGAACGGTTACAAAAAATAACATGGTATTGGAATCATCTTCAATCACAGTGAATAATATATACTTTATAGATTGTACAACTTCATGTATTTGATTTGACTAGTACAGTTACATTACACACATACACATACCAACAAACACACCTACACATCATGCCACTCAGACACACAAAAAACCCTTTGTGTGTATTGGAATGACACAGCACTTAGGCTATTAGCATTTCATTGTCACGGGTGCCTTTGCTGTTTGCCCTGGGCATTGCTGTTGGCACAATGCAACACCACAGACATAAATAAAGAAGTGATGGGAGTGGAGGGGGCATGGGGGTAGAGAAAGAGAGACAGAGACTTGATGCTCCGCGCTGAACATGCTTTGATAGCCTGTGAGTCAACATGCATGCTGATGCCTTTTAGCCATGCTTAAGTAGTGTAGTGAGGTCTGAGGACCTATCACTTACATGTTTGCAGATCTGAAGCATAAAAAAAAGAAAAAAAAAGGAAACTTACCTTCAGAGTGGAGAGACAGCAGCAGGACCACATGGAAGAAAAAGAAAACAGAAGTTAACCTTTTATTTTATTTTTTTTGACACATTTGACATATTTATTTTGTCACCAGTGGATATCAGTCCAGTAACTGTGACCCAAATGGTATAAAAACAAGAAAGAGTAGGTAAATTTGTCTGTCTGTGCTGTGAAAACTGGATTCTGATGCCATGTCTTCACTAAAGCCCTTAAAAAATTACACTGTCCCTCTCCACCATGCAGCCTGTGTTTGCAGGAGCCTCTGTAAACCTAGTGAGGGGTTAACCCGGAGGTACATATTTCGGAGACAACCTCTCTTCAGATGAGCTGTGCGGCTGTTCTTGTGGCGGTAATGGGAAAATTGCACTGAGAGGAAGGACACACGCAATTAGAATCTGGCGAGTCAGTCGGTGGTGGGTGGTGGTAGGTGGTGGAGGGAGATACAGCAGGAGCGAAGGAGAGGCAGAGTGGGACGAGGAGGGAGGACCCACCGGACAAGAAGTGATTTAGTTGAAAGCTGGCTTTTTGTGCACTGGGTAAACGCCGCTCACTGTCTGCTGGCGGGGGCCTGTCCTCGCTCGCCTCGGCGACAGCGGCCCAGATGTCAATCAAATTAGTGCTCATTTACAGCTGATTTGCCCGTGTCATTCGCAATATCCCCCTTCTGCCTCTGATGGGGTGGCACAGAGAGGAGGGAGTGATAGAGAGAGGGAAAAAGGGGGAGAGGAGGCGATGGAGGGAGAGTCACTTTATTGCAGTCTATCTCCGTGAATGTCATCTGCCCACTTATCGTGCATTCCAGTGGGACGGAGTGAAGGAAGAGAAGAGGAAGAGAGGAGATCCTTCGTTCTGTGGAGTGGCTCACTAGCACATGCAAATAGGGCGGCAGCGTCAGGGGAGAGGCTGGCGCGGGTTTTAATGGAGTTGGGGCAAACTCATTTTACAGCAGAGAGCCACAGAAGAGGAGGATAATAATATCCCTGTGTATGCGTGTGTGTGTATGTGTATGTGTCAGGGGGATGGTGTTTATAAGACACTGGGCCGATAGAATACTTGTTAATGTGCAAAATAAAAAAAATGTCGCCTGCAATCTGCCTTAGATGAACATACAGTAATTCAAAGCATCAGCCCTAAAAAAAAAAAAAAAAAAATGTTTTATTATAGTAGGCAACTTCTGTTTCACTTCATATCCAATTGTGCTTCCTAGTAGTGCTGTTTATAAACCTTGGCAGATTGCTTAGAGACGCCAAACAGACAAGAAAAGAAAGAGAGGAGAAAGAAGGAGCGAAGGGAGGGAGGAAAAACGGGTGTCCTGATTGATGCCGTTTGATTCAATTTCCAGCGTGTGGAGACATTTCAGGGCCCCGGGGCCCTCTGTGTCTTCACAGGAGCAAAGGAGGGAAAGATGGTGATAGGCATGGCAGGAGGGAAGAAGAGTGTGGTGCTCACTAATTTGAGACGTGCCTTTCAACATTGAAGGGTGCTGATGTTCAACTAATACTCCAAATCTCTGCTAAGAGACACACCTAATTGGCTTGAAATAGAGACAAGAGAGCAAGAGGGGAGAAAGTGTAGAGACAAAAGCTCATCTTCAAAATTGTGCTGCATGCCGACACCAAAGACACACACACACATATGTAAAAGCACTATGAGAAAAGAGGTTGTGTTTGAAGTGTGTATCGAACAGCACACACAGAAAAAAGTGTTTTTGTCATCAGCTTTGATTGATCTCACTCTTAAAGTAAACTATAAAATGTGTGGAAATGTTCAAAATGGCGCGATGATCGAGATGATTGATAAACTGATCTCAAATGTGTAGCTTTGCTGACGCCCCCCTGCTCTTTGACACGTAACTACTCTATATGGAAATTAAATGAAAGTGCATTTTTATTGCGCATAGCTACAACTGTTATTAAAATAACACGGCCACCACTTGATGAGCAGTGGGAAAAAGTGCCATTCAAGTGCCATTCAATTGTCAGGTCCCAATGAGTGACAAAAAATATGCATACGCAAGCTTGCAAGCTGGCTTGTACACACACACACACACACACACACACACACACACACACACACACACACACACACACACACACACACTCAGGGGGAGGGTTGGGCCTGTCACTGCTCCATCACTGCCTCTTTCCATTTAATGCCAGTCCTGTCACGACAAGACAGGAGCAGAATGAAGTGGATCACCTACAGGCACCACACCTCGCCTGGTCTCTCTCACTCTTGTTGCCGCTGCTCAGGCTGAGCACAGACAAGGCAATGTCACCCTACAGTTCACATCAAACATGTGAAGCTCTCTCACTGAGCTGGACCGGGGACTGCAAATTAGGTCTTGTACTTCTCTGAGCAAAGATGTCAGAGAGTTTGAGAGACTTGAAAGAGTGAAAAAAAAAAAAAAAAAAAAAAAAAGGTAGAAACACAGACAAAGGGAGGGAGGGGTAATCCCTGTCTCTATGCAGGTAAATTACCTGAGTTGATTTCAGTCCAATCTGTCTCTCAACCTCTACAGGGGAGGAGAAGTGTGTGTGGGGGGGACATTTCCCAGAATTCACTGCCTTCATGCCCTATGCCCTGTGGGTACACACAGTTAATCTTTCAAGCAATTCTAGGCATCGACAGTTGACACACAAAAAAACACTCAATCTTCGTTTGCAAATGACGTCACGCATGGCTTACGCTTCTCCCCTCCATCATCAAGCCCAAATTTCCTTAATGCATTATTAGGAAGGCATGAATTAGCACCCATGTGCTTTTAGTTTGTGTTTGATTGCTGCTTCGCTTCAGCAATGGCTGCATCAGGCGTTTAGAAGAGAAAGTGAGAGACAAAGTAGAGGAGGAAAAGAATGAAAGAAAGCTAGAAAGAGGAAGAAAGAAAGAAAGAAAGAAAGAGAGAAAGAAAGAAAGAAAAAGGATGAAGTCTGGGAGGAAAAGAAGAAAGTTAATGTCAGGATGTGCCCCATAATGACTAGTATAAGCTCTAGTGGGAGCTTCCTCTCGCGCCAGTTCCAGAGAGGGTAGCTTGATTGGGGATAATTGGCTAGCCTTCACTAGCGGTTAGCATCCAGGCGTGGAGACAGGGGAGGGCACAGGGGCTCGGTACACACACACTTACACTCATATCTACACACACACACACATTTGCAAATACAAATTCATACAGAGACACTCACAGGATAGACCATGGGACCTGCATGTCAGGAAGGGTTGTAGAGGAAAAGGGAATGTCCAGAAATTGCTCCCAGCTCTACTGCAACTTCAAGTCAACTTCAAGTCTGTTTGCACATACTCATTTAAGCACAACACTAAATATACCATCCTAAAATCTATCTGCTTTACTGTGTAGCTGTTCCACACGAAAACAATTTCAAGTCAGATCAATTAAGCTACAATACAAACTTAAACATTTTACCGTGGCTTGTTTTACACAAGCTGATCACATTAGCAGAGGTGTTGCATTCACTATTGCAGAGCACAGCAAACATTTAATAGTTGTGCAAAATTGCATTTTCTCTGATGGACTCCTCGCACTTCTATTAATCACAGTCTAAAAGCTAAGCAATAGGCAGCTGAGATGGGAAGGAGTGCTCGTAAAACAACACACACTCCCTGTATCTACAAGCGCACACATACACACACGCACACTTTCCTTTCAAAGAGATAACTTTGGAGAGCCACCCGATCCCCCGGCCCTCTGTTGTGCCAACAGCAGCTCCAGCAGAGCTTTTGTGCCCTCTGGCTCTGGTGGCTGAACGAGCCGCATGTTGACAGCAGCCAGCCAGTGAATCAAAGAAGCACGGTAGTTCACACTCAAAGGCAAGAGGGAGGTTGTCTCTAATAGAGGCGGTAAAACACTCAAACAGTGGGGCACACACACATCTGAGCTCTTACCCTCATACAGGTGTATGCCTCTACACATATTATCACATTGTAATACCACGTAAATCATAGTTTAAAGCCCCTTTTGTAACTTCAGCTTTTGTTACTCCTGAGGACTCCTTGGTGACGTGAGGAACCATTTGCAATTTTTCTGACTAATAATGCAGTTTTGATTTCAATTGCAATAATTCTATATAAATTAATCACAAATGCATGTCAGTTTGAGAAAAGTCAACTTCTGTTTAGGCCTCCATTGTTTCCTTAATACAAATCAACCAATTCAGCTCATCAGATATTTATGAATATATAATATTGTAATAAATTTGAGTAAAATATTGAAATGTAATCATTACATCCCAAAGTGGCCCAAACAATACAATATTGGAATTCTTGTGTATAGCATAGAGAGTGAGATATTAACCAGGCATCAAATTCCCTTATTGTTGTTTGTTTAAAACATAGAATTAACAGTAATCTACAGCTGAATACACCTGCTTGTAACAATAGGCCTTTTTTGTGGTTGGTGGAATCAAGGTTAAGTCAAAATTAATGATGTCAATTAGTATTAAAATTACAAATCTTCTTATTCTGAAAAGTTCAATCCACAATTTCAGTGCAGATATGAATCATTCAGCCTCATGTAAGTTATTTTTTTGAGGGGACTTTTTTACGATAGCTGCAGTGAGAGAGAGACAGGAATGTTAGTAGACAACATGCAGCAAAGGGCCTTGGGCTGGGTTTGAATTCAGGTCGCTGTGGTTAATGGTATGCGCTCTACCAGGTGAGCCACCAGGGCGCTTCAGGAGTTGTTTTTTTTTTTTTTTTTAGTTATTTCTAATTAGTTAACTGTCTCTTTGAATTACGTTACTTATTTCCCTCACTAAAACACTGGACTATTTACTTTAAGACCCAAACAACAAACTAACTGGAGAGAATCTTAGGCTAGAAGTGAAATATGAACTCTGACGTATTTCAGACAGAAATCTTCAACAGAATCTTCAATTCAGAGCTCAAATTCTGCTCAATCCCGAAATGAGAATTGTCTCTGAAAAATCATTAATGAACAAACATCTGACAATTTAAAAAAAAAAAGTATATTGTTTACACACTAATGACACAAAGGAGGTCATAAACGACTGCGGTTCCACCTCTGTTGTTGCAAAACACTGCATTGTCTACTCAGCTGCTGTAATAACACACATCGTTTATGCTGTAATCAGAAGGGCTCTCAAAGAGTTTCCTGCGACCTGTCACACACACATACACAAACAGACTGAACGGCTAAATGAATTAACGAGGGTGTCCAGCCACACCTCTCACTTCAAGAGCTTTGAGGAGGTGGACAGAATGTGAGAGGAGCGCCGACTCAGTCTCTTTTGAATGGCAGGAAATCCCTGAGATGTTTTCTGTGCTCTCTGCCACAACCTAAGGCCCTGTGAAGGTGGTGAAGGGAAATTGTGTTTGTGACAGACTCAGAATACAGCTCTTTCTTTCTTTCTTCCTTTCGTTCTTTCTTTCTGTCTTTCTTTCTGAGCCTTTTCCAGCATGTCTCTCTCTTTCACCTCTCTCTATCTCACAAACATACATAAACATGTCTTACACAAACCCTCTTTCTGTAGCCAGATGTCCAGGGAGAGGGAGGCTAACATGCCCTTTCACTTAAAACGACACACACACACTCTCTCTGTAGTGTCAGTGGGCAGGGGAGTGTCCCTGTGCAGGAATGCGGGGATGATAAGTTGTGGAGGTGTCAGGGGAGAGACCCATGCTGTTACAGCCAGACACCTAAAAACACTCCACCCAGCTTCCAACTCCTCTCTGGCTGGCTCCCTCTGTTTTTCCCCTACCTCCTCTATTTTCTCTGATTCATTTCATTTTTTTAAAACCTTTCTTTCTCTCTCACTTTGTCCCTTTTTCAAACACGTATAAGTTTGATTCCACCTTCACCTTTACCTCAACAAACTCCTGAATCTCCATCCATCTGCCTGTTTCAACCTTTCCCGAAAGATCACTTCCCTTTTGTCAGTTTCCCCATGTTTTTTTTCTTTGCTGTAAAAATTCCCTGGCTCAGTGTCAGATGTATCACATTTTACTTGCCAGATAGATATGACTTAATTAATGGAATAATTGCTGGTTGTACATTATCTCTCATAACCTGGATTTTCTAGTTTAAAAGTGGCAGTTTTTCCTTCATTTTTACATTTACCATTCATGAAGTCAACTGTCTCCAGTGGTAGATTTGTACAACATTTGTAAAATGAGGGGAGTCCTTAATTTCAGCAATCTCTTCATTTCTAGGCAGCTTGACCTAGCTGGCCAATGAAGCTAGTCTAATGTTCCAGCTGTGTTTTAGTGTTTTCAACCGACTTTTTAAAAAGAGAATTTTGTAAAGTTGATCTTGATCTTTAATATCCACTTTCTTTACGTTCATGTGATCACACTAAAAGACTGAGGCAAAAGGGAAAAAAAAATTTCACCATCTGAAGTTCATGTATTGGGTGTAGTGCTAGTAATTACAATTAAAACGCCACACACAAACTCTATATGTGGAAAAATCTAAGGTCACAGGGACAAGGCTACTGTGTCTAGTTACGGTTGCTCAAACTATGATTCCTCAATCGCTGATGGGGTCTAACAAATATTTTGTATTCTGCATAAAGTCTACCCATCCATCTCTGTATGGTTAATCTGTCTTTCTCAGTTCATGTTCCCTCCCTTCCTCATTCATGATCTCACATTGTGACCAGGTCATGGTGACATCCTGGCCTTGCTTTGACCACTGGTGCAATACACACACACACAAACACACACACACACACACACACACACACACACACACACACACACACA
>CM076650.1:9739579-9851391 GCA_038496675.1 Rachycentron canadum | reverse complement strand
ACACACACACACACACACACACACACACACACACACACACACACACACACACAATCTCTGTTAGGAAAATAGTTTTTTGTCCTCACATCTACTACAACACATATACACATGCACACACTAGAGCACACAAAACAATCACTAAACACTAAATAATCACAGGTTTGAGAGGGTTAGTGACTTAAGAGGAACTGTCCTGCATCAGTAATGTGAAAACTATCCATAGAGGCCCCACAACTGTGTCTAAAGAAAAGAATCCAGCAATGTCTGTCTTCAGCTTCATGGGAGAATGTAATTACCGATCCCTATTCAGACCATTAACAGTTTATCAGCCCACGCAGACTGCTGCCTTCTGCACAGTTTGAAACCCAGACGTTTTGGGGAATGGCTTCTAGTGGCGCTGGATTAAGTAAGATAATTGAGGACACTTTATCAAATTTATTAAAAATATGTGAAAAAGAACACGATTACTTTCTTGAGGCTGTGTGAATAGGTGTTTTTAGCAGGACTCTTTTTAATTTATGGGAATTCCTAAAATCCCTCTCACATACTTTTTGAGAGGAAAGATACATGGTGCGGTTCAAACAAGCATGTTAGTGAAACAAGTTGAAATAGTTTGCATGAGAAGACAATGAAATGTCCCTGCAGGACCAACAAGGAAAACCCCAAAGTTCCATCACTGCCCCCTCCTCCCACTTCAGATTGCAATTCCCCTTAATGATTACCCCTATAAATACAACAACATTTACTCCCCTTGTTTTGCCCAGATTTTTTCATGGCTTTGGAATTATGAAACCCTGCTTCCTCCAAGGACTAAGTGCCCAAGAACTACTGGCTTGTACCTTGCAGTTGTGTGTGTGTGTGTGTGTGTGTGTGTATGATTGTGTATTTTTGGTCAAATTCTGTTTTTCCTTCTCTGTTTTTGTTTTTTTTTTTTTTTTGGTTTAATACATGATGCTGGGTGTAGAAAGCGGCTGGCAGTAGCAAAGAGAGTGAGTCATGCTAATAAAGACTATTGAATAAAAGCAGATGTTAAAACTTTCCCTGGCAATTAAGCATCGGCAAAGTGCTGAGAAGTCATGTGAAGATTAAGGAAACTGCGCTGTTTGTTCCCAGGCTGCTATGATATCACCTGGTGTTTGAAGTCTTTCTCATGGCTAATGACAGTGAGTGGAAGCATAACTTTGTGTTTGTGTGTTTGTGTGTTTGTGTGTGTGTGTGTGTGTGTGTGTGTGTGTGTGTGTGTGTGTGTGTGTGTGTGTGTGTGTATATGTACATCGGAAAAAATATTGTTTGACGTAAATGTGCATGAGTAAATTCAAATGTGTGTTCTGCACATGAAGTGTATCAGGCCTTTGGAGGCAGATGGGGATTGAGTGTTACCATTAGCGTCACTGACTGAGACTGTGATGTGTTGAGACCTGTATCCCTGTAAGACCAAGCTCCTTCCTGGCTGGCTGGCCCACTGTCTCACCCCACCCTGCTGCAGACTGGGAAGAAAGTCTGAGCTTGTATTTGGTGGCAGGGCCAGGTGTACAGGGGTGTGTGGTGGCTTAGAGAGACTTCCATTTCTCTTTCAGTTGTGCAAATAATTTCAGCAGGAAGGAGTTATTAGAAAAGACAGTTCTAAAGGGCTTAAACACATGCAGAGACATTAATGGACAGACACCCAGCAGTTGTGGTAAATTCCACTGAGGCGGAGTATGGTTTTTAGCACACTTTTACACACACAGACACACAATAAGAGGGTACAGCTTTTTTATGGGCTGTCAACAAAACTCTGAGCATCTAATAACAGTGCCGGGGCCAGGCAGTGGCTCAAGCATCCCTTTTAGCCCGTCACAACTTAAGTGGCTGAAAGAGGAGTTAAGGCAGCAATGGGGAGACGAGTGGACGTGAGGTAATTGTCCGAACCAGGTGGAGTGGTTTCCAAATGGGAGGAAGAGAGACACGGGTGAACAAGCAGAAGGATGGACGGACAGGTTTATCGTCACGACGACAGGCGCTCTATTCAATCCCTGCGGTCACCTCCTCAGAGTCGTCGGTGGGGATCAGTGCAGCCCCATTGAACACGTCACGGGGAAATGAGCGGGTTGCCCCCAACAACTGTCAACACTGGGAGTTTGGATGGAGTGACAGGAGGTGAGGGCTCCAGAGTCCGCAAAGAAACAAAGAGGGGACTGATGTGAATAGGAGGAGGTGGAGGGAACAGCTATGGAGGAGGAAACCAATTCTGAAACAACACTGAGATTACCCACAGAAGGGAGTGGAAAGACCGAAAACACACTTGAATGTAGCTTTGAGTTTGTGATGACACAAACCAAAGCTCAAGAAGCCTTCAAGACAGGAAGCCTTATCCTGTCAGATTTCTCTTTATTATTTCATATGGTCCCTATAGCTTTAGGCTGCCATTCAGGGTGTGGTGAACAGCACAAGGCGATCATAAGGGGAAAAAATGGATCAATATTTTAGTGACAACCTCAGGACCTCTGATAGATGCCCCTCTCCTCACTCTTGACCATAACAGTGCAATTACACACACACACTGCTTCCTGTGTCCGTCCATAAATCATGGCGCTCACAAGACAAAGAATGTGACACAGAAAGCAGGGAGGGAGGCGCAGCACAGAGAGGAGAAGTCTTGGGCTGATCACTGCCAAAGTGCCTGCGGAGGAGTAGGTGTGGTGAAGGTGGAAGTGTTGAGGGTAGATTGAGATGGTGGATAAGACTGACAAGGATGAAATACTGTCCCCTCCTCTTCTCCAAGAAACATAGGTAAAGATAGTGCAGCACAAGACACATCTGAGGCCCGTGCCCTTGTCTTTCCTTGTACTCCCTCCCTCTTGAGGGGGCGCTGGGGAACATTCCTGGGCTACAGCTCCTCCACTCTGGGCATTAATCCCCTACAGCTGTGCCCCTTACTCCCTCACTCCCTCCCTCCTCGGTCCTGCCCCCCTCCACCATCCCAGCTGGGCCTTCCACAGTCTTAATACATTTTTCACAAGCTACTCACAAGTGACACATGTAAACTGGGCCTGTTCAGTGACTCTACATTCAGCGAAGAACACACACATCGCCATGGTGACCCACACTCATGTGCATACACAAATATATACACATAAAATCATCCATTGCATGCGAGCCATTTTATGCTGCTTGGGTCCCTGGTAGATGGAAACACAGTGACACACACACACACAAGCACACAGCTGCAGATGTACACAGAAAATCGCCTCTGGCTGTGCCCTGAAGCCTCTGCTGTGAGACTAGGTCGAAGGCCCGAGGCCCAAGCATCACACACCAGGACCTTAGGATAGCCCAACATGACTTCTCTCCCTTCCTTTGAGACAGACTCCAACTCCTCCCTCCATATTTAATATTGAGACAGAGGAGAAACTCAGGGAATAATGTACAGGGGGGGCCTGTGAGACACATAAATTATGGAAGAAATGGGAGATAGAGATATATGGCACTATAGATATATGCAGGTCATGCTGAGTCTTTGTCACTTATAAAATACTAAAGAAAAAGAATTATTTGATCAGTTTTTTCAAATCCTCTAAGGCCATATGGTTTTTATTAGCTCTCTGAAACCCAGCAAATCCGATTGTGCAGTAATTGGGTTGCCAAACATAGTGATTATTGCTAAGTGGTATTTAACCAATTATCAGCATGTTAATTGTTAGAAAAACAAATGTAGCCCTGCTGCTGATGGTTTTGTGCAGGGTCTGACCCCATAAAGACTCCATGGAGGGCCATATAACTATACAAGTCTGTATGTTTATGGGTTAGGTGTGTCCACGCATATCGCCATGAAGATATATGCATGCTGAAGTTGTGTGTTTGTGTTTGTCTGACAGTGCAGCGACTGCATGAAAAGGATTTCAAAAATCAACGTGACCAGACCACACTGAGGAATGTGGTTCAGAAGTATTGCCCCCCCCCCCAACACCACCACCACCAACTCTCTGACAGGCAGGAGTGGAGTTAATAAGCCATGTCTCAGGAGGGGCTGCTTCATGTGTGTGTGTGTGTGTGTGTGTGTCAGGAAAGAAGGGGCTCACAGGAGCACAGGAGTAAATTAAAACACACTTTAATAAAGTGACCAGAGGCAAGGCCTGTAGGCCACCTCCTGAAACACACACACACACGCACTTTGCACACACACACACACACACACACACACACACACAAAGACAGACACGCTCCTTTGGGACAGGATGGAGAGGTATCCTGGTGAATGGAATGTGAACAGACGGGGGGGGGACAGCAGCAAAACAGTCCACTAGAGAGAAGAGACGAGTACAGAGGAAGGATGAGGGCAGGAGGAGGGGGGAGGGAGAGGTCAGGAGCAGCAGCCTTATAGTGTTTCGAGCTCTTCCACTCAGGCCAGGTGTCTCCCAACCAAATAAACCCCTTCACTATATGACTGTACCTCCGACTGGCTCCCGAGAGAGAGCATCCTGTACACGAGAGCTCAGCCTCACACCTTACTTTCTGCAGTGATCTTTGGGCTAAAAGTAACTAGTGTTGTCCAGAAGGGAAGTGCTGTCCTTAAAGTGTAGGTTTTATTCTCTAAATATATAATAGATAATATGGTTGAATTCATTTCCCACATAGAAAAGAATACTTGAGGCACCTGCCAAACCGGTCCTGTAAAACTGGTCTGTTTTCAATGTCTTCCAAAAAAAAACCCACAGAACTGCTAAAAGCTAATAATCCAAACCAAAAATCTGTTGCACCAAAAAAACTGAACCCAAAGATAAAACATTCCACTAGTCACCCTGTTATATTTGTTGTATATTCCTTTGTTGTGATGTACTTTATGTTGCTTTGGGTGTTTTTGAGCAGTAAAAATGTGTCCTCAGTTACATTGACAGCTTTAGAGGAAGGTGATAGAATAGAAGGTAACTTATTTCTGTTTCTTAAAGCTTCGGTGAGTCTGGACTGACTTGGTGAGAAAAGAAGTAATGGCTGGAACAATGACAGAATTTTACACAAATGAACTGTGACACCGATGTAAGATGGGAACAGGCTGTGTTCTTGTGGTCGAGTATTGTCTGCTCCTTAATAATCTCATTTTTGGTATATGAGCAAAATACCTCCCACACACTGATCCCATCCCAGCTCCAGTACATTCAAATGGGCCGTTTCCTCCGTGCAAGGACACACACTGACACGCACACACTGACACACACAAACACGCACACACAGGACTGTGGCCAAGTGCTGGGGACTTCCACTGTCACTGCTGCCAAGTGTTCCTAGCCTCTTCCAAAGAAGACTTGAGATAGGAGCTTCTCACACACATACACATGCACACACACAGAGTTCTGAGAGAAGCCAACAAACGCATTGCCACCTCTATGAAAGCCCCTGCAGCCAGCAAATTACATTCTGCTGATCCAACGGAAATAAATGTCGCCAGGCGGGGATACAAGGCGACTCGTATCCAATGTAGTTTTCATCTATTCAAATGAAGTGTGTTTTAATTTAAGCTGCTTTGCATTTGACTGTGGGGCGTCACAGCATGCGATGAGTAATCGCCTTTGATTATAGTACCTCGTCTTGCTCTTGCTAAGGACTATCTATCTATCTGGTTTCTTCTAACTTGGGATGTACAATATTTCTCAAATTTTCTTCATTTATTTATTCATTTATTTGCTGAGATTTGGCTTGTTTATTTCTGAAGTTTTTTTCGCCCTTATCTTTTGCTAAACCCTGCCTCCTTAGTGCAAACAACATAATAATAATAATTTTGGCAGATTTACAACTTGACGTGATATTTGTCTGTAGTTTCAAATGGACGTGAGCACACCAGGGCCATTGGATTTGCTGAAATGACACTACCTGGTTTTATCAGCTGCAGCTAGCTAGGTAAATAAGCTACCATAAGATATTTGAGTTGGCTGAAAATGCTGTGCAATTTTTAAAAATGCTTCAAGCTGACTGTGGAAAAAGGGAACTGATGGCTACATACGTACATTACATACACATGTACATGCTCAGAGACACATTACATTTTTGCAATATGATCTCTCAACCCAAAAACTAGTTTAGTTAGTTAATGATACATCAACTCTTGGCCTTATGCTTGGTTACTACTGTTGATAGTACGCTATATAGCAGGACATGGTAACAGTCGCAGCATATGTTGGTTCAGATAAACACACTATTAATCCATTCTTTATAATTTTGCTGTTATGTTTTTGGTTTTTGGACACCACACTCCATTGCCAAGTTTTTTGCATACTACAGCCCAAAGCTCGACAAACCCACTGTGATATGTTGTGATTGCTAAGCTATGACTGAATGACCACTGTTTGGAGAGAGGTTTCATGACTGTTGGCCAAAAAAAGTCCCAAGGTGTAGGAAACAGGAATTATTCTTCAACATCTTTCCTCTCCTGTACACCGGCCCAATGAAAGCTGTTCTCAATCTAGGTGAGGGCCCAGCATCAGGTCTCTTTCTCTCCCTCTGCGAGGGGGCCCAGGGGTGGGCCACATGTGAGGGAAGCTTGGTCTCTGGAGCAGTGGAAGTTGACACAGAGTCCCCACCCTGAGTCCGGCGGGTGTTTGTGAACAGTGGGCCTGTTTTGGAAGAGAGTGTCCACACCACAGCTGTTGAACAGTTCAAGGCGGGGAGTCCTTCTGGGCAGGGGGACTGGGCGGTAATGAAAATTCCCCAGGAGAGAAGCGAGGGGAATTCTGCGCTGTTATTTGTTATGGGAAAAAGGAGAAGACAGGGACAGGAGGGGAGAGAGGGAGCGATGTCAGAGGAGGGGAAGGAGTCAGGGGAGATGACTCTGTGTGTAAGTGTGTGTTCCTCAGTGTTTGTATGTGTGTGTCTGCTCAGGTGGTCAAGCAGTCCCTCCCATATAAATGAAAGAGAGAAAGAAGGGAATCAGGGGGAAAGGTAAAAGGAGACAGAGGCAAGAGTGTGTCAACAGGCGTTTCATCTCACAGAGACCATTTGGAATGGCAAGGGGAGTCACATTTAAACAAATATACTCCCGTCGCACACACATGCTTACACACACATACACAGTTTTCAACTTTCGGTTTGTTTTCCTTAGCCTCAAGATATGAACTAGTCACGCTCTTATTCCAGCTGTACTGGTTCCAGTGCTGTGTCCCCATCCTCAGCAAGGTTTGTGTAGGCGTGTGCGTGTGTGTATGTGTGTGTTTTTTTATGTGCACTCTTGCACACCCACGAGTATGAGCTTCTGTTTATAATGAGAGGGTTCCCTACTGTGTATATATTCAAATGGGACTTGGCAACACACACCATCGTCATTCCTGCCGAGTCCAAACACCCTCACCACCCGCTCGCTCTAAACGTACACAGACCACAGATAAAACATGCATGCATGCACATGGACACACACATACTCTGCCCTCAAGTCATTGCAATACTGAAGATTTGAGGCAAAGTGAGAAAAGAGAGCCTCCCCATTCCTCCTCAATGGCATGGCAAGTGAGCTCCAAAGGCTACTTATCAGCCCAATGTGTTTCTACTTTTCTAATCTGCATCATTTATTATGGGCAAAACCAGAATAGGGAACACAGCCATGGTCAATATTATGTCTTGGCGCAGTGACTATTACTGAAAAGAAACCCTGGTGTCCTGAATACACATGTACACATACTCACACATGCACAATAGCAGACACATGCTCGCACAGTCAGTTTGCTCCAACAGGCCCCTTACCAGAAAAACCTTGTGTCTCCTAAGAAAAATATGGTTGTTATGGGAAAAGAACTACAATACAGTCATTTTTACTCAACATAAAATATAATTATGTGGGCCTTCACAGAGACTTACAAGAGCTGATAAAGAAAATACTGTGGCACAAATTAGACTGAATCATTTCTGCCTCTATTTTTTCTCTCTCTCTCTTCACTTTCTCTCTCTCCTCTCTTTCTCTCCATCTCTCACACACAATCATGCACATACACACACACACACACACACACACACACACACACACAATTCATTGGGAATTAAAGGGACTGGGGACCTCCAGAGATGCCTGGAAGGTTCCCGGAGGCCCAAATGACAGAGCATACACAAAAACACACAACCATGCACACAGACACAGACTCTCTGCCCCGAGGACAACTCTGATAAAACAGTGGGGAAGAGAGAGAAAAACAAGAGAAGTACAGTTTTATTCCATGTATATGTATATGAGGAATACAATGTGTCCTTGATATATATTCTGAAAATGCCTGCGTGGCTCGGAGTGTGTGTTTCTGCATGTGTGCGTAAGATAGGGCTGTTTAAGGGGCCTGAGGTCTCTGAAGGATTAATGGTGGCAGGCCAGGCAGGGTAATCAGGACAGCGGATAAGTCCTGGTCATCCAGGCGTTGAGCTGAATAAACATGAGAGCCTGGTGATATCTCCTACACACACACACACACATGCACACGCACACACACAGACAAATAATGACACACACACACAAATAATCACACACGTGCACACACGTCAACTGGATCTAGAAGGAGCCAGACTTGTTCCAGAGGATGATGCCAATCAGGAGACTATGTCGCGTGAGCTCACACACACACACACACACACACACACACACACACACACACACACACAGATATAAAAGTAAGTGCAATATTCTCCCTTATTACCTTCCATTGAAAGTTCTCCCTTGGGTCATTGAGTGTAGCATGTTCCTGTGTGACATTAGGGCTCTGATAAGTCCTCACTATAAAACCTGCATGGATGAGGGGGAGGTCTTTGTGTGTCCCTGTCCAAGCTGAAATGTTTTAACATGACACACGTGCTTCATATTTCAACATCTCTTCCTTTTTCTTTTATAGAGGATAAATAAAACTTCTTTTTTTCATAAAAATATTCACCATTAGTTACACTTAGCCAGTAATCCTGTTCACAATTAAGTTTGTGCAGTGCTGCCTGACCTTGGTTTATGAGCTGCAAATTGTAGTATCATATATTGTACATACATGAAACAAGTGTTTTTCCTTAAAAACCACTCTGGTAGGCTGTATTTAGTCATTAGTGTAATCAAGAGAATTCTTGGGGTTTACCATAGAGAGCAAATGGCTCTTTCTACCACAGGCAACATAAGATAAAATAACTTTGTGCACAATTTTTACAGTTGAAAAACAAGCTGGGGACTATCTGAGAATGGCTGTGCTTGTTGTGGCCGCACGCCAAGGGTAGGTATGCAGCCCAATGGACACCATCTGCATGAACACATTTTTTAAAAGCTAGCATTTCAAGTGTGTGTGTGTGTGTGTGTGTGTGTGTGTGCGCGCACGTGTGTGTGTGTACATGTGCAGAGTCGGAAACCAGGAGCAAATGCTTCACGCCAAATCAGGGGGACGAGGTGGGAGAGCAGGACATTCCTGCGAGATGACAAGCCATCACAGTCACACACCAGCGCAGGAATGTTGGGAAAACAGACAGGGTGGGTGGGTGGGATTCAGAGAGGGAGGTGGGGGTTGGAGGATGACTGAGCAAGGGGGGAGAGAGACACAGGATGAAGAAAGAGTGTCACTTCATTAGACCAGTAGTCATGGGTTTCCAAAAAGGAGCGGAGGATCTGCTGTAATTAGTTTGCACTCACTGAAAAGGAGAAAAAGGGGAACAGGCAAAGAGATAGAGATACAGATAGAGGAAGAGAGAGAGAGCAAGAGAGAGAGGTGGATGGGAGAAGTCTGACTTTTGCCCCCCATCCCCATCTCTGCTCTACCCCCTCCACAGCCCACCCCTGTTGGTGGTTAACTCCAACTTCTGTCATGCAACTGAAAAACCACTGGAGGGGTGAAAGAAAGAGGAAAAATGGATGAAAACAAATCTTTGCATGTGCGTGTATTTGTGTGTCTCTGTGTGTGCATGAAAGTTAGAGGTGGGCTCGACATAACGACGACGAAGGGCCCTGAAATGAGCTGGAGGAATGCGTCTGGTGGCAGAGGTAGGATATATAGACGGGCCAGCAAAGAGTGAGAGGGAGAAAGAGTGTGAACACTAGTGAATATGCGCTCCAGATGTGTCGGCCTGTCATGCTGCAAGTAAACACCCTCGCTGATGGACAGCTTGGGACTGGATGGCCTCACCGTCTTCCCCCCAGGGAGAGTGCTGGAGAAGGAAGGAGGAGAGTGGAGAGAGGGGGGCAGGCAGGAGCAAATAGAGGAGTTGGAGTTGGGGGGGGGGGAGTGGTGGGTGAAGAAGGAGAAGAGAGGGGCTCTGCGGTGAGGGACCTGAGCCAAGAGCAAGTCACCCTGAGGACCTGTGTAGCCTGGCAGGCTGGATACAGAGGAGACAGAGAAAGAGAGGAAACGAGAGCTGACGGTGAAAGAGAAAAAAAAGAGGGGGAAAGAGAGAAAAAGTACATGGGAGAACGAGAGGGAGGGATAGTGAGGGAGGACTGGGCTTGATTGTTCCCCTCCTGTCCCTCCTCCATGTGGCCTCCAAGGGGGCTCCTGCAGCCTCAGCGAATTTCCGTCTGGCACAGACCTGCGAGCTCCTGGGAGCAAACTGAAATATGAACTGTGAGGACGGGAGGACGGGAGGAGAGAAAGGAAAGAAAGAAAAGACAGAGCCACTGAGCAAGACAGCCAACTGAGACAAGCTGAGCTGTGACGGTACATCCCCTGATGTAGGCAGTGTAATCTCTCCCATTTACTCTCTAACAGATTTAAAGGGTCAGATCACCCAAATTACAAAAAAACACATTCCCTCTTATCTTTTGGATTATCTCACCATGTAGGTAGTAGTTTTGGGTTTATTTGCCGACTATGTGCATGAAATATTTCAGCCTCTGTCCCAATAAAATGGCGGGGGGGGTAATAACTTTTTTTTTTTTGCTCAAACAACAGAAAAAATCCCCCAAATAAATCACATAGTAAAGTCTCTTTCTCTGTTACACTGAGAAGCCACAGTACACACTTTTGCAGGACCTTTTACTTTCAGTGATGTCTGTGAGGTCAGATACCTCAAAACCTGGGCAAATGAAACCTCTGAGGTTGATAACAATCTTGCTTTTAAGTCAAATGCCATTGCTGTTGGAAATAGGGTGAGGCAGCATTTGTTCTTTCCAAGGAGTAAAAGTCTCTTAAAAAATCTGGAAATCTGTAATAAATCTGCTCTTACTCACTGTATTCTGGCTTGGCTTGGTTTGGTTTGGTTTGGTTGTCTCATTCTGGTGAATAAAGACAGGTCAGCAAGGTGAGGTGGCGGTGTAGTCACCAGTGTTCCTGTGGCCTGTGTGTTTGAAGCCAGGCTGTTCTTTCCTGGAGTAACAGTAAAGTTGAAGTTGAAAGCTATGTGCATGACTAGACACCACCAGAGATAAATGAGAAGGTGTGTGTTGTTGTGATTTGAGTGAAGTGGCCTTTTAATGTAAGTGCAGAAAACAAAAACACCAGGCACAAAGAGATACACACACACACACACACACACACACACACACACACACACGAGTGGAGCAAACAGCCAGAAGATTCCCCATGTTCACCTTGAGCGGGTATCCCTTTCACACTCTTATGAAACTTGTACTGTGTGGTATTATTCCAACTGCACTGCTGTTATTTTAGCTGCACCGGACGGGAGCGCTCCAGCGGAGTGTGTGAGAGAGCGCATGATTGGATGGCTGCATATACTGCGGTCAGGTGACCATCCCTGGGCAAGAGGGTAGCCCCCAGTGCACAATGGGTTGCCAGGTAGTCACCAAACCGTGAGTATGGCAAAAAACGGGGGGGGGAGTGAATAAAACTAGAACTTTTTTCTTTTTTTTGTGAGGAATCTCAATTTGTTTTTATAGAAAACTAAAAAGAAAGCTCCCTCCTAGTCTAATGCTCTGTGACAACAAAGTACATTTACTTTAAGTACAGTTCTTAGCTTTTTTATTCATCATTATATAATCATTAGTAATTAAATGAAAGTAATTAAAATTATTTTCACCGCAACCAGTTAACACTTGCACATGCAGATTATTAATAGTAATCATATTCCAACCGTAGAATATGTAATAATAAAATACTGACAGACATTCTGCTGCATATTGACTGCTAATACTCATGTTCCTCTACATAAGATTCTGTCATCACTGACTCGAGATGCTGATTTTTTACATTGTTTACATTGCACATTGCACATTACAGCATTGCTACTTAAGTAATGCATCGAAATACTTATGAGAATCACTTGACATATGCATAATGTCACTTTGAAATTTGACAGCGTCCTGACCAATGAAAAATGGTAAGAACCCCGTCTGTAATGATACACTCCAAACGTGTTGTGCCTTGTGATCATAAAGTGAAAACGTGATATGGCACACATCTAATACACCTTCACTGAGGTGTTCCAAAACCACATTAGCCGATCCGCTGAATGTGGGGGGGGCTCAAATGGAGCAGATACACTTGAGTCCCGTCAAGTGCAGTGGAGCTGCTATCAGAAAGCAGCACTGATGACACTACTGCATTAAGCAGCTGTCCACTCCCATGATCATTAGCGCGATATGGATGCAGTGGAGCAGTGAGAGGGATGCTGGGATTGCTGCAAAGACAGGTCTCCAGAGGGGAGAAGGCAGAGAGATGAGTCTAAACAACATCAAGTCACCGCAACCCAGAGAGACAGGGTCAAAACTTTTACACGCACAAACAAACATACAGGTTGAATTCTCCAAACATCTTTCTGTGATAATCTAATTTCATTTCACTCCGCGTCTGCAAATTCAGGAGCAGATGGCAGCATCATGGGAAACAGGCCCTTTGGTTCAAAAATAAGAAAAACAAAAAAAAAACCCAAACTGTCTGTCATCAGAATAGAGGAATGTTTCTCCCCTGTTTGTTTTGTTTTTTCCTCATTTTGTTTGTCTGTTGATGTTGTTTTAGCTGTCTTTGTTTGTTTTTACCTTGTTTGACATCTAACTCAATTTGTTTTGTGTTGTGTTGTGTTTTGTTTTCTTTTGTTTTTTGTTTTCTTTTGTTTGACATTACCATCATTGGACATCTTTTTGGCAGTTAAATGTTTGACGATGTGTCTCTTAAATTATGAGCCTCAAAGTGAAGTTCGTCGTTGCTCTGTGGAGCCTACACACATTGGCTCCAGATATTTCTCCCACTTCATCCCATATAGCTTTCATTACGGACTGAGTAAGTAAGTAAGTTTGGGGCCGTCTGTTCCTTTACTGCAGTCAACATTTCTGAGGACACATTGCACTGTTAGGTTTGTAAGTGGAGGATAGACAGCCAGACTAACTAGCTGACTGGACTAACTTAGCTTGGCTTTCTAACATTAGCACTGATTCCCGCTAGACGTTACTTTGTGTTCATGTTATTTCAACACCTGCTGGGTCATTAGCGGCTCCTAAGCACACTCAGCACTGCAGGAGCGGGATGGGAGGAGGGTGCAGCGTTAGTTGTCTCTCTTTTACGGGTCCAGTTGTGTTGACAGCAAATGACCAGATTCCAAACTCACACAACAAGAAGGCAGAGAAGGTGAAGTGCAACCTTACGGAGTAACGTAAAGGAGCGTTCAGACCACAGAGGGGGCTGGTTAACTGCACGTGTGTCTGAACATACGGATTTGTACTAATCAAACTACGCCATCGACATTCATCAGAAACCAAAAGAAAAATCCATTTCCTTTGAAAGGAACAAAGGAAAAAACATTCTTTGTTCTTTCTCCAATGACATGTTTGTTCACATAAATATGGTCAGAACTAAATCCAAGGACATGCTTAGCAAATCTAGATTTAAATTTAATTTGATTTGACAGATCTTGACAAATACAAACACACCCTCTTCAAATACAGGCACCCCGAATAAAACAAAATGGACAAACTTGTATTGACTTCACGAGTGTGTCGCAGTCAGCAGCATTTCTTTGGTCTTTGGTCACAGTGATACCTTTTTGATAAAGCTGAACTGAATGTTGTAAGAGACAAAAATGTTTTTTCTCTCTTTAATCCCCTCTTTTTTTTTTTTTTTTTTTCCATGTCTTAAAATGAAGAAAGACGTTTTGCTCACTGTGCTTTGGTCTGATAAGACATGCTAATGTTACCTTCCTGGTTAGCAAGCTCATTCAAGGCAGCCTTGAAGATCAGACCTGCTCTGAAACCACGGCCGTGAAACATGAATTCCACAAAGCTTCAAAAAAGCTCTGAAAATAACTGCACAGAAGATTAAGGAGGGGGAAAAAAAATCCATCTGCTAAAACTATTTAAAGCTTGAATGACTGCATTGGCCTTTAGCATTTATCAAATTCTAACTCAGAGATGTAACCTTGCTGTTTCAATAGTCCCACTATCTGGCCAATGAGATGCAATTGTACGAAGATAGAGTGTCTAATTAGCTTAATTATGAGTTTCAAGCAAGGGATTAACAGATAAAAATCAGAGGTGAGTGAAGATTACAACAGAGAAAAGCATCCCTTTTTTCTCCTTTTACTCAATTGGTTGCCACTAGCAATGAGCCACGTGACCCTATGGTCAGAGATGAAGAATAAAGGCTATTAAATAATAAAGCAAAGAAAAGGCAAGGCCAGAGGAAAAGATGTATGTATATATTTATGCAAACTAAGCCCATAACTAGCTAGCTGCCAGCGTATGGTTGGTATTATTTTGGAGCTGTTCAGTATGTGCCACTGTCAATGAGGAGGGTCTGATGTGTTTTCCCACTGTGAAAAGCAAAGTCACACAGGGGGTAATTATCTGTGACGTGGAGACAGACATGGCTTCCTACCACACACGCACTCTCAAATACACACCCCAACATTTATGCACGGCCATATGGTCCCTGGTGCACAAATGTATGACTCCCACTATGTGTGTGTTTGTGTGTGTTTACTGAGCTATGGATGGGTTCCCTCTCAGCGCCATGGGTTGAGTGAATATTCTTAGCACGTTGGGACAGTGCACAACACAGGGCGTCCCTGTAGACCCCTGCCCTGCCTGCCTGTACCCTCTGATTTGGACAGAGGGCAATCAAGCAGACCCGGTAAACAATACACAGCGATGCCTTGAAAAACCACAATAGTTCCTCAATGCATTCCTCTCATATCACTAGGGACACTAGTGTTTGTCCAATCACTGTGGAGTCGAGGAGTTTAAGTATAGAGGGACTATTAAAATGATCAAGGAGGCTGGTTAATGGCCAGTGGAAGATGGGCAGCAGAAGATTGCATGCTGTACAGTGCTTTCATAGAGCTTCTTAAGGAACACCCATTAGAGTGATGGCCCATAGGAAAGATATACATAGTAGAGTGTCAGTGGCTGCTTTTCAAAGGCATTTTCTTGTTTATTTTATCCTGGGAATGCCTCTACATCTGAGCTCATTCTGAGCCAGGGGGCAAGAGCAAAGGGGACGTCTGAGGCCCTTAATGTGGCTGTCCTGCAGCGGGAAACTCTTTAAGGACATCAGTCAGTGAACCTGTTGATGTAAATGATCAGAGAGAAATACACAGATCCACATATAAAGACACACAAACAACTTATGCAACATTGCCTGTGCTATGTAAAGACAATGTTTTGACATGGATATTCAAGGTGTGTCCCGAAACCATTCCTCTGTGACAAATGTGTCTGACATCCCCGTGAGCCTGTTTAACTTAAGCACACAGATGCCAAGGAGCCTTTAAAAGAGGAGGTCAAGAACACAAATGCTCCAACCTAAATCACAAAACAGGCTGTTTGTTGTTGCCTGTCGAAACAACCCATGTGACCGCACCGACCCACGTGTAGCATTCACTATATTGCGATATTGTACGGAAGGGTTTTTTGATCCTATGGTCAAGTCAAATCTCAACATGGCTCATCACAGCTTTTTGTTTGATCTACCACTTCTATGGTTATTGTTACGTACATATGTTTAGTAGCCATGATTAAAAGAAACCACACAAACTTATAGAGGATGTGAACTACATATAGTTTTGCTTATTCAAAAACTGCTCCAGCTGTGGCTTAGCTGTCTGATCAGGGGCCCATTTGGAGGCACTGTGTCTACGAAGACTATTTCAAAAATGATTAATACTAATCAATTTGCGAATGCAACACAGCTGTGGCTATTAATGAAACATGGCAAAATTAACATGAGAGAAATGTTGCAAACCTAATGAAACAGGCCACAGATGGGTGTCAGACTGTTCCTCTTGGTGCACGATCAAATGACCAATGCTGCCATTTTTGGGTGAGCAAAAAACAAATGAAAAAAACTTAAAACTTTAAAAAAAATGTGCATATCACTTCTTGTTTAATAAACCACTTTGTTCGTTAGACAAAGTAGATGCAGACTAAGAATCTGCATAACTTTTTTTTCTCTTTCTGCAATAACCACAGAACCGCACAAAAAACTGTTCTTTTCTATTGTTCCACTCAATAAGGCTAACGTTGGTAATGACTAAATAGAATCTGTTGTGTCATCTCCAGACAGAAGTAGAGGAAAGAGAGTGTTCCTCTCACATTACCTGCTGCTACATTGGCAAATGATTACGCTGCTGAAAGCATCTCATTATCAGTATTTATGAGGGAGTGCGCCAGCCGGAGTAATGACAGCTTTACTCCAAAGTGGCACTCTCTCTCTTCCTCTCTCTCCCACTCTCTCTCTCTACTCTCCTCTCCCTCTCTTTCTCTCTTATACACTATTTATCTGTATACATACAGCAGAGAAATAAATTGTGGAGATATAGATAGATTCAGATACTGTAAATGTTATCTTGCTGTAGTACATTAATGCATTTCCCTCTCCCTCTCTTACTCTGACCCTCCTTGCATGTTGAAACACTTTTAAAGAGCTTTTGAATTTCTTTCTGTGTGTTTGAGAGCACTTCTGTGTGTGTGACTACTATCTCTGTGCGTAGTGCTCTACTGTATGTCTATTTTGGTGAGGAAAAAAATCACTTCAAGAGTAAGGACATTGTAGTCAAGCTTCCTTTTTCAATTAAGTTTATTTAGGTTGGTTTTTATCTTAAAATCTTGGGCACAAACAAATGAACAGATCTCGGGTTCCAAACCCCTTTAGGCACAGGCTACATTCACAAGCACCACCTGAGCAACAATAGCTGCAACCAACACAGCTGCCTAAGACTATGTCCACACTCAAGCAGAAAACAGCATTTTACATGTCAAGACAACTGGAGCTCTTCAGAAGGTTCTGTGTCTTCACTGCATCAGAAAAATAAAAGGAAAAAGGCTAAATCCCTTTCATTTGTTACACAAATTCCCATTTACACATGTTATTCTTACTGCTGTCAGAGAAATGAAAAATAGTATCTGATGTGTCCACCTTTTAACTCAGGTAAATGGAAATTCCTGTATTCATGGACTCAAACTATAATTTACATATTTATTTTACACGTGCATTACACGTATGACAAATTCTTTATTGTTTGATCGGTATATTGACAGCAATGAGAAAAAATGAGAAATAAATTCAGATTGTTGAACTCTCAGGAAAATTTTTGGAAAAGTCAGTTTTTGGTTTTGTAAAAACCCGTAGATTTGGACTAACAGGACTTTCAAATAAAAGGACCTTACTACAGACGTAGGCTGACATCCTCTTCAAGATCAGTAAACACATCAACTTCTGTGTTTGAGGCTTTAGTTTTAACTTGGTGAACTTGTTGAAAATCTGGTTTTGGTCACAGATACATACTATCTCAGCACTAATCATTTTTTTCATCTGTGCACCCAACCCGAGAGACTGAGTAGATTTCTTATTAGTTTGGATCCTGTTGCCTGAGGGGCCAGAAAGCGATGAGATATTTGACCAAACGCAGAAACCCAATAAGGGCCCATCGATTAGGAAGGATGAGCACCATATTGGACACACAGGTGGCTACAAAGAAATTAAAAAGCTGCAACAAAGAAATGGAAGAAATCAAAACTGGAGCACCTTAAATCTTTTTGCCTCTTTGCCACTAGTTGAGCGTCTATTTCTTTGTTTATGCTCTCGGTCCCCAAGGGGGAGGATGTGTTGGCTGCCTTGACAGGAAAGTGTCTTTTAAACAGAGATCCCACTAGATTTCTCTTAAGAAGACCCCCTGTTAGCCTGGCTTTGTTGGGTTACACCGAACCAAACAAACTGGCATTTAGACAGTATGCTGGTGTTTCAGCAGCCCTGCCATGCCAGCTCTCCCCTTTACACAGACGTCAGTCCAGCTATGTGACTACCTCTGCTGCCGGCTTATAGGCAGAGCCAAGATCCCCCATTCCACATTCGTACCTTTTATACAGGACGGCTAGAAGCAAAAAAAAAATAAAAAAAAAACAAAACTGTTTTGAAGAGGCAGCACAAACGTGGCCAATAACACAATAGTAAACAGACAAGACGTGTTCAGTAATAACACCCCCACCATTAGACTTCCCCACAGGATGTGGATTTTTAGATAGTCGTCTAATTACATTGGTCCACTATCTATGTGGATGGCCACTAAAATTTCTCTCTAATAACACTTTGTTGGCAAACTAAGCTCCCGCCTTCCAAATACAATACAAAGTTCACAATGCAATAAGTCCTCAAAAATGCTGAATATTGTAAAGGGACAGAACACTCAAATTGTTAACACTATATAACATTAATTGTGCTTGTTGAAAAGAATGAAAAAGCATCTTGTCTCAATGTTAGGAGCTATTACATTGAAGTGCACTTTAGTCAGTAACACTTTGTGCAGTCAGCAGCACATCTTCAAGCAATGTCGGCTCACTAACATCAGTTAGCAGCTGCCTTTGGAAACGCCTACCAGATACTTGAAGCTTATACACTGTCTCCACTTTTAAATTTGGTTTCAACCTGTTTTAAAAATTGGAAAACTATTCCCCCAACACTGGTGTGTCATCACAATTCATATTTACTTGAACAAAAACTCAAGGGAATTTCAATTTTAGTTGTTTTTCAACTATCCAGTTACTAGACACTGATGTTGACTAAAATATCTGTGCAGAAACTACTATTGTAAACTTCACCAACCTCTCACAAAGTGGCAAAGTTTCTTTCTGAATATCGTCTACATTTAACTTTGACAAGAGGGAATGAGTATGTTTGTGTTGTAAATACTAAGTGTGCAGGGGCTATAATATGAATTGGCTGCAACTGGATACATGTGACTAGGGGGCAAATGGATCTAATGGTAGTCTTAATGCTGGCCTTGAATAATGAGGCCTTTGTCTAATAAAACTGGAAAGCCTCCAAATACCTATAGGGACCTCAGCTAGTTAGAGCAATAACAGTCTATCAAAAGAGAAAGCAAAGTGATTACTTAGAGGGTAATAAATACAAGGTCCATGCTGGGGAGGGACTCAGGGCTAGAGTGAGAGAGGAGCGAGAAAGACAGAGACCGGGACAAAGAAAGACAGAAAAAGAGAGAGAAAGAGCTTAGTGGATAAAACAAACTTTACACCTCTTGTTTTAAGTACTATTGCAGATATTTTGTTCAGTGTAAGATAAACATCCAGCATCCTCATACATCACAAAGGCAAGCTATGGAAAAAAAAAATAGAGTGGCTAAATGTGAATATATCTGCAGGTATTGAATCAGTCAGGCTGAAGTCCTACTTAACCTTGCAAATCTTTCAAGAACTACAACATCAAGATATCTTCAATTGAGATCAAATGAAAAGTGAAGAAATAGAAACATAACTGAATTTTGAGCAGGAGGACCTTGATTTTTGTACAGTAAGAAAAAAAAAAGAGATAGCAAATTGAAACTTCCTAACAGGTAGATATTTTTTCCCCTCCAGGATGCTTTGAAAACTACTTCACATCGCACTTATTTTTCTTTGCAAAATAGTTTTAAAGTTGAAACATGCTACAAGAAAGGACCACCAAACAAAGAATATAATCTAAGCCACTGTGTGCATTTTCTATGGTGGCCAAGGGCAAACACTACACTTGAGAAGGAACATGTAGTTCTGCAGAAATGTTGTCCCTTATTCAAAATGACAAAGTTCAAGTGTAAATGTCAAGATTGTTTTGAATTTTGAAGAACAGTTTGAAAACCAATCAGGTACACTTTGATTGCTTAAACAGACAAAAATGGGTAACCCTGGTTTCAGCACTCTCTCAAATTTGCACACATACAAGAGCATGGGCACACACACACACACACACACACACACGCACAAAAAGAAAAAGGTCTTCGCTGTCAACCCCATTCGCAGCATGTCTTAAATGGTGGAGTAGTGCTGACCTGGAGGAACAGCTTTGGGGCTAGAGAAGTGGGTACAATAACACCACCATCAATTACAGCCCTGAGAGGGGAAAGAGGGAGTCCAATCAGAGAATTAGAGGGATGTGGGGCAGAGAGGTGGATCGACAGCCTCAAGGCAGAGGGAAAGGGTGGAAATGGGGATGACAGAGAGGACAGAGGGAAGAGAGACGGCTGGTCACTGCTCTAACTAAGTGACGAGATGAGGATAATAAAGAGTCAGTCACACACAGAGAGCGGTGGCCTCAGAGGGGTGAGAGGGGGAGGCATAGGTGCAGAGGGATGACAGAAGTGAGAGATGGACTTCATCAAGACTGCTGCCTGATGGTCCAGGTTCAGAGACTGTTGCTCTGTTCCTGCCCCTCTGTCTTCAGGGCAGGGAAAGTGTGTGTGCATTCATTCGTGTGTGTGTGTGTGTGTGTGTGTGTGTGTGTGTGTGTGCATGCATACCGGCTCAATCTCCAATGACAGGTGAGCGATTCATTGCCCCCCACCAGAGTGACCAATGCCTTTCCACTCCAGGCCCAGATCCATTTCAGCTAATGTATTACTGGAGGAGCATCACTGTCCACTGTCTGCTGACTGGGCTGGACTGACCTAAACACAGCTTTACCAAGCTTTACTGGACTGCACTAGGCTTTCAAGAGTGTTACAAGAGAGGCAGAATAGCCTTCATGAAAACAGACCTAGAATTGTTTCTCCCCCGTCTTCATGTTACACATATGAAATTCAATTCTGAACTTAAATTGACAAAAATAAAAATAAAGTTTAGTTTGAGTTCAACAAGTAACACATAAAAAAAACAACCCCCAACCTGTGTACAACAAAGATGAAACACTGCGGTGAAGAGAATTTGTGAATTTTAAGGTCTACCTTACCTACTTATCAAGGCAGTGTCCTAGAAATTACATTTAAATATACATTTTGAAGGACAGATTTCTGGACAGTTTCTATTAATATAATTCAAATATTGTTATTATTATCATATTGTTGATTAGAGAGCCCAAAAGTGTTGATATCAAACATATCAAAATGTTGAGTGGCAACGTATTGCATTTGTCTATGATCTTACAATATGATAATATCATAGTGACCGCTCATAGTGTCTGCTGCATTACTCATCTCACTTCATCTTTTTTCTGGCTATGTTTAGTCACTGGCCACAGTCCTTGATGAAGCTTTGGGAACAACTGTTTAATACAGAGTACAGTTAAATACAGAACAAGCAAGCCTTTTGCTGACCTTAAACAAAATGTTGCTCTGTGCTTTGAATGCCTAGCATCCACCCTAACCACCTACTTGAGACAAAAAGATTGCTGACTCTGAACATAATCTAACCTCTGCTTACATTTGCTTCCAAACCATATGTAGGAAAACAATTTAGTAATATACAGTGTATAACTGTCATTTTCAGTGGACAAGGTTTCTTTCCAACAAGTCCTCCACTCTAGACAACCATATAGGTTGTTTGTCTCTGCCCTCTGATATGATCCATAGAGGGTTTCCTGAATTAGCAACAACAGCAGAAGGTAAACTGTTAAAATTCAACCCTGAAAAAAAATAACTCTTTTGTGTAGTGACACAGCAAAGGTAGAGGTATTGGTTGGTTTAGAGGCGTATCATGATTTGAGTTAAAATAAGCATTTTGTTAAGGGATTCAGGACCTTTGTTGTCATGGTTACGACAATTAAACATGCAGGCTAAGGTTATAGAAATATCTGTCAGGGTTTCAGAGAAATGACTCTGACTCTCGGTTTGACACAAGAAATGGACAGCAGTGTCCCATCCCACCCATGATGCTTCATAATATCACCTGACTTCCTCATGGACTCCCATCATAATTACTATGGCCAGTAGAGGGGTTTGTCATTTTAATGTGAACATGTTGTCGTGTGACGTTACCCCTGTCAGTGGCAATGACGATATTTTAAAAAGTGTCTTACAATTACAATTACAACTACTACAGATTGTTTGTTGTAGAGGAAAAATAAAAATAAAAATAAAGGTAGCTCTGTAGCTCCTGTCTGTAATTTTCATATCCACCAGTGATGTTTCTTCATCAGACTGGTTTTTATAGAGGGAAGAGTGAATGATAGGATGATTTTATGGTATTCCATCTTCATCTGTATTACCTGTTGGCCTTAATGGCTGTTGAAAGTGGTAAACTAGTTAAATAACCAGCAAATGTATTTGTTCATCTTCATTCAAAATTCAACGGAGTAAATTGATTTGATAGGCAATTTAGAGCGCAGCACACTCACATTTATAACAGGGGTCATAAAACAATGATTCTCTTGGCATGGTATGGTGTTCAAGGGGGAGGAGCAGAGGACGAGAGACAGAGAGAGAGACAGAGAGAGAAAGAGAGAGAGAGAGAGCAACAGACAGAGGAGGAAAAAGGGAGGGAGAAGGAGAGGGAACCGATCTGTCCTTCCTTGGGGACCAGACCGCCCCTCCTGGCTGCCCATTAAAAACAGAATTCCTCCACAAACTGTTTGTGTTTTCAGTCTAACTCCTCCAGGGTGCTGCTTGCCACAGCACAAGACAGTCACACCACGCCTGTCCTTCCTTTCTCCCTCTCTTTTCCGTCGTGGCTAACATTCCCTTCACTGTTCTGTCTGAGACCTGTCTACTATCAACATGTGGCACATGTCCTTGACAAGTCAAGAGGATCCTTCGCCATAGGAGTTGAGCAGCAGTGTCAACCATGCACCCCCCTTTTCCCTCCCTGTTCTGCTTCTCTTCCTCATCCTGCCTCCACTCTTTCACTCTCGCTCTCTTAATATTGAGTTGCCAGGGTAAAAGGGGGCCAGAGGAATCTAATAACTGTGACAGTGGGGCTTTTTTGGCATTGTTCCTGAAGCTGTGCAGACACTCACAGGGCTGTCTGCTGGCTGTAATGAAAGGTTAAATGAATAGGACAAAGTGACAGGAGGTACAATAAAGAAACAAGAAGGAGGAGAGAATGTGTGTGCAAGCATGTGCCCACGTCTCTGTGTGTGAGTGTCTCTAGGCCACCCTCCCTAGACCAGGGAACAGCGAGGACAGCCCCTCCACAGCGCCACAATATTCAAAACAGATTGGTCTGCGACACGTAGTGTGTGTGTGTGTGTGTGTGTGTGTGTGTGTGTGTGTCTGACTCTCACCAGGACACAGATGCTGAAGAGGAATTCCAGCATGGGGTTCTTTGATAAATGTTAAGGTCACTAGCAGAAGGGAGGGGTGGAAGCTGGATGGGGAGGGCAGGGCAGGAGAGCGGGTGCAGTAGGGGAAGAGGCAGAGGGAGTGACGAGGGGGGACGCATGTCTCGTCTTGTGCCTCTCTCTGCCTGTGCCTTGGTGGAATGCGGAGTCACATGAAAGAGGCCCTCTTTCTTTCTCCCTCTCTCCCTGAGACTCGTCTCTTGTGTCTGTCTCAAAAGCGCCACTGTCCCCCCTCCTGACACACTACCTGTCAGCACATTTCCCCTCAGCTCCAAAAACACACACAGCCATAAAATCAAGTGAAAACACACAGGGACAAACAAATGCACGCAGGCACTCACACACATACAGATGTGATCTTTATGAGCGTTAAGTTTCCCTCAAACAGGAAAAGTGAACTAAGGCGCAAACAAACACACAAAATCCCATCATCCTCGGAGTGCTTAATTACTATGATTATCACCATAAAAAGCACCTTTGTCACCAACAATCACAGGGTAGGACTTCTAACATGTCATCTGGGTTTGTGGTGATGTATTGCATGGTACAGTGCAGTTCAATGCATGCAGTATATTCCATTAAATGTTTCTATTAGATTTAGTTTAACCATGTGTACCTCCTTAACCGTGTGAATCAGATCCATTCCAAACAATACGAACGTAAACACTCACTATCTTGCATGGTTGGTAGCATGTGTAGTGGCCATAGTTGGCTACATATCCTCTATCATTTTTAATGGCTAGTAGAATTACATTTTCATACTCTTTTAATCCCAACACGTACAGTATATTGATACTAACAAGGAAAATAAGTACTTAATTAAAGGAAGAAAAACATCTTGGTTTGGTTTAAAATTGTTACCTTATTAAGGATAAGGAAACATTTTTTGTCTTGGTTACAATAACAACCACTTTGTTATGGTTATGGAACCATCATGGATATGGTTAAAAGAAACCAAAGCCGACTGTTGGTAGGAAATAGGAAGCTGTCAGCAATCTCCTGGAGCACATTTTGTTGACCTATCCATCCACCATGACCTCCTCTCTATGCAGCTCTACATGCAGCTCTATAATAACGTCACTCAACTTATTCCTTTGCATGGACAAGAGTCATAATCACCACTGCCGTTGCAGGGCTTTGTCATTTAAATGTAAGTAAATGCCATTTTGGGAGCATTTGCTTAAACAACAGACGCTGTTTAGAGAAGTGTCTTTTTGACATATGCTCATGCTCTTCTGGGCACATAAATATACAGTGCTGCTTAAAAGTATTTGATCCCATTGAGCAGTTTAGATGTTTCTGTTGTTTTGCCATGATTTTCTTATTTTACCATCACTATTTTTTAGGTAATAAAATGTCAGATATATGTTTATCGATTGCATGTACTTGTTTAGTGGGACTTGTTTAAGTAGCCCAAAAACTACATGAAACATGGAATTAGTGTATGTGCAAAAGTAAGTGAACCCCCAGCTGCATTGGTTTAGTCAAGCAGGTAACAGACTCAGGTGAAACACATTTGGGTGCTGAATTAATCATTTAAACAGACCAATGAAAGGAGACATTCTTGGGAAAGGGTTTGGCCTGCACTTAATAAAAGAGAGAGGAAACCAACCAAACCACTGTGTTCCCATACAAATAGACAATGCCAAGAGCAAAGGAGATATCTGAGGACATGAAGAAGAGGGTAGTAACAGCCCATCGGTCTGGGGAGAGCTATAAGACCATCTCCAAAAGATTCCTGCTCCATCCATCCACTGTAAGACAAATAATTTACGAATGGAGGGCCTTCAACATGACAGAAACTCTGCCTAGAAGTGGACACCCATCAAAACTATCACCCAGAAGCACCAGAAAAATAATAAATCAGGTAAAGGCCAACCCACACATCACCTCTAGAGAGTTGCAGACTTCTCTGGTAGCATCTGGGACAAATGTGCATGCGTCTACAATCAGACGAAAATTGAATAGCCGTGACATTCATGGGAGGGTTGCTAGAAGGAAGCCTCTGCTTTCAAAAAAGAACAAAGCTGCCTGTTTCAACTTTGCCAGAGAGCACTTGGACAAACCAGAGGCCTTCTAAAAGTCCATTCTCTGGACAGATGAGTCCAAAATAGAATTATTTGGTCACAATCAAAACCAACATGTTTGGAGAAAAGCCAATACTGCATATGAAGCAAAGAACCTCCTCCAAACAGTGAAGCATGGGCGTGGAACTGTGAAGGTCTGGGGCTGCTTTTCTGCTTCTAGACCTGGACAACCCCAAATTATCCACTGTGGAACTGTGAATTCTCCGGCATATCAAATAATTCTTGACCAGAATTTCCTGCCATCAATCAAGGAGTTGAAGCTGGGACGAAAATGGATTATGCAACAAGACAATGACCCAAAGCATCCCAGCAAAACTACAAAGGGATGTCTTCAGAGAAAGAGGATTCGTACTCTGAATTGGCCCAGTCAAAGTCCAGACCTTAATCCAATTGTTGTGGCGAGACCTGAAGAAGTTGGTACATACCAGATGTCCCTCCAACCTCTCAACTGGCTGAGTTCTTTAAGGAGGAGTGGGCAAAAATCCCCATAAGCAGATGCGAGAGACTGGTTAGTGGTTACAGAAGACATTTGGTTGAAGTAATGGCTAAGTTTTTGTGAAATAAACCTCCTTTGTTGAATTAAATAATGAAAATATATCTGTAATAAGGTTATTTTAATGTTTTTTTTTTGTTTGTTTTTTTTTTTACAAAAACGGTGACCATGTCTGGAGGGTTGACAAACTTTCAAGCAGCATTGTATGAAGACAAAAGAATTGAACACAGACACAATGCACTGACTGACATCTTTCACAGATTTCTTGAAAAGTAATATCCTAAAACAATGACATGATTCATACAAAGGTAAATAGTCCAAACTCTGTATTAGGACTTCTTAATAGAGGCTACCTTATACATTCAGCTCACAAGGTCACTAGTGTGTCTGAAACATTATCAATAGATGGAGCTAAGAATCATTGTCAGATAAAGCATTGTGAAAGTAAAGTCTTGTAAAAGCAAGGTGAATACTCCTCCCTCTTGACCGAGCCAGGTCACAGAAATGCATGAAATGTTCACAACAGAATTGAACATATACACAATGCACTGACTGACATCCTTCACTGATTCCTTAAAAAGTAATATCCAAAATCAAAGACGTGATTCATACAAGTATAAAGAGTCAAAACTCTGTATTAAGACTGCTTAATAGAGACTACCTTATACATTCAGCTCACAAGGTCACTAATGTGTCTAAAATATCATCAATAGATTAAGGTAAGAGGCATTGTCAGATAAAGCCTGGTGAAAGTAAAGTCTTAAAAAAAAAAAAAACCAAGGTGACTACTGCTCCCTACTTGACCCAGCCAGCATGGGATTTACGCATTGGTTACTACACAATGACAAGAACAGAGAGATTAAAGTTACCCACGTTAAAATTCCAAATCCTTAACCTAAAAAAAAACAAAAAAACAATAGGAGCCAGATGTGGGATGTACAGCTGCTTTTGTATTGTGTTAGAATGGGGAAAGAAAAAAGAATAAAACTGTATGCTGATCAAAATACACATATTCTGCCACATACTCACAGCTGTGAACTCAAAACAGACATTCTAGTTTCTTTTAGAAGAAAAATTAATTTAAGATTAATAAGATCTGTGTCCTTTTGATAGTAAAGCCATTTAGACTATACCTGTTCATCATGTTCATGAACCTTGTCTGAACATTTAGACATATAACAGCCATTAATAAAAAAAAAAAAAATGAATGCACACATACTTTAATGCTCCTTATCTAGTACACTGGGTTCATACTAGTAATAGCAGTTTTTACAGTGGGCCAATCAACTTATGGGCTAAGAATGGATCAGTGAAAACATAGTAGAGCGCTAGATGCATAGTGCAGCATAACTACTATTATGCACACAGCTGCTCAAATGAAGTTGTAGAACAAAAAAAAGAGTACACATCTTAAGAGTTGAATAAGAGTAACATTTATTGACTGAACAGGTCTTACAAAGACATTGAAAAAAAAGTAGGATAAGACATCACAATATAAAAGCATGTTACAGCTTGAAAATGATATTACCAGAGGAAAAAATCCTCACCAAAAATGTCAAACAGAAATGATCAGTACCTGAGAACGTGTTCCTGTTTGTTAAGCCTGTGTCTTCTCTTCCCTGTGCAGCCTGAAAAGAAACAAAAGATTTCTTATGTCATAACTTCTTCCACATAGACTCAGCCTTTTCAATCACAAAAACTGACACAAACTTTTATTAACTGAATATATTAAGTTTGAAAATGTTTTGCAAGATAATTTCATATCTGAAAAATCTCCCTTTCTACTCAGTAATACAAAAATGAAACAACATAAATATACAACCTGCAGTACATACCAAAACTTTCCAAAATTGTGGCAGCACCAAGGTCTTCCTTGAACAATTTGCAGAGTGGCTCATACTTCTCATTGGTCATTTTAACAATCCACCTACTGAAAAGAAGGTTTGTCTTTGTGGAAGTAAAGTGGGACACATTCAATTAACTAAGTGCACAAACTCATATTCATATTCTGTTTATAATATTCAACCTGGCTTTGCATTGCTCAAGTGAGGTACATTAAGTCAAAGGCATGTCGCCATGCTCACTTACAATCCTGCTAGTGGTAAGTGTAAAACAAAAGGTTGTGAACTCTCAACTCTTGGATACTGAAGCACACTGCAGCATCTTTTTGTACCAACCAAACAGTTCTCGCTACAACTGTGAAACAACACTGAAAACATAATCTCAGAATATAAATACAACAACAACAATCATTGTAACGTTCATTTTAATCGATAATCTTATCCTAAGATAGTTTGAAGTCTCAGAAATGATACTAATTATTATATAAGTAATGGCTGACTGGAGAGTAGAAATCAACCTACACAAGACTAGGTCAAAACTAAAGTATATGGCTGGACCACTTAAGGTCAAAGCCTGACTCTCATCATCTGACAAAATCACCAATTAAACACTTTGGTGTTGGCTATATTTACTTATAAAATGATCACTCAGAGAGAAAGGTAAAAGAGACAAACTATTTCTCTTGTTTTGTCTCACACACAGAGCAAAGCCTCATTCTGGGATTCACAACACTTCAGCCTTTATTTACCTCAAATGATTTTCATGAGAAAAAAGTTTCTAATCTAGCAACAATACACTAAATTGGCTACCCTGCAGGCTGTTAACACCTTTTTAATAGAAACTTTTTGCACTAGAAACTCCAACGCAGTGACGTGGCATTCTGTTGACGAGTGGTGGAAATATGATCATTCACTCACTCAGTCAGTGTCATTCCAGATTATGGGACTGACCCTGCTGTTGCAGTCCAGCCAAATAAAAGTAAACTGTTTGCAGTAATGTCAGTATATGAATTGTGTTAAGGACCATTACTTCCTGGTACTGCCTGTATAAAAGCCCATGGCAGCATTCACAAAGTCTGCAATTCAAACAGACACATGGTAATAACGTTTGATGACACCACCTGTGCATAACGAATGTTACAACTTGTAACCTTTGTGACTTTCTTTCTCACAGGGATTGCTCTGTCATGGACTATGTGGGTAAAAGGCTGGTAAGACAGATTCCTTCAGCACAGTGCAGTAGGTGGAAAAAAGCAAGGCAAAGCAAACTGAGTCGCACTGGCCTTCCATATTTCTAAAATCTAGCCAACAGCAATACTCCCACCCATCACTGCTTTTCAGAGGCAAGTGGCCGCCATGCCATGGATAATGATGCAGAAATTGAGGATTGGAAATGTGAAGCAGCAAAAAATGTGGATTTAAGTACCTGGGCCCAAGAAGGTAACATGTTTAGTTCCATGCCATTGTCCACCTCTCACTGCTAAAGAAAGAAACGGAGCAACAGGAAACATACGCCACAGTTCAAAAACACAGTATATTGTGAAAAAGTATAAGCTGTACTTAAAGTAATAGGTATAACTCAACTGCTGCACATGTATCTTGGACTGTCCAGCAAGGGGAGTCCTGAGGCATACAGTATGTAGTCTGAACAGTGTTGCCAGTATCAAGGATCTGGGGAATATCCAAGCCAGCTGGTTCATAGTAATTCAAAATTCTATCATATAGCCATCAAGTACATCTCTGTTTCAACAAGGACCTTTCATACACCCTGCTTGCAAAGATCATCTGTTAACCATCTGAATCATCCAACACAGTGGAGTCTGGCTCAAATGAAAATGGACTGACCTTCCATTGAAAATGAGCTCATAGGTTGTTGGTACAAGCACGTTATGATGGCCCACCATCATAATTGTTAACATCAGTCCTTTCAGCATATGCTACTAAAATGACTAAGTGACAAAATGCTATACTGGTCATTCTAGTGTAAGATGTAAGCAAACAGGGAAGTCAGGTTGTTAGACATATAAAAAAAATCCAATAGAGGAGGAGGTCAGGGTGGATGGATGGTTGACAAAACACTGGACTTTAACACAGGAGCAGTTCAGTCCTCTCACGGGAAGGGGCTGAACAGAGCTGCAAACTACAGCAAGAACAGAGGAATAAGAAGTGGAAGTACATTTCACCTGTGATGTACCATTCAGTAACACCAGGGCAAGAAGTGTAGTGTTACATCAGGAAACCTGAACCGCTGGTTGTCATCTCTTGTGTTGTGTTGTGTTGTGTTGTGTTGCTAGACGTAATTGTTGACAGGGGATGCTAATTGAGCTCATTGTGATCGGTTGAACCAGTACATGCAAATACAGTACACTGCTCTGCTAGAATAAATCAACAAGCCACCATTCCTCTGTATATACATGGATTAATAATTCTTTTATTGAACAGTATGGAATCACAATAGGCGATACCATAACATGAACAAGTACTTCAGTTTGCTGAAGAAGGAATGAAATGTGGAGTTTGTCCACTCTTTGGACAGATCATAAACAGGTTTCAAATGACAGAATGATTTCAAAGGCGATTCAGGTAAAAATGACATTGTCAGCACCGTTACTAGCAAAGAGGTAGACACTCTGGGCAATCATGCCAAAGTCAACATGCTACATCTCAGTCCTCAGGAATTTTTCATGAGCCACCACTTATCTTGTCATATCAGATTTCTTCCACCAGCCTTTTTGGAGGGAAGAGAAAAGACATCTTTAGGGCAAATTATTCTCTTTTAATCAAATCACTCTGTATGGCCTGAGGAGATCTTTCCATGCCTTTTGAGTCACTGGGGCATGGGCCACTAATGCACACACCCAAAAAAAGTTAAAAGAGAAAAGAAAACACGCAGTCATACAAACATCCACATGTACACTGAGCTTAGAAACAGCAGCAGTTTGGGGTCTTTTTATCTGAAAGCAAGAAATGAGACTCAACAGGAAAATAAAAAAGTATAAGAAGAAAGCAAGGAACAAAGTGGTGTCTGGAGTTTCCATCACAAGTGAAATCCCAGATTTTCTCACTCACTGTTCATGGAACAAAATCGAACAACTTTATTCTGGAGTGCAGTCAGTGCATGAGGGACCTATAAAATATAAATTATACCACATAACCCTATACCTCCCAACTGAGCCATTTGGTTACAACTATACTCCTGTTCGTTACATAGGTCCAGCTCTCTGGTATTTCTATAGCGTCGACATGAATTATATTCTAGCCCTGCTGAAGAACGTATGGATTACAAGTGAAATGTAATTTCCCTACCGATCACGCCGTTGCCACCCAGTGACACTGAAGTGTTTATTTTTCTCAGTTGCCAGTAATTAGTTCTGGACAGAATCAATTAAAGCCACCGAAACTTACAGCTGAAAATGGAAGAATCATGGCTGTGTCCCGGAAGACAGAAAAATGCAGCAGGGGTGTATTTCTAAAGGCTGAGTTGTGCAAAATGTGTTCTATCATTTCTCACTTTAAACAAATAAAGACTGAGGGAGTGTGTGGCTTCTGCACACACTGGGAGTGTTCATGTTCAAGAGACCAAAGTTTTCCTGATTCCTTCCTTAAGGAATATGATAGTGTTTGGATTAGCATGTGAAATGAAGCCTGTAGAAAAAAAGGGGTTACAAAAAATGTAACACATGTAAGTAGGAGTATCACTTTACAGTTTAAACATCGCTTGTAGCGCTGAGGTTGATTTTAATCTGATTAACTTGCCATTTCAATGTGTGATCTATCCTCTTGCCACTGACACATTACTATCATTTAGCAGAAAACTCTCATAGATATCAATCTGTGTGATGGTACAAGAAAAAACACATCTTGAATGCTCATGTCATAATAACCATTAACCCTATTCATTACCGCCTGCTATTATTTCTTTTTTTTTTTTTTAAGTTAAGAACACAGACCAAATTTCAAGATGTGCTCAGAGGAAATTTGATATTTTTCATGAGTGAAAGTGAGTGAAGATTTAGTTTCTTAACTTTGTAAGCTACAGTACAAAAAATTTAATTATGTCTCTCATCTGTATGTTGTTTTAAATCAAGTATGTCTCACACTGTGCTCTTTATTAAATTAGGTGTTCTGCGATCCAATTTGTTTTAACATTTCACAGTCGCTCTGTTTAGTCGCTGGATCTCACAGCTTCGGTTGCAGTGTCTTGTTCAAAGATTTTCGTCTCAAGTCACCGTTAGGTATATGACCCCACTCCTACTTTCAAAATATTACCTTTTCTGTCACTGCCAAGACACACTATCAATCATTCGTGAGATTATTGGGGCTGAGGACAGATGGAAATTAACAGGGCTACATCAGTACAGCAATGAACCACTTCTGCATAAATTAAAACACTGAGAATGTTACTTTGATGCTGAGGCATCACAGAAACTTTGCATATCATCTGGAGAGAGGAAAGATAGTAGGGAACCTTGCTGAATACATGTTAGCATGTGTCCATATTCCCCTTCATCTAAAATCCATTTCTTTGTTTGTTTGTTTTTTTTCTTCCTGCTCTATGTCCTTTCACCCGTGCTATACTAGGGTTAAGCTCTTTACTTAAGAGTGCAGTCTCATCATAACTAAACTTGCAAAGAAAATGAGGAGGAACATAAAGGTCAAGAAGTCATTATTTCCCAAAATGAATCACAAAAAGACTAAACACAAGCAAGTACACAAATAAGAACCAATGAGTCACAAGAGCATAAACTATATAAATGCACCAAATGTCTTATCAATGAATCCATTACACACTTAGCACCCATTCTTTTCAAATTAAGAGAAAACGGATGAGAAAGTAAGAAAACCAGAGGGAAATAGAGGGGATGGAGTAGAGAGTGAAGAGGAGGGGAGAGTTCTGGAAGTGAGCAGTAATCAGAGGAAACCAGCAGGGGGGACAGGGAGGGTTGGTGAGGTCAGAGCAGAGCAACACTAAGCAGCCTTTCTCTTCATTAGCAGCGTCTCTAAGGGGGGCGTCACAGGCCTACCTGTCCAGCAGATTATTGAACCGACTAACCAGTGGCTCCCACCCCATGCACACACACTCTCACACACTCTCCCCTCTCTGATTCCTACAGACCCAGAGGAATCACGACCTAGCTGCACCCTCACTGACAACTTTAACTTTTTTCTTTAACCTCACGTATCAGTGCTATATAGGCTGAGCCAGGGCGTCTGCTCACTGCATAACGAGGACATTTACCTCAACATTTTCCCCATTATTTTATGTGGAGTTTTGTTGTCCAATCTTGCTTTTCCTCTATATATATCAGCCACACCAGCACTTATTCTCTGTCAGCAACTCTGAGAATGTAATAAGTGTATAATTATCTGACACACAAAAGGGAGAGAGGAAGAAACACACAGATAAAAAGGAATACCAGCATTTTAACTTGTGTGACTTATGTTGTAAAGGAAATCCAGATCCCTGACTGCCCTGGCAGGGAGAAAGCAGCATGGAGATAAAAGTAATGAAATGACACTCCTGGAATGTAAATTGGCATTCTTCACTATAGTAGCAGCACCAGCTCAAGCTCATGAAACATCCCTGACACACACACACACAAACACACACACACACACAGACCAGGCCAAAACACTGTGCTAGACTTTAATCTCACACACATCTCACTGATGAAAGTGTGAAGGTACTTTTGTGGTGCTTTTAAGTTGGGCCATTCATTTCAAGCTCTCTCTCTCTCTCTCTCTCTCTCTCTCACTTTCTCTCTCTGTTTCGCCTTTTCTACCTCTCTCCCTCTTTCTCTCTTTTTCCGGAAGTATTCACATATGTCCGTGCTGAAATGTCTTACACTGACATGAAATGCCTCTGTGTAGCTTCGGCTTGTGTTTCACGGTCACAGGTTACCCATGAGCTGCCTGAGTTAGAGGTAAACCGTAACACAGGGACGCATAGACAGGCAAAAACTCTGTGGGGCACTGTAAGGCAATTTGTGGGGAAAAAAAATTATGTTGTCAGATTACACTGTTGCTGATTTAAAGCTTTACTTGCATTAAACGTGTCTGTTCTTTGATAAAGACGACAGCCAACATTTCAAGAAATTCATGCAAGATTGCAGGAAAAACACCATGCAACACAAGGTGAAGCAAGATTTACAGAAGTGGGATTTTTAGGCCTGAAAAAATAACTTTGCAAACATTGCTGCTGGCAATAAAATCATGTATGGTCACATTTATTTTAGTAAACACACTTAACACATTTTTATCAGCACCATTTATGAGTGCATTGATGTGGACTCAATTCTAGCTGTCACTGGTTTGTGCACACCGCGGCCCAAATCTACAGGTTGTATGAAATGACTCAATACATAAATATCATTAGAAAAAGCGACAAAACAATTAAAAAAAACTTTAAACACTGTATCTGGAGTGTATCTGGAGTTAAGGATTTGTGTGTCAGACCTCACGTAAAAGTTTGTAACTCCACTGTGGGGAGCAAAGAAATTGAGGATAATTATTTTAAGTGACATAAAGGCCTATTTTGTTAACTTATTTGTTAATGTCACACATTGTGGGTCTTACCTCTAATCAACAGCAATACATTTGATTTGTGATTTGATTTTGTGAGACAAATATGGAAGAGAAAGTAAAAGAAAAAAATCAAAACAAGAAGAAGAAATTATTTTAGTTTTAAATGTGATGATGTACATGTATGATGTGTATCCAGTGGGTGACTCATTTGAATGAAAAGCAAATAGAGTGAAACAAGGTGCTCATATAGACTTGGTTAAACTTTGTATAATCCGCTCTGATGACTTTAGACGATAGACCAACACAGAAGTGGTTAAAAAATAAAAAATAAAAATAAAAATAAATAAATAAAAACTTCCACAATTTATTCTACTGGCGTGTTACAGCTGAGTAACTTGAGAAAGCCAAACTCATATTTACCATTGCTGCATGTTGTATCTCACAGACCCCGGGTCTCCTGGCACTTCTCAAAACTTGGCGTCCTCAGAAAAGTCTGATTTCGCCCTCAAGTGGGGAACTTTCTCCTCTTCAGTGCTGTCGGCTGTCTGAGGTGATTCACGGTCGGTGTTCTTTTCACAAACTTATCATCGCCGTTGGTGACAGTTCGTAGATGTACGGCGGGAAAACAGTCACACACACACACACATTAAAAAAACAACAACAACAAAAAAAAAAAAAAAAAACAAAACCCGAAAATCTCTGAGTCCGGGCTGCTTCACTCAGGGGAAAAAAAAAAAAAAAAAAAAACGCGCGTCGGGGCGTTTTGGAAACGCGTCGGTCTCACGGAGAGGAACGCACGACCACGTCTCTCTGTCCCCCTCTTCTTCTTTTCTCAAACCGTAAACTAAAGCCAGGGAGACGGAGGGGATCGCTGACAGCCAGACGCTGGGGTTGTAACTGCTTGTCCTACCTTGAGGGAAAAAAAAAAAAAAGAAAGAAAGAAAAAAAAAGGGGGGGAAAAACGCCTTCCTACACTCCCCCGATGGTTTCCTTGTGCAGAGTCAGCGCAGTGCGCCGAGGAGAGCTGCGGACGGTCCGGGCTGGGAGAAGGTGGCCGCTGTGTTCTGCTGGGTGAATCAGACCAGTGTTTTACACGCCGTGTGTGACTGTAACCCGAGCGACTCTGGGTCCCATAGACTTTCTGTGCCCGATGAGCTTTTTCTTTTTTTCTTTTTTCTTTTTTTTCTCTCGACGTTATGTCAGGATGAAGAGTCGCGTCAATGTGCGACGAAATTGTGCCAAAAAAGCCTCAGCCTCGAGATAAGCAGTGGCATAGAGTCGCGCCTTTCAGCTCGTGGAAACTCCTGAAAAGCAGCAATGATAGTGATATTTTTTTTTTTGTTTGTTTGTTTTTGTTTTTGGTTTTTTTTTTTTGTTTTTTGCCTGTGTGTGTTTTGCTCACATAGTCATTATAAATAATATATTTCAAACAGTGAGAAAACTGATAAAATGTGGTCAAATAGACAATTAATAAGATAAAATACACACAAATGTTTTTTATTATTATTATCACTGAAATGTGATGTGAACTTTTTGGTAATTCACACCTCAGTTCATTTTATACTGAACAAACTTTTCACTTTATTCACGGTGCGAGCAGATTACACGCACGCGCCACTGCGAGGGTGCAAGCGTGCGCGCGCGCACACACAAACCTACACACATGCAATCACGTGTTTTAGGCACTTGGAAATAAGTTCATGGTTTCTCTGTGTACTGCAGGGATGTGACACTGATTTTCTAAGTTGTGTCCCTCAGATCCCTCAGAAGAAGTGGGCGCGCTCATTAAAGTTTCATTGTGCACTTGTTTTTATGAGGATTTGCTGAACATTTGACTGAGACATCTCAAGAGTGAGGAGTTGAAGGAGTGAGGGGTGTGTGGGTATGAAGTGTGTGTTTGACTCAGTGTGTGTTTGTGTGTGTGTTTGAGGATAGAGTGGAGCAGAAAGAGACATGCAGCGCTCCTCAGAGTGACTGCTTGCCTCAGCCTGGCTCCTCCACTGGGGTGAGAGAGGCAGCCGAGTCCCAGGGCAGTCATTTCTATCAAGTCAAGCGTCTGGAAGCCCCACTTGCATGTTTGGTCAAGGGGTAAATAATAGATCAGGGATTAGGCTTGTGTAGAATTCATTCCAGGGTAACAAGCTACTGAGGTCCCAGGATATGCATATTCATTCCTTGGCCAAGGCCGTGGGAGAGCGAGGACCATATGCCTGTTTGTCAGAGGGCTTAGATTGCTAATTAAATGAGATATTACATACTTATGTGAGCAACAAAACAAAAAGCCTTTAAAGGATTGTGTAGGAAATAACAATGTTTGAATCTATTTTGTGCCTACTTCAATGCTTTGATGCTGCTTTAATTTGAGTCAGGAAGTGTTTTCTATTCAGCAGTGTTGATCGACACCACTGGACCCCTGGATGAGTAATATGACACGAACTGCACATCAAAGCACAACATGACCTTTTTTTCTTTGCTGTTAGCATGTTGCCAAACTATCAGATAAAAAAATCTATGTTATGACAAACAAGATGTGTGATGGTATAGTTTTGATTGTGGGTGTGTGGATAGCCATGTATTTTTAGCTTCTGGTTGTCTTTTTAGTTCATAATCACTGGAACACTTGCGCATGTGTGTTGATGGGTGGGCTGCATTGCATGATCAGGGTCAATCACTCCTTTAGCTTCTTGTTGCTGAAGCAAAAAGTTAAGTTAGAAATAACTGGCTAATGTTCTGATACATCTAAGATCAGTAACTGGAGGGCATGTGTTGTACTGGACAGAAATTACAGCTACACTAATTTACCACAGCTTTGTTTTGGGGGAAAAAAAGTTTCTCAGCAATATAAGGAAATGTTTTAATCTTCTAGAAATGTTCATCCCAAACAAATTTGCAAAATGTTTCAAACAATATCTGCTTATAGCAAAGAATGCATGATTAATGTTTTGATGGTTGTGGTAGATAATCACAGCATTTGAGGTGAGGTCCCAGTCTATGTATGAAACATGACATTTAACATTTAAACTATCGTTTCTTTGCCTAACCCTGTTAACCACACCCAAGTTTCAGGACACAAACCCTGGTTCATCATGGTCCAAGTACCTAAGTATCTAAGTTTTTTCACAAAATGTGTCAGGGAAAACAAATTAGTTGCATGTCAGCTGAATTCCTGGGACACAGGGCTGCAGGAGCCCATTTGGTAACCCCCCACTAATATGCCTGCATTGACCCAGTCAACCCTGTAACATTTACACCATGTGTTAAGTGAAAGGTACTGGTTTGGTTTATGGCACAAAAGAATCATGACTTTGTAGGTCTACAGGAGGTCTACAGGTGACTCACTTTAATTTAATACAGGCATCTACAGCTGTTTTCCATACAAAACTACAGTAACTGTGTGTTGGTCTCTAAATTTCCAAAATGTTGGTGGTCAGACAACAGCACAGCTGAACACCTCCTGACGGATGTGATTCACTGCGCAGCCTGTGTAGACACAAACTCAGAACTATTACTTCAGTCAGTAGCTTGTAGTTTATTTTTCAATTGTAAAATGTGCCACACATTTTGTTTATAATTCTTTGAAAACATTTGAGAAGTTGTTGTCTATTGTTGTTTTTTTTTTTTTTAAATATTGTTGGCTGTGAAAGGTGTATATACTGGTATCAGCCCCAAAGAATCTATTATCAGATATACCAGCTGTGCATCAGCCCAGCATTTAAGTAGACACAGACATACATTGTCCCTTGGACACATAACCAGTAACGGCAACTTGATAGAGAAAAAGAGTATGTGTTTATTTGTCCCTGTGACGGGATCCCACTGTTCACTAATTACCCAGCGGGACCACTGATAATGAGCTATTGAACCTGTTACTGAAGTGTTCTACCCCCTGGGATGACCATCAGCTGCTGCACTGCACTCGTGGATCCATCAAATCCACAGAGGTGCTGCTGTTCATTAAGTTCCAGTCACTACCGAAGCATAGAAAGGTCCAGAAAGGTCATTTGGACCATTCCCAGGGACCCAGAAGACTTTTCAAAGGACTGGCTCATACTGCAAGTTCTCTCCAGCAATCAAGAGGTAGTTAATGGCTCCAAGGGTGTTTCTTTATTACTTCTACCAGTAGCTAGCAGTTTCTGACGACAGTCAAACGGCACATTTACTGTAATTTCATCTTTTCTTCTTGTTAAATAATATGCTACCATCATGTCAAATTAAATTTATTTTTATGGCCCCAAAGCACCAATGTGTCTCAGAGGGCTTTACATAAAACATCTTCTATTCTTCAACTTTTGGTTTGGATAAGTAGAGAAAAGCCACAGGGATCATGAAAAAGGGAGGAAACAATTTATTGAACAACACTAGAGTTAAACTTTTGGCTAAAGAGACAGTTCTATGCAATATTTTCTTACTGTGATTTCTCCTAACTTATAGAGGGGAAGGAAGCACCAGTGTTGGGAATAAGTAAAATACTTTTCTCATCTAAAAGCTGTTTTCCAACTGGACAATATTTATTCAGGGCGATCAATGTCCCATGTCCTTGGTCTCCTCTCTCATACTCAAGGGAAATATGAACTTAAATACAACCCCACCACCTTAATTTACCCTTTCACCAAGCAAAGGACAAGCTCTCCAGCAAGAGCCCAAGGGAAATAGTCTGACTCGTTGTTCCCACACACATCCTGAAGGGGCTACCCGGGGTTGGGATGGCACACTAGTTGGGTGAGCCGTGGCACCATGGATACACACAAACACACAGACACACACACTCATACACTGCTGCCTCGAGGAGGTGGGTCTTGTGTGGATCAATTCCTTCTTTATGAGGGCTGTTGTCTGTTGAGGATAGGACCAGAAGGTCATCAGATGGGAGTCAAACAGAGGTCCACAGCAGCTCATAGGGGCTGGGGTTAGGATGCGAACAAGGGGCCTTGTGCACACACAGCATGTTGGGGAGGGTATGTGCGGGGGGGGGGGGGGGGGTGCTTGTGGGAGGTCAGTGACATCACATGCATACATAAATGCACATGATGGAAAAGAAAGAGTGTTAAGGTTTGTGGTGAGGCAAGGTTTTAAGCTAGAACAGTCTGATTTAGGTGCACAGATATTGTATGTCTAAAGGGTGGAGAGAGGGAAGAGAAGAGGTAATCAATGGTTTCTCTGTCCTGGGGTTTTGTAAGGCACTCCAAGGTCTCACAGGATCCAGCATGAGGATGGCTCATGGTTAGGGTCAAGAGTAGCTGATAATTCTCCCACAGACTCCACTGAGAGATGTAATATCCTTCCTCGGGGCATTGCTTGAATAGAAATGTGTACAAACAGATTTTAAAATGACAGCAATTTAACATGAATTTAGTGAGCAATTTCAAAGCTTCATGATGGCCAGTTTCAATTTCAAACGGCACTCGGTGTGATAGCCAAGCTTGTTATTATCTAATCTTTTTCAACAAGAAAACATTAGATGCTGAGCAAATAGAGTCATCAGCTGCACTACAAAGTGACTGTGTTCAAAGAAATACTGTAACTCTCACATGTTGGAGCCTGTCTCATTTCCATGCAGTGGGAGTGATGTTCTACTAAACACAGTGCTGGTTTGACATCCCAGCTGGCATTTGTACAATCAATGTTCCTTTAAAGCTGGGGACTTGTGACGCTTTAGTATCTATTGTCATCTCCCGCAGTTCTCAGGTTCTTTCCTCCCTCAGCATCAAAGCTAGGCCACATTAATGCAGACAATATCCCCACTTTACCTGAGGCAGCAGGCGGAGACTGTGCTTTCACAATTCTCCATGGAGTGTCATGTTTTTCCCCGGGATGTGCCTCTCTTCCTTCCTCTGTCAGCATCGGCACACCAGGGCTTGTCATTTGGTTCTTGAATTTTTCATGCAGGTGCATTTGCATGATCGCAATTCTGTGTCACTTGAACTTCCCTGTGACTCAGCTGAGGCAGAACAGAAGTGAGACAAGCATGCTTATTGGGATTGTCGATGCAAGAGCTGTCTTGTTTCAAGGGGTGGCTCTTTGCATTTAAACAGTTGGGCAATTAAACACGAGAGGCCCACAAAGACAGCTTCAAACAAGAGTAGGTTAATGTTTGCTGTTGTATTCTTTGCATTTGCTGCCATTCTGTGGCATCCAATAAATATTATATATATGTTATTTCACCTGCATGAACAGGGCACATAATCTCAGAAGCACAACAAAATAGGTTTGATTTAGTTGTATGCATTGTTCCTTGTGTGTTATAAATGACATTCATCATATCAAGACTAGTCACCTGTTTCTGCCAGGGGAGTAAATTTAATCACTTGACCATCTCTCTTTAAACACCCCACAGATCATGATAGAGAATAAAGATTAAAATATCCTTTGAGCTATGATTCATGATAACAGATAAGGATTTTAGAGATCCCAATTAAACTGAGAATGAAAAGGAATCCTTCAGGGGTCAGTCTCTTTTCGGTCACAAAACCACCATTCCCATGATTTCTACGAGACCAGCCAATGATTGAGTGTTGAATTAAAGATCTGCTCTTCATTCAGGCTTCTTGTCTATTATAGCACATGGTTCCACATGAGGTTACTGTAATTCAGTGTATTATCAGAGATGACAATTGCCTCTCTTGGATAATCTCTTCATAGATTATTTTGTGTGACATTGGATTAATGGTTGTTTATAAGCCAACTCTGTGACCTCATATGTGCAAATTAAAACAGTGGACAGAATAAACTAAATGAAAGACAAAATGAATTGAAAATGGAGGAAGCACATGGTTGGTGCTCTGAAAGAGTGCTTGGTTGAGATTTTCCTTTTAGGTACCTAGAATGCTCTTAGATCTGGATTAATCTGTCATTAGTGGCAAAGACAACAAACACTTAAAGGAAGGCGATACAGACATAGGAAAGTGCAGCAGCAGGCACTGTTAAAACATGGTGGAACATGCCTGTGTCGAACATGCAAGCAACTGGAAGTGTCTGGGGCCAAATTATATGCATTTGATGATGAGAGGGGGGATCGTTAGAAGATGATACTTTTGAGTTACCACCAACTGCTTTAATGTGACTTTCTATTGACTGTATTTTGCTCTATGATCTGTTTTTTTAGTTATCAGTTTTAACACGTTTTAACATCTCTTGTGAAAATGTATTTTCAATCCCTGCTCTGGATCCTTTTTTTTTCATGATGAGACAGAGAGAGAGTGGGAGAGAGAGAGAAAGGGAGAGAGAGAGAGAGGCATATTCTTAGATACCATGTGTTAGTTTGTGTGTCTGAACAAGAAACAGGGGACAGGCAGATGTTGTGCATTATGTACCAGTCTATTGCCTCTAAAATTGTTCCGCAAATGAGGATCTTAATGAGAAGCAGTGTTCGTGGGTCAAGGAACAGCCTAATCATGCTAAGTCAATTGCATCTTTTCTGTGTGTGTGTGTGTGTGTGTGTGAGTGAGTGAGAGAGAAGAGGGAAGAAGACAGAGAGAGAGAGACAGTGAGCAGATGAACCAACATTTGTCTGACTGAGAAGGAGTGCCAGTCCTCATATTTCTTCATTTCCCTCTCTCACCCTGTGCTCCATATCTGGCTGGACACTTAAGTACATTAGCTACACAATATGGAGTTGTCTTGTCTTACCAGCAAAACAGATGTCAAACACGCGTCTTTGTTCACTTTCCCTTGCTTGCATCCAGCTCGCAAAGTTCCCATTGTGGAGTCAAGATTCAAAATTTATGGTCATAATGTCTTTGACCTCACAATGGATCATTACAAACATATAAAACCAGGCAAATAGCCTACCAACAAGGGGACGGAGGAAGTGCATCTATTGAAATAAAAAACATTTTAAACATAAACTACCATATAAAGATCAATATCATATCTCACTGTCATTTCTCTTTAGCATCATCCATGTGGCTGTTGAGCTTTGGTATAACAACAGGGATTTATAGCCTTGTAAAACTGCGCTTGCAGACACAGGGGAACGCTCATTCTGTGTAATAAAAATGACTATCATACATCTGCAACAGGGATTTGAGATTGTGTCTGTGATATCGCAAAAGTTTTACAACATTTCTCCTACCATTGAAATGTCATTCATTTTAAATTAATGTTATTGTAATGTTGACAGTCATATTTGTTATGTCATGTTATGATTATTTGTGTAACATTTTATTAATTCATCTATGATTTAGTCTTCTTCTTCTTATATTACAGATTTGTTTTTCCCTTTCTTCCAGTATTTATGTTAGTTAACCACTGGCAAAGCTCTTAAGACAGTATAGTCTACAAAGCCTTAAATGTCATTCCAATGTTATCAAATGTTTTTGATAGTTTATTACTGTTTGAGAAACAGTTGCACTGGTTGTCATCAGATTGAATGAAAAGCAATAAATCTTCAAGTTGGTGGAAATAGAATAATACAGTCACGTTATTAATTGTGTTGATGATCTTGTGATCTTGAGAGACATGATGTTCAAATTAAATTTGGCTACTGCAACAGATTAATATGCAAAATGAATATGACTAATTGTTTTGAAGGATTTTTAATGGATTTTCCACTCTCCAAAACATATATAGTAATTTAGGTGGATTTCAGGATTGGAGAGGTTGTCACTGTTTACTTAAGATCTACCCAGTAAATTTGGTAATTATCCTAAATGAAGAAAAGAAAATTCAACTTTATTGTCATTGCACATAATATCCACGTGGCAACAAAATACAATTTAGCATCTATTAGAGTAGCAAACAAATGTACACAATGAACAACAAACCAGTGCATTAGAGTAAGAAGCGATATAAGTGCAAAATAAACAAATCCAAAAGTGATTAGGTGGCTAGAAAAAGTAAATGAACTCTTCATCCACATCCAAAGCATTAGATGATTAGGAATTCTCTCATATAGTTATTTATAATTTAGAGGCAATGGATTTGACCCATGGTGGTCTGGACTTGGTAGTCGTTGCTCAGAGTTGGTCTTGATCTTAGCTTTTAGTCAGCTAAAATGTGCTTCTGATGAGAGCCCATGGGAAACATGAGCTGATTCAAGAAGTCACAACCAGGGCAATTCATGCCAACCAATATGGGCACACGGTACAGCTTAATGAATTTATGTTAAATCTTCTGGCCCCTGTGAAATTGCAGGGATGGATTTCTTGGACATGAATCACTGGAGAAGTGTCTGATCACGGCACGCCATGCATGTGCACACAAATTACATTATTAGTCAATGGTTCCTGTTGTGATGAATACATCCAGCAAATACTTTGAATACCAATTTTTCAGTCTTTAAAACAAACCACACCAAACATACTATTACTGTAGTTGTAAGATCAGACCAACCTTCTTCAAGACAAGACCAAAAGAGCCCTCTTTGAAATGACTTAATCCCACACCAGAACCCAGATGTGATAATATAAATACCAATTGGGTGTCCTTAGTATGGAGGTAATAAAATAGGGTTTCAACACTAAATATTATAGTTGCCAAGATTTTGGCACAAATATATATGCGGTTGCTTTTTGATTGGACAGGAACTAAATACAACCTTTGCTGAAAAGTTTTGCAGAGATGCTCAAACTTCTGCACACTGCTGTCGCTGTGTGCGCCACTTGAAACACCCTGTAGGACCCCTCAGGGTCCCCGAACCCGCCATTGAAAGCCAACGTAGTGCCGTACGTGAAAGACAGCTGTCGTGAAACGACGCGAAACGGAAAACAAGCGGGCTCGTTTGAAAGGAGGAAAGCTTCTCCGTCGTTATTGACAACCATATTTTTTTCGCTGGCAAAGTTTGCCGAGGCTTTGTGGAAAGTAAGGCTCCTGTAAATTCGTTATAGTGGACGGTTAACTATGCTTTCACTGAAGCAGGTCGCGATATTGTTCGCCACGCTGAAAACCGCTGACAGAGGAGAAGAAAGGGAAAATATGAACGTTTGAGTGGCTAACGTTAGCAAAGTTAGCTTCAGTAGCAGTGTCCTTTGCTGCTAACGTTCAAGCTGCTGCCACAGGGTTTATATCTACTTGGTTAGCGAGTTATTCAAACAGATAAGAGATAAACTGTGTTCACGTTTACTGAAGAGCCTCCCGGTGTGCTCGCCTGCATCGTCCTGCAAACGTGCTACACTGGCTAACGTCAGATTATTAAAACAAATCCGTCGCCTATATCGCTTCCAAATGGATAAAACGAGTCACAAACGGGGCTCACATGGCGATAAAGAGCCATTTGTATAATGTCGTGTTATTTATCCACTGCTGCAAGTGTTACTAGTGTCACGAGGCACCAAACTCATGTCAGTTGTTATTTTGGTTCCCTTTCAGTCCCAACATGTCCTCCAACGACCACACTCGCATCCTGTTCTTGGAGGAGCAAGTGAAGAGTTTATCAGATGAGCTAACGCAATGTCAGGTATGTATGAATGTACAGTCAGCTGTCAGTTTATTAGGTACACCCAGTTAAAACTAATGAGGCAGTCTTGTTGAGTTACATCTTCAGAGATCATCATCATGCAGAGAGACGTTTCTGTTATTTAGCCCATTCTCACTGATATAAACGGTCAAAATAGTAGAAACACCTGTGCGTAAGACAGTTCAACATCACCACAAACTGCGGCCTCAAAAACTGCGCGAATAAGCGTCTCAAATAGTTTCAGCGCAAACTTAACATTATAACCTTCTTAAAGCTAAGATTTGTTTCAGGGCTGTTATATGAAACCACTTTAGTTGTACCTAGTAAACCACCAACCGAGTGTATGTGTGTGTGAGGGATGTGTACACATTGATGTAATCTGCAATCTGGGAAGGCTACAACCAACCATTATTTTCATTATCGATTAAGTTGACAATTATTTTTCTGATTAATTGCTATAATTGTTATAATTTCCCACATACCATGGTGACATCTTCAAATGTCCTGTTCTGTATGAAATATCTGACAATTTTGCAGCAAAAATAAAAAAAATGATCTCATTATTAAAATATTAATGTTTGATGATGAAATGATTTACTAATTGGTTAAAAGAGTAATCATGAGAAACACAAAGGCTTCCTTATAAGTGAACTGATGACAGCAAGTTCAATCAACAAATGGCTGTGAGGTCCGACCTAACTCTCTGATTGTACACTAATGCAGCAATAAAGGGTAATAATATTTGTCATTTGGCTCTAATTTGTGCATGACCTGCTTTAATGGGCCTTGTGAAGCAATGAATGAAACATGTTATTCTTGTCAGTGTAATCCCCCCCCACACACACACACACACACAGTTTATAATCTATCAGACAATGACTGCCCATTTTATTAGATTCCAAGCCATGTGTATTTACCATTATTGTCATTTTTGATCAGCCGAAGACTTCTGACCATTTAACGTCATTAAATGTAGAGAAGGGATTCTGGGGAGATAACAATGAATGCTAGGAAGTACATCATTCAGCCGTATCTAATTTTTACACAAAAGACATCTTATCATTATAATATTGTTGTTCATGACCAGCAGTTGACAGGTGAAATTGAAAAGCATGTAGAATTTTATGTGCTTTTATGAGTTTTCTATACTTTAAAGATAACTTTACTAACGTTCATAAAGTGTATTTTGATTGTTCATCATTACTCTTTTGTTCCGAAAGTATGCAAAGTTACTGACCATACGTTATTGAATGTTCAGCAAAGACAGTAAATGGTGAGCAGCAAATATTTGGAAACCTTTCACCTTCACTTTGTAAGTCAGTGATTGAGTTAGGGTGTCCTTGCATACTCACCACCAGGTGGTGCCTAATAACATGGGTGAACTGAACACAGCAGTTCTCACTTTGCATATCCACATTACCTTGCCATACAGGTGTTTAGAGAGCTGTGGGGTTCAGGTGATGTGTTACATTTGAGTTTTATTAAGCTATAGGTACCACTGAGCACATAGGGCAAGAACATTTGCTGTGGTCTGTTTGACTGTAACTGCACTTGTGCCTTTGCCTTATTGATGTTGTGTATAAAGTTTCGTTTGAGTTGATGTTAACTTTCTCTTTCTATTTATTCCACTTACAGTCCATAATTTATATAAACCACTTGTGGTGAAAATCCATGTGTGCACCTTTGTAATTTAATTAAAAAAAACAAAACATTTTCTTCTTATTCATTAGTATCGTGTAATGGAGTATTTGATATAACTTTAAACAACCGTAATATCAGTGTCTAAAAATATGATGCATGTTCAGGTTCAGGGTTTATTTCATCAGGGTTATGAAAGTGGCCTCTATATTTTTTCTCAAACATTTTTTGTAAACTGTATTTAACAAAGACAATAGTTGTTCATTTTAAAAGTTAAACTGAATTGTGAATTGTGTTTCCAATCTTGGGGCAGTTTACATGACTATTTCAACGTTCATATTGCAAATTGCATATCACCCTAAATGTTTCTGAGAACTGCTCTTATTATCACTAAATCTGACTTTGTCCTGCAAACATTTTTGCAAATGTTTTCTGCCCATGTTGAAATGTTTTCTTTCATTTTTAATGCTCTAGTTCTACAAGTTAACCTGTGACACTTTCTTCACTGTACTACTGACAGTTCCTTCGCCCTTATTTTAAACTGATATGGAGCCGTCCTTGGTGGTCATGTCTAGAGCAGAACATCAGTGATTCTGTCTATCTAATAGGGACTTTAGTTGTCCAGTGTAGTATTTAAGTAGTGGCATTAGAATACCATTGATGTCTTAAGTCTCTGGCAAGATGTACTTCAGGACGGCCATTAACTACAAAGAGTCTCATATGCCGACCAGCAAATGTTCCTACTAGACCATGCTAATTTTATTAATATGTGGCTGAATTTCAGTGGTTCTTTTTGGTATGTTTAGCCCATGGTGTTTCAGTGTCTAGATTCAAGATGAATAATTCAGCCTTCATCAAACGTACATTCAGTGCATCTTTAAATACACATATGTCAGACGAGACCTCTTGATGGGGGTCCTGACTGAACACTTGTCTTTGGATTGGCTAATGACAGCCAAAGGCCAGGCAGAGGGAGACCACCTATTTCAAGTCAACCATGCTGCCTAATTTCATCGTTAGCTGCATTGCAGGGTTGATTTGGTGAGATCTCTATCCCCCTTCACCTACTCTGTATACACACACACACTTACATACAGATGCATACAGAGACAGAGATCTACGGTCCTTCCACTTTATATGTTGAACTCATGGTCTTATCAAGGTCTGCTTCTGCCATTTTAGTAAATAATTGATTAGACACTTTTGAAAAGGGGGTTAAAATTCATATACTAATTGGAGACCAGTAGATTCCAGTGGGAGGGATGACTTTTATCTTATGATGATGTGAACATAATTTATCAGATAATTTTATATTAAGTCGATTTGGTATAATTCTGTCTTTTAATGTCAGAAAATGTAGTTTTTAGATGTCCCTCATTAAATGTAATGTAGCTTAAAAATGTGTGAAAAACCAGTGAGACAATTTGAATTGGAAATGTGTCAGGGGCTGACTGGGTTTTTCTACTTGAAGATGACTCTCTCTGTCATCAGCTTTGAGTTTCTTTGGGGCTAGTTACTTTGGAGCTGTAGTGGAAAACATATCCGGAGAGCAATTGATTAATAAAGAAAATGCAAGCTCGACTGCTGTGTTTTGATTTGGATCCCAGCTCTCCCCAGTCATAAATAGTGCATAATGACAAGTGTCAATGCTTGCTCCCCTTGAGTCGAAGGTCACATCTCAGCCATGGATATTCCTGTTAAGAGAGGCTCGTGATTAGAGGGGGCAGGCCAGATCAAAAACTATTTTGTACAAGATGTTTAAATTATTAATTGACTGCCCCTTATGTCGTATGCTAATGGCATTGAGCCTATTTAATTTTTTGTTTTTTAGTGAGAAAAGCTTAGATGTGCTGTGGCTTTCCTGTAGGCCTTGCTGCATTTTAAGACATATTTATCAAGAGCTATTTATCTCAATTAAGAATAACAGCTGTTGACTTGCTGAATCCTTTATTTACGCAGGCAGACAAGGAGTTTGTGTGGTCCCTATGGAAACGCCTGCAAGTGGCAAATCCAGACTTGACCCAGGCTGTCAGTTTGGTGGTTGAGCGGTAAGTAGATTCATCTTTAAAAGTGCTACCTGAGAAGCTCAACAGCTGAAAATTCCTTTATCTCACAAGTGAAGAGAAATATGTGTGAAAGTCGTTCAAGGGGTGTTTAAGGCACCTTGGCCATTCTACTGGGGTTACGACGGAATCTGGTGCAGATGCTGATTTAAGCCTTCTTATCCCCGGTCTAGCAGTTCAACCATGGAAACCCTTTTAATGAAAACACTCTTCCTCTGCCGCTCCCGTACTGGACAGTTGAAACACTTCTGCCAAATACTTGCCTTTATCGGATAAATTGTGAGATTGAATATGACCTCTTTTGCAGGGTGGCTAAGTTATATAAAAAACAGTGGCATGGGAACTTTCAAAAAAGATGGAGAGAGGTACAAGCTACCTTGATGTACAGCTGGAAAAATTAAATATATTTTTCCCTATTAGGGAAAAAATGTTACTTTAAATAGTTTTTGATGCAGATGTCACTGCACTTTGAACAGTTCAGTTCAGTAGTTTTTTTCCCTCTTGGTCCAAATTACATTGATATTGCAAAGCTTTATGTTTCTACTGACTTTTGTGGATACATTAGAATGATATTCTCTCTGTCATGGGTGTTTATCACTTTATGCTTTTTGAGGTCTGTCAGTCGTAGCTAGACCCTTAATAGAGGTAAAACATGGTGCAGCAGTGCGCAGAGAGTTCCTCAGTACTTCTGCCTCTCATTCCTTCTCCACACCCTCTTCATTCCTTTATGGCCCCTTAGGAAACCCATCAAAGTATGTTGCTCTGCTGAGACTGGTGGGGGAACATGCATCCAGAGAGTGTATGTGTATTGTATCACCTGATGCGCAGGAGAATATTGACATGGTAATTGTGTCGACTCCAGTCAAGCGCTGGTGCCCACTGGGAATTGCCATTCACCCACCCCTCCTCTTCCTGTGCGGATCTTGTTGAGTGATTGGTTGGTTGCTCAGGACATGGTGAACACAGCCCAATATACAAGGAGATGTAGCTACAGCCAGCCAGAGTTCCAGCTCCTCCAGGGACACCAGATACTTATTTCAGCGTCTACCAGGGGAGAGGTCTGATCAGAAGAGGCAAAGAGACGAGAGAAAAGGCCTCGAAGATGGGAGGTGTAGTAGGAGCTAGTGATGAGTGGAGGGAATGGAGGGCCCCTGGTGGCCTAAACCAGTTGAAACAAACAGGTCCCCAATTGATGCCTTGTTTTTGTCTCCCTAAAAGTTCATTATGATAAAAGAGGTGCTAGTGGGACAAAAGTTCAGAGTTTGGCACTACAGCACTGTAGTACAGTAGCTATGCCTATGTAGCAAATGAGTGAACAAATCTTTTCATTAATATTTTTTCATTATTTCACACTTTTCTTAAAGTTTAACATTTTGATAAGAATATAATTTAATTGGCTATATGTAATGGGATGTGAATGGATAGTGTTTATTTGCTTGGTAGAGCAGGAACACAAATAATTAAAACTAAAGTTTGAAATCAACTATTTTCTAAGACAATAATGAAAGGAAGGATATATACTGAAAGAGGGGAAGCATTATGGTAGCCACATTATATAGGCAGTATAGTTAAGGCATAGTAAATGACATCAGACCAAACACACTGACTATAAATACTATATATACAAACCTGCTATTTTTGGTTGTAATCTCTAGTCTCTTTATGTACTGTACATTCATTAAAAAAATTAAACAATAAAACACCTTTTTATAGCCATAGTATCCATTGCTATCTGAAGATATTCTTTGCATTTCCCTGTTGTTCTAATTGTTTTCCACACCTTCAATTTTCATGATTGTAGATCATTATGGCCACATGAATTTTTGTTTGCCTTTTCTCTTATTTCTAGTGAGAAGCACAAAACTGAGATTAAGGACAGGAAAGTGTTGGAGATCCTCCAGTCCAAAGACTACACAATACAGGAGCTGGAACAGGTACAGTACTGTTTGGTCTAGAGGGTTGTAACAAATTCTTGTTAGATCTCTGGGACATTAATGAAGGTGAGGTCATTCACCCGTGTCTGAAATACTATCACTGGGCGTTTTTCACTCACTTATCCATTCTAGTTATAAGTTTTCTTATCTAACATTTTACTTACAAATGTTTCTTTTATATTTTTTACTTTGTTGAGTTGTCTTTCATTGAAAATATTATATTTAGTTAGGATTCTTTATTTTACTTCTTACCTTTTCTAGGTTGTCATTACAAAACTCTTTTTTTTGTTTAGTTTTAGATTACTTGAATATCAGGTAAAACTTTAAAATCAAAATGTATTATAAAAAATCATAACCAAAAGACTCTGTGAGTAATTTTAATTGTGCATCTCAAGCTCTTTTTCACTTTTACCTGCTTTCTTTTGCATCGCCCCTTGAGTAATATTTCTTGATGGTATGATGGCTAACGATAATGACATCACTAATGTAATTTACTCCAAATCATCATCCCTTCACTGAAGCATCTGTCAGTCCCCTTCATTAGCGTCTCTCATCCAGAATCGTGTTCGTTCCTAATGAGACTGGCTGTAATGGAGTCATCAACTTGCCAGTGTCTTTTTTTTTTTTTTTTTTTTTTTTTTTTTTTTTTTTTACAGTGCCTTCCTCAGCCATTTTAACACGGATCTAGTGGATACAGTAGTGGCTAATAGAAGCACAAGATATGTGATTATATCAAACTTTATTTCAATGTTAGTTTGAAGGTAGTGAAATGATGCAGTCAGCCAACCCAGTGCAGCATTTTCTCAGGTTTGAGAAATATCCCTTAAATGCAGGGACTAGGTAACATAATCCTCTTGATGGACATGGTCATCATGTTGTGGGTTTGTTGTGAATATTCTGCTTCAATCACTTTTTAGGTCTGACTGATGCCTTAGTGGCCATGACAGCCAACTTGGGTGATCTTGACCTCTGGATAGGGCTACAGAAAGATGACGATTCAATGAAGTCGGGAAGAATTGGCTGCTTACATTATGTACAAGACAAGATTATAAAATGAAGAAAAATAATGGCCTTTTTATTTTGTGTCTATGGAAAAAACATCTTCCTATAGCATACAAAAACAGTGAGTTTTCTACACTGTATGTGCCTCCTGGGAAATGAAATACTGAAACGCTTATCTTTTTTACATTGTTATCAGGCCTTGATTTCCCATGGAATTTTATTCAGTTCAAGAAGGGTTTATTCATATATACTGAATGGGATTTGATCTGTGTGAAGGGCCCTTGATTTCTATAAGGCTATGGTGTAGTGAAAACTTAATTGATCCTAAATAGTTGAGTTGATCTAAATTTATTGTCATTATGACAAATGGAATTTGCCTCAGTGAGCTGATAGTGTAACTTTCAGCACAACATATACAAACTATACATGCGTAAAAAGTATGCAAAAGTACCATAAATGTAAAAGATAAAAACAACTTTAAAGATTATGCCACGGTATCTCTGACTACAAATACACTGATCAGCCATAACATTATGACCACATCACTGAAGTGAATAACACTGATTATCTCATTACAATGGCACCTATCAGTAGGTGGGATATATCAGGCAGCGAGTAAACATTTTGTCCTCGCAGTTGATGTGTTGGAAACAGGGAAAATGGGCAAGCATAAGGATGTCAGCAACTTTGACAAGGGCCAAATTGTGACGGTGAGTCGACTGGGTCAGAGCATCTCAAAAACTGCAGCTCTTGGGGGATGTTCCTGGTCTGCAGTGGTCAGCACCTACCAAAAGTGGTCCAAGGAAAGAAAACCAGTGAACCGGCCACAGGGTCATGGGCAGACAAAGCTCATTGATGCGCATGAAACAAAGGCTGTCCTATGAGGTCCATTCCAACAAAAGTAGCTCAAATTGCATGAAAAAAGTTCTTATGGAAAGGTGTCAGCACCATGATGACACATACAGTTCATCAAAGTTTGTTGTGTATGGGAATGCAAAGCCGTAGGCTGATCTGAGTGCCCACGCTGACCCCTGTCCACTACCTAAAGTGCCTACAATAGGCATGTGAGGATCAGAACCAGATTTTTCTTTTACATCATGTGGATGGCCAGGTGTGTGTGTATGTCTCTTACCTGGGGAAGAAATGGCACCAGGATGCACTATGGGAAGAAAGCAAGCTGGCAGAGGCAGTGCGATGCTTTGGCCAATGTTCTGCTACCTTGGGTCCTGACACCCATGTTGATGGTACTTTAATACATACCACCTACCTAAATATTGTTGCAGACCAAGTACACACCTTAATGGAACTGGTATTCCCTAATGGCAGTGGCCCCTTTTAGCAAGGTAATGCACCCTGCAACTCAGCAAATGTGTTCAAGGTGTTATCCTCCAAATTCACCAAAAATCAATCCAGTCAAGCATCTGTAGGATATGCTGGACAAACAAATATGATCCATGGAGCCCCCTCCTCTGAATTTACAGGACTCAAAAGGCTCTGCTAACGCCTTGGTACCATATATCGTAGCACATGTTAAGAGGTGTAGAGGTTTAGGAGTCCATGCCTCAATTGATCACGGCAGTTTTGGTGGCAAATGGCTGACCTGTACAACATTATGCAGGTGATCATAATGTCATGGCTGATCGGTGTATACATAGTGTAAAGGTTTGCAGTTCAACACAAAATTTATTCAGATTAAGAGTGATGAATGACTTATTTAATTAAAACACTTCTTCAAGCAGCAAAGCAAAGAGATGGTTTAACTCTCCTTAGTCACCCTGTTTGCATTGTTAGTATCCTATAGCTTTTAGCTGGTAAGCATTCATGTTTATTAGTGTTGTTTAATCAATTTATCTGATGCCTTTCAAATTGGCTTTCATAGAAAACAATTTCATATTTGCATTTTTTGTGTGATTGAAAAGAATCTTGTTCTCCTCTTTAAACTGTTGGGAATGAAACTTGCAGGCTATTTGAGAAGCTCATTAATAGCACTTGGCTCTGTGCTGTGTCATCTAGCCCTCTGACAGTCATCATCTCATCCATAGTCTTGAGCCATACATACCCCAATAGTGATTAATTGGTTTTTCCCTCTTTTTTGGAGATGTGATGGTCTGCTGAGTCCACGCAGGATCTCATACTCCTCTTAATGTGTCAGCTCTCCAACTTTGAAGTTTTTTTTCTTCCTGCTTCTCTTTTTTTTCTTCCACCTCTTTCTCTATATACTTCCCCTCACTTCTCCTTTCCATTTTTGTAACATAATTAGCTTTCATTTTTGAACTGCACTGGGAATTTTCAAATGCTAATCTTTCTGTCCTAGACCTCTTAACTTGGCGGAACCCCCTTTTTTTTCCGCTTCTATCAATTGAGCACTACTGGGGTTCAAATTGTTCTTGCCTACCTCATTATCAACGTTTGAATTTATTGTCTGCTCTCCAGTATAAATCTCTATTAAAGCCCCTCTGTTCTTAGCACGGCGAGCTAGGAGTAGTGAGGAACGCTAAATCCACTATCTGGATATATCTGAGTGATTTCCCTCAACATGGCAATTAATTGCATCCCAGAGCACAGTGTTATTTGAGAGAAGGGTGTACCCACAGAAGACTGTGGATTACCAGCCAATGCCAAACCCCAGCTGATGCAGCGTTAAGAGGCCAGCCTCCTCCTACTAAGGGCACAAAGTCTGCCAAAAAACATGAAGTGAACATATACCAGAATCAAAAGTGGGTGGTCATTAAAATGATCGTACCCTTTCTTCTCTTCTCTGTCGTTAAATTGATCATCAAGGAGCTTTATGTGAGTTTTTTTATGAGCTTTTTAGTTGTGATCTACTATAGAATGAAAATGAATATCAGTTAAATCTTAATACTTGAGTGTATGCTGACACTTTCTGTTAAGAACCACAAAAAGTGTATGGCAACTCTCTCTGATAATCAGTTAAACATGTATTATAAGTATTTTTGAAACCAAAATATCAAATATGGTGCCAGGTACTCAAATGTGTGAATTTGCTGCTTGTCCTTGTGTTAGTTCAATTATTTCCTGACACTAGAGCTAACAATCACTTATCAATAAAATAATATCTGAATATCTGACAACAGTCATAAGGGTAAAAGGTATGTATTTTTTCTTAACTTCTATTTAATATTCACTGACATAGTTTTGAGCAATCAGATTTTCATACCTGGTAAATCTTTACGTTTTTGGTTCTGGTATGTTTATGAAAACAAATCCAAACTCTGTTTTCCATTCTTGAAATGCATGATGTAACCTGTGAGATGTATTCTGTCTCTCTTTCTCAATCTGTATTTCCCTCTGTCTTTTTTTTCTTCACACTGTCTCACCGTCTGCCACAGAAAGTGACAGGACAGCAGCAGGAGATCAACAACTTGGTGCAGAGGAGGACAACAGTGGACAAGGAGAGTGCCTTAATGATGAAGGAGCTGACAGCTCTGCGTGAACAACTGGTCAATAAGAATCAAGAACTTAAGGTTGGTGGAACAAATTTTCAGCGCCAGTCTGGGCCTCAGAGTCAAAATTCTCTTCTCTGTGTGGCACTGAACACGACAAGTCCCCCGTGGCTATAGCCACAGGCGTTTGAATCATTTAGAGGAGGAGAGGATTGGTCCGCCTTCTTGAACACAATCTCTATGTCTTTGTGTCTTCTCCCCTCACTTTTCAACCTCACTCTGTCTCACCCTTTTTTGTTTTCAGCTTTCTTTCTTGCTACTGACAACAGAGAATACTTAACAGCTGGAAAGTGTGTGTGAGAAAGAGAAAGAGGGAGAGAAAGGAAAGCAGGTTGTTAACTTGCAGATAAATACTTAATGACTGCTTCTGTGGGTGAAAGTGAAAAGTGTGCATGTGATGGTGTGGCTTCTCCCTAATTATGCTTAGATGGGACCCGGCTATGATTAATTGATAAAGGAATGATCCTTACACAGTCTTGGTGAGGTCTCATGGCGAGAAATCGTAGGGGACAGCATCAAAGGAGACCTAGGTTGAGTCTAATGGGTCTTGCAGCAAGCACCATTCTCATTAGGAGCCTGTCATTAAAGCTGACAGACTGGCCCCTGTACCTGCATGAGCCCAGATCTTGCAGCACAGCTCGGCCCATACCAACCAACATCTGGCCGTGTGGGCCCAGTCATACAGCACAGGTGACCTTGGCCAATCAGTGGCCCATGCAGGGGGCTCCCGCAGAAAAGCCGGTCCACTGTTTACATATTCATTTCAGCCTCAGCCCCATGGGTTGCTTCTCTTTTTGCATCACATCTCTTTCTTTTCTCATTTTCTCAGTTTGAAACGCTACTTTTTCTGTTTCTCTCCTTTCGTCACAGTTGTTTATTTGGCCCTCATGACCTCCCACTCTCCTCCTCATACACACACCTCTCTTATCCAGGAAATGAAGATGGAGTGTAGGAGGAAAGGGGAGGAGGAGCGGCAGGTGGTGCAGGCTCTAGAGGAGGAGAAAGAGGGATTAACTTCCCGCTGTGCCGCCCTGCAAGCTGACCTGGAGGAGAAAGAGAGGCAGGCCAACAGCCAACGAGACCAGAGGGATGCTGCCCAGGCCAGAGTCAAGGTATGAACATGGTGACAAGTCCATTCAGGAACACACACCCATACACAAAGTTGTACCCGTCCTCTATCTTGTTCACACCTTGAACTCTCATCCCTCACACCCTTTTCTCCTCAGCATGTAAATGGAGAAAGGTCTCTGTAACAAAGCACACAATTTAAATATGCAGAGAATATATTCAAAGGAAGGAAAAATTATGATTTAACATGGGGGAGACTAGACTTCCTTCCACTCACCTGATGACCACAACTGAAGACTCCACACCTATAAATTTTCATGTCATTTGCATGTGAGGGTGCAAGATTTTGTGGGTTGTTGTGTGTTTTCTGTCATTCATTCTACCCATATGCAAGCAGGTGATTTTCAGAACCTGTCCATTGTTCCAGTAATCATTATTTATTATCAATACTTTCTATCTCTGTGGGCATGAGAAAACCTCACATTCTGCCCATCCACATAGACTAATCATTATGAAACATATTGCTACTCCAGTCAAATGGAGTCAGACAGAAAGTCTTGTATAAGTCAGGGCTGCAGAGTAATTACACTTGGATGGGATGAAGCCCGGCAACTAGTCTATGCACATCCATCACAGCCAAAGACACTCCACCTGTTCCTCATTTTTAGTATCATACATTGATTTGAAAGATGGAGATGGAGAATGTGGGGTGTGCGGTGGATACATCATGCCAATTTGTTTGACATAGCAAAGATTTGTCAAGGAATTTATCATTTAATCCAGTGCATGCATAGATAAAGTATGCCTATTATGTTGTTACCAGTATAGTACACGCGCAAATACGCAATTGCTTAAATAAATGAGCAAATTCAATCAGCAACACAAACGGCCAAAAACTAAAGTGTTTTTTTTTTTTTTTTTTGTCTAATACTTTATTTACCTTCTTGTATTTACTAAAAACTAATTTTCCTTATGGTTATGCCCTTGCTTTTAGTCTCATTTAAACTATCTAGGCTCAGGGACCTTTGTGTGGTGGATGCTACATAATCTGCCCTGCTCTGATTGTTTCTTCTTATTAAAGCAAAGCTGTCCCTAACACCTTGTCTATACCTGCTACATATTGAAATCAGAAAAATAGCAGCAGCTGCAGTCTTATGTTATTGTGCACATCTTGTCCGTTCAGGCAATGTTGTGACATTGTATGTATGTAAGTTGAAAGAAAACAGATTTGGTGCTGATATATATGCTTTTGCTCAGCTAGGTGTTGCACAACGTCCAACAAATACACTAAATCACATTTCCAAATGAAGCTCTAGGCCATGGTAACTCAACACAGACACATATTGAAGAAATTCCTCATCTTGCAAAAAATAAAAAATAAAATAAAATAAAGAAACAAGCTGACATAAAAATGCCAATAGTAAATGTATTGATATTATATCAAAGTGCCTACGGTTGTGAGAAATGCAGAAGTACAAGATATTCAGATGTTCTGATCCTTTCCTATCTTCATCATCAGCAACTACTTCTCAGTGTTTGCAGGTGAAATATATATAGTGTAAAGCCACTCATATCGGATTCTTCCTATGTTTTGTTAATTTTTTTTTTTTTTTTTTTGAAAATGCTTTAAAATTTATGGGACTACTTTACCAGGAGCTGGAGGAGGAGCTACACAATGCCTGGCAGGAGTTGTCTTGCTTGCAGAGTTACAGTAGCAGTCTGGCAGGCCAGCTTTCATCCAAAGAGGGGGAAGTGGCAGCAAAAGACGGACAACTCAGTCAACTTCGGTGAGCCCTACCAACTAAAGCATCGCCCAGAACATTTTAGTGTTTGTTTTCATGTTACAGCAACATCTTTACGTGATTAAAAAAACCCAAAAAAACCCCAGAAAAAAACAACTTTTTTTTTTTTTGGTTTCCTTCTTCGCTAAAGGTAGCATAGATGTGTCCTGTGGAGGCAACACAGCTACATATGTGAAGCAATGTATACAATTGCTTCACATATGTATCTGTGTGCAGCAGCTAGTATATTTCTTTACACCGTGGGGCTTGAGGGTGACACAGATTTCTTCCACTCTGGCTCACCGAAAGCCACTTGATAAGCCCTGCATAGTGGATGTGCTTTAAAAGAGGGAGAAAAGGGAAACAGGGCAGGCTTTGGCTAAGCTTTAGTCGATATGATAAAAACTGTGAGAACCGTAGGAGCCTTAGTGGTAATCTCAACCTTTTTTAACTACTTTCCTGTTTTAATGCCAGAGGCACTCTGACATGTCAGTCACACCAGAGCTAGAGACCATTCGTAAGGTTGGAGTTAGGTGATTAAAGATGTCCTCATATGTTAGTGAGCACTTTGTGGTAATTGCAAGAGATGCAAAACAATTTCAGAAATTAACTAGTAGAAATGTAGACATTGGTGATAAAAGAGAAAAACAATTTTTTCACTGTCCTGGCATCATTGCAATAAAGTCACAGTGTTTTAAAATACAAGCATGTGCATATTCATATAATTTAAATTACATTTACCAAAAATTGTAATTTTTTTGCACTCTTAATATTTATTATAAAACCTAACAAAATAAATGAATCTGAATTAATTGAACATCTTTTAATGTCATTACAGAGATCTTACTTTTCTCACCTTGAATAAAATATAAAAAAAAACACCTCAAACATATAACTTCATTGTATTGATGAAGAAAATAATGGCATAACTGCTCTAGTACACCTACAGTATGAATCTGTATAATGTGTGTGTGTGTGTGTGTGTGTGTGTGTGTGTGTGTGTGTGTGTGTGTGTGTGTGTGTGTGTGTGTAGTCGTGAGTTCACCGAAGTGCAGACTCTATACAGACAGAGCACAGAGCACGCAGCGGAGCAGAGTCATCTGATCAAGCAACTGGAAGGACTCAACCTAGACACACAGAAAGTCCTGAGGAACCAAGAAGAGGCACATACTGCTGACACCACCTCCTATCAGAGGGTACCCTCACATGCACACGCACCACATGCGCCAAACCTCAAACTCATCATTATTATAACCACTTTGTTGCACTCCACTCAGGCCTCACCCGCTGTGGTGATTTATTTCCAAGCTAGCTGTAACCTACAATTATTTTTCTAGTGCCAGAAAAGAAGGACTTTTCTCACAGTATCCTGTTACTGTGAATGGGTTCTCAACCTACCACCCCTCTGTCTGATGACTTTACCACTGTGCCATACACACTCTCCTGCACAGGGAGGGGCCCTGTGCAGGAGAGTCTTGGGGAAATTATTAGTCTTACAACATGAATATTAAGGAACATTTTTGTCTCACTTCATATCATCTTCTTTTTGTTGTCATTTTCCCCTTTCATTTTTCCTTTTCCTTCTTACTTAGATGATCCTGGCATATGTTTTTCCCATTACTGTGGAAATAAAAAAACATCCATATGAAAATACTTGTCAATCTCCATGTTGCCTAATCCCATGAGTGATTTCTGTCTCATCTTTCTCTATACGAGGTCTTGTCCCTGGTTAACCTGATCCATTCCCTCCACCTCTTCACCACCACTCCTGCTCTCCTTCTATTTGCGTGTGTTGACAGCTGTACAAGGAGTTGAGTCAATGCTACCAGGCCCTCATGTCTAGTGAGGCCAACCTCCGTCAGAGTCACCAGGAGCTCAGCAGCCAGCTGGCTCAGAGAGACCAACACATCCTGCAACTCCAGACCCAGCTACAGCAGCAACAGCAGCAGCAGCAGCAGGAGAAAATACAGCTGCAGCAACAACAGCAGCTACAGGCTCAGCAGACAACCATTCACCCATCACCCAACAAACAAACTAACTTTAAGGTAAGCACCCCGCCACCTCTTCACCATCTTCTCCACCAAAGCCCCTCATTTTAGAGTGTATCAAGTGCATCGCAACCCCAGGCTACTCTGCTGCAGAAGGTGTTGAACTTTTATATGCACTTGTGTGGGTATGCACAACTAAACATGTGTGGTTATTATTTCCAGCATATTATATCAATGTCTTTCTTATATAATAGATGCATTATATTATGATACCTCTGTCAATCACCTGTCCAGAGCCAGTGTCTAATTGTCCTAAGGTAGAGAAACAGCAATGTGTAGGTGGATTAGTAGGCACAGTAGTAACTGATAAGCCCCAGCATGGCCTGTGGTGGTGGTCTTTAACTGAGAATCACTCTCTTGATATCACTCTAGTTCACCCTTGATCTATCCATCTCTCTTAGCGGCAGTGTCTTTCATGTCAGCTATCTGATCTTCCCTCGTTCTCAGTCCCAGGCACACATGCACTCCCTGACTGACTTACTTTATCTATCTTCTTTCCCTCCTCCCACCCAAGTACCTGGAAGTCCTTTTAACACACTCTGGTCACATAGCAGAAGAGACAGATAAGAGGTGGAGAGAGGTGATTTAATTGGAGCCCAATACTCTTCTTGAAGATGCTGTTGGAGTTACAGTTCTACATCAGTCAGTCAGCGGGGTTTGGTTTCAGCTCACTACCTTTGAACTGTCACCCCAAGGGAATAGAGGCTGTACTATAAATTTAATGGTGCAGCCACAATTTAAGTATCCTTTAATAACTCCTAATGACATGGTGATAGGTGTTTCTTGGACCACACAGTGTCAAAGACTTGGCTGAGAATAGTAACATGTATCTATAGGTTGTACTCTGTGCCACACGGCTTCATTCCACCCACATTTTAAGGCACTGCATTTGTCATTATAATGAGTCTCTCAGTCCATTCTGAAGGATGACTTTCCTTTCAGTTAATACTGTTTCTTATTGCACATGAACCAACTCTGTAGCTGAAAATAATATTTTTGCAGCAGTTGAGTAATTTCTGTGCCTCCACAGATTGTAATTGTTTAATTTGATTGGTTGATATTTTCTGACAGTGCTGTCCCTAGACTGTGGAAGCTAAAAGATATCAGCTCAAATGTTAAGTGAGTTACAATCGCCCTGTCTCACTTAACCCTGTTAATTTAACCAGCGGTGAAGTATAAATGGATCATTTAGTCGGTAATTAAATACAGTACTGCAGTGTTCCCCCAGTAATTAATACTACATTTAGGGAAGATGCAGTTAGTGCTGCGTGTGTGTAGTGTAGGCATGCATGCATGCATGTACGAAGTGGATGTATTTGTGTGTGCGTGTGCGTGTGCACGCATGTGTGTGTGCGCGTTTGTGTGTGTGTGTGTATTTATCAATTCCACCTTCTCAGTCTTCCCCAGTCAGGTCAGAATAAAAAAGCACCACACATTTTCAGGCTTGATATGTAATTACAAAAGTATTATGTTTATACCCTGTACTAAGAATTGATATTAACTTTTGTTTACTGAACACATGTAGCTTCTGTCTGGCTGATTTGTTTCTTTAACTTTTAACTTTCTTTATCATCAAAGTGAACAGATCGAGTATCCCAAGGTATAGCGCTCAGTCAGGAGGGCTTTCGTTTCCCACTCTGTAATTTCACTGACAGGTTGTGCGTATGTGCGTATGTGTGTGTCTGCATGGGTGCATGTTTGACTAAAGGTGTGTGTATCCGAGCGCATAATCGCAAATTCTGTAACAACTTCCTCCCGAACACCTGTTAAATTCTAATGCTCAGGTTGTTAAGGCAGATTTGATTTTAATTTTAAATGTTTTGGTGGAAGTTACCGTTGGAGGTGATCAAAGTGCTGATCGCTACGGGAGCACAGGGGGGAGACGCAGTGCTCATTTGAATATGGACCAGAGCGACGGCTTTGAACACCCCTCCTGCAGTGGTTTTGGGAGGTGGGTGGAGGGGGGAGCGGGGATAAAGGTGGAGGGTGGGTGAGAGGAATAACACCCATTGTGTGTTATACTTCCATGCTGTGCACCGGGATTGACTGTCTGTTCTCTCCCGTCTTATGCCAAGTTAACTCTTTACAGTACGCTTAACACAACTTTATAAAGGCTTAAACATACATGAACAAGGTGTAGTGTAACCAAACTGTTCTTCCAAGCCGTCTTCTAATATGAATATACTATACTATTCTATACTGTTATCCTCCTATGTCAATTAACCTCACAGGGTAGACATTAGATTAAGAAATTGATGTTGCTTTTCTTTTTTTATCATTTAGTGAATAAAATTCCTGAAAAAAAATGGAAAATGCAGTTTGTAGTTGTAGTAGTTGTAGCAGTAGTTCAAGCTTCAAAATCAAAAATATTCAGTTTGAAGTAATTTTTTTTTTTTTTTTTTTAAAGGACTCAAATTATCTTATTGGAGAATCTGGAGACTTGTTTTTGCTTCATAAAAAACTCAAATGATTAGTCAGTCAAAAAAAAAAAAAAAAAAAAATTGTTTCAACTGTACTGTACTGTACTGCGCTTTATTCAGGTGTGTTCTGTATTGTGTATTTGTGTACTGAAAACAGCTCTCTCCAAAAAAAATGCCAGACTGGAAATGGCCTCACGCCCTCATCTGCTAGCTGTAGGGCCTAGCCAATCATCAGGCACCTGGGTGACCCCCACGCATCGTGTGATGTAGTCTGAACAAACTGCCAGGCTGGGGAGGTTTAGGCTGCCAGGTTGGGTGGTCACCATCATGGTCTAGAAGCAGGGAAGATCTCTCATTAGTGGACAAAAAAATAGCTAGAGTGAACATTAAATCATTTATGACTATTTCCCAAACTGCATCATTGTATTTATTGTAGTCTAGTGTTTGGCTACTGTCAGAGCAGTGCTGTGATTAAAGACCAACATTAGAATCCAATGTAGACCTCAGGCTTTCTGGAACCTTCACCACAGTAAATGAGTGGTAAGTTGTTAATTGTGTGGGCAGTCATTCAAAGCATGGGTTATTCTCTCATCAGTGTTGGAAAATGGAAATTAAGCATGTTCGTTCACTCCAGAAAAGTTTCATCTAAATTTTGGAGAAAGAAGCCCCACTGTCTTTTAAATGTTTGAAAACTTTTTAATAGATTATTTTCACGGTAGACATTTTGAGGTGTCACAGTAGGAAAAATACAAGTGTAAATAATGTTATTTAATGAAAGCTAAAATCCATTTAGCTGATTCAGGTTCTGGGTATTTTTGACTCTGGCTCACTGAACTGAGACTTGAACAGAGCCATCCTTCATGATATAAGTAAAATATGTGCCTTCCTTCTCGTTTGAAGACGGCCTACTTTCACAACTGCTACCCCACTCACTACGGTGCTCCTTAAAGAACTGCACATCTACATCTTGACCTTCAGTGTTACATTGACATTTTTATGCAATTTTAGCACATCATACACAAAATGTTAATAACACATAAAAGTCTCTCATATGATGATAACCTTAAGCATAGAAGCAACGTTTCCCAAGAGCAAAAAGCTTTTCCTCCTCTCTTTTTTTTTTTTTTTTTTTTTTAAATAAATTGATAGAAACCCACATGATACATCTCCCCTGGCTTGTTGAGATGGTTTTTAACATCTGCTTCTGGCTTGTTATTTATGTTAACCAATATAAACACTTTTAGATGTATAATTAAAGTGCTAGTTACACACACATGTGCGCATAAATACACCCACCGTTTTGCCGGGTCACATTTGGCTTAGGTGATGCGTTTCTTTTGATCATCACCATCATTAATGGCGACCATCAAGAGAAAGCGATGAAACCATAATGCTACAAAGAAACATGGAAATTAATTTTTCAACCAACATCTGAACAAACAGAATGAGTTAGCCAGAGGGTTCTCCTGTGTATTTTATACCACTCAACACTTGCATCCATGACCTTTGATTGGACTTTAGAACAGAACAAGGATAGAGGAAAGCACAACAGAAACGTGGATTTTTCAGGCTGTACATGATACTTACCTTGACTGTGCATCAGGACACTTTTAGTCTTCTCTGCTGATCTTCAGGCGGATGTGATGAAAAGCTTGTATGAGTTAGATATACACGAGGTATCTTGACAGTCTTTTTATTTTTTTGACTGACTACCCTATTCATTTGTTTCACATCTGGAACGCCACTTACTTAGCTCAACTGTCAGGACCTCTCTAAGAGCATGTTAAAAATGTATTGCAACCTGCTGCTTTTATTTACATACGCCTCTTCCCATCAGATACATCAATAAGCCTCCTTAAAAATTGTAAATAGGCTAAGATTAGGGAGATTCAAATAATTCAAATAATAAATTTAAATAATGCTTAAAATTACAAAATAAATGATAAAAAAATATTTTTGTCATCCACCTATCTTGTGAATCCTGAGTGTGGGATTAATAAATATTGTTGTCAACATTAGTTTGTGTATGAGCGTGTGTTTGGAGCTGGGCCATGTCCAGAAACATACTAATGACATGGACTCCAGTGGTGTGTTTTACCAGCTCAACTGCTCTCATTAGATGAGAACCTCCGCCTAGCACAGCTCGCCTCATTAATGAAGCACAGCCATGTGCTGCTGCAGATACATGCACTCACTCGTTCAAGCACATACACCCGGGTCAAACAGACTGTGTGGGAGGACCCAGGGCTGTGTACACACACAGACAAAAACATACACGTACCCTACATCCTACTCACTGTGCACTGCCCTTCTACATACACACATATTCACGCATTCTTCTTTGAAGAATCACCATCTTGAATGCAAAGTGCTCTTGGCCTGGTGGGGGGGGGGGGTACACATTGCAGTCCTCGCTTCTCAGGCCTAGCCACAAATCCTGTCCTTCCACAAATATGTGTAAATGTGTTTGTGTTGCATGTAGCCGTGTGTGTTGGTGCGTGTGTGTGTGTGTGTGTGTGTGTGTGTGTGTGTGTGTGTGTGTGTGTGTGTGTGTGTGTGTGTGTGTGTGTGTGCGCGCCTCTGTGTGTGTTTCAGGGGCCCCTCCTGATTATAGCTGCTCCATAATTAACAGTGATCAGATTTGTTTTGTGGCATAAATGGTGCATGTGTAGAACATTAGGCCTGGCAAGTCTCATTTCACATTCAGCTCAAGGGCTCGGCAGCAGACGGGTCACGAGCTTCAGGGAGCACAATCACAAGCCTCGCTCCATATGGTCCTGCCTGCCGCATCCTCACCAGCGAGGGCCGCGAGTGCCAGACAAGTTCCCCCAAGAACCTAATCGTGTTCAGTAATTACCAAGACCGGCTTTTCTTTTTTTTCTTTTTTCCTTCCCTCAGCCTCCCCCCATCACTTGCTCTTTTTTTTCACTGCACCTGCATGCTCTCTTTTTCTTTTTCAATCTTGTGCACTCTCCTGCATTCACTAAGCACCTTGTAATATCTTTATGTTTTCCCTTTTACATCTTTGTTGCTTTACTGTCTCACAGTTTACTTTTTTTTTTTTCAACTTTTTGCTGGATGAAAATCAGGATGGGGATGAGAGAGATTGTGAGAGGAAAAAACTCAGACACTCCCATATCAGTTAATTTCTAAATTGCTTTATGTGGCTGATGCCGAAAAACCCAGTCCGTCCTCCTGACTGCCTGGAAATTATAAATAATTGTAACAGATGCGCCAATATGGCCGGCCTCCAATAAACGAGGCCCCAGATAATTTGACCAACCCCGTTTGACAGGCCAATTTAATAAAACATGAACAAAATCTTCCTCACTAATAATTTATCATCCCCTCTCCTCCCCTTTGGTTAAAGTTGATTACCCTGGCAGTTAACAAGGTCACGCCCAGATGCCAGGTTTCTGATAATGCAATCAGGACTTGTTGGAAAAAAGGTGATGACATCCTGTGCGGTTTTCTTCACTACCTGGACTCACAGTACAGCACAGTTGTGAAGGCCTCTGTTTGTCAAAAGGCTTCGATTTGATATGTTGTGTTGAGAGCAGCAGGTGAGGATGTTGTTTTAAGTTTTTCTCACCTTTATATTAAGGCTTTAAGAAAAGAAAGGTGTGAATATGCACTAAGGTGAAGGAGTCAAGAACTACATAGGTGAGTGTTAACATCAAGATGAAAGGACCCAGCCATCAAATTAGCTTTCAAAAGATGTATATACATGTCCCTTGACTATAGAGTGCATGTTTCTATAAAACTGAACATATTCTGTTCTTTAAAGCTAATTTTTCTTGCTAACACACCATAACATAGGGCCATATAAACTGCTTTGACAGCAGTGGTTAAGCATGAACATTGAATGCCCTGTTTAAGTGACGTGGACATTATAAAAATTGATCTCCTTATAGGAATGTATATGTATGAGAGTGTGCGTGCATCACAACCGCCTTCTCTGTGGGTGGGCCCTCTGCTTTATCCTTGTCCCCTTCAGTTTGTTTTGGTAAACCCCGCTGTGTGCTGAGGTGTGCAGATGTTGCGAGACCTTGGTTAATAGACACTGATAAATAGATGGGCCGTAATAGCACAACCACAATTCTGGAGGTGGTAGATAACTGTCCCATTTCTACGTGACACATCTGTGTGTTGACTTCAGCTTTAATTAATACTATATGTTCCTTTGTTGCTGTGTTGCACCATAGCTAACCACATTTCATTATGGTGCATTGTGATACCGCCTGTATGGGGCAAACTGGTCTCTTGGCATCTTCTATAGATTCTCCTTGTTTAGTCAACCAGCAATATTGTTTTTTTTGTTTGGTTAGATTAATACTATCATGAAATGTTCCAGGCACTAATTGAACTTATAGAAAAGTAAGAAATGGTAATTTGTTTAATTGTTCATGCTCCCTTTTTGTTTATGTTTATGTTTTTGGTGGGTTTTTTTTTTTTTTTATATGGACAACAAATGATAAAAACTATTCTACAGTGGGCATTGATGAGGAAGCAGTCGATGCAAGATAGACACTAATGATAGATCATTACTTACTTACCCTTACCTACATGATATTTACCCTGTTGAATTTGATCCTAACCAAGTAAACCAAATAACCCTCAGTCATAAACATACAACACTCTTACATGTTGTTAACGCATGCAAATTTGGAGCATGTTCTAGATACTGCAGCAGGTTTCCTCGCATTTGCTCTTTCTTTCCAGTCCTCTTTAGTCAGAATCAGACTACAGTTTTGAGTCAATTTAATCCTGATTTATGCCTCACAACAATTGGAGGAGAAATTTGGTGCTGGACTTTGGTCGGTACCGATGTATGGCCGAGATTGTCTGATAATGGGAAGGGTTAACAGATCTGTTCTTAAAGCTCCCGAACTGCTTGCAGACTCATCAGGGAAGCCCTGATGATATCAAACATGAGGTTAAGGATAATCTGTGAAGTTTTTCCTCATGTGTGTGATGCAACAAAATAATTTATAAGGATCACAAAACTTCTGTAGTCTTCACTTGGCATTGCTGTAATTTTGGATTCACAATTTGTTTTGTAACTTATCTCTTGCTCTTCCTACCTCTAAGTCTGTCTTACTTTACTTTTCTTGTGTTCTTGCTCTCAAACACAGACACACACATCTTTGACATCTTTGTTTTTCTTTCCTTACAGGCAGTAGTGTCAGATCAGGCCCAGAGGTCTAGCCCTAACTCTGACCAGGCCTCAGACTCCAGGCCAGAGGACAAGACACTTCAACGCAGGTCTGCCACTTCCGTCAGAAGACAGCAGGTAGATTAGCACACACTATTGCCAATTATGTCAAAGACAGTGCATAGGGCTAACATGCCCACAATTAGCCATTACCACTTTGCTCAGATCAGATCAAAGCCATAGAGGGGGATATGAAGGAAATGGTCTGAGAATCATGTGATTTATCAGACCCTACCTCTGCCAACCTTTGTCCTGAACTCCACAACACACACACAGATGCCCCTCCTACTGTGACCAGGCCGGCGTGTGCTGCTGGTTTCACGCATGCCTTGGGCTCAGGCACTGGCTAATTTACCGCTTCAGCAGTACATTATGAACAAGAAAGAAGCTTTTGATCTTCTCAGTATTCCACTCATAAGTTTGGCAGGACATGTTTCTAGATGGCCTCACTCACTGTAAAGCTGGCCTGAAGACACATTGTTTGATTTATACCGCTGTCCTCATTATAGCCTCAGTGGAAGTTCTTCTGGTCTGGCAGTTTATATAAGTAATGTAATTATCTTGTACAAAATAAATAAATAGTATTGATATCATTTGATCTGCTACCCTTTTCTGGGGGCTCAGCTGTCTTTGCCCAAGGACACACACACACACACACACACACACACACACACACACACACACACACACACACACAAAATCTGTCTGTTGTTATGCACCTACTATTAATTATTAAGAAATATGCCAATTTTGATCTTTGTGCTGATATTATAAATCAGTGGTACTGTAATGCATTTTTCACACAATACATTTTTGATATCTCATTACACTGAATAAAAACATGAATCATGATAGGATTTTTTAAAGTGCAAATAAGTGTTTAACACTGTTTGCATGCATTCCCTATTTGAAGAAGACACTAAACTTGATTTAAACTAATCAATCAAAAATGCCTATGAATCTAAAGTAACTTTTTAGAATTCAGCATCTTGAACCTTTTCAGCAGGTTTACATACCATCTGTGTGTAAGAAAAAAAAATCTGTAATGATAGGATTTGGGTTAGGTTTAGCCCTGCTCCTTCTCACCAGTTGGGATCGGCATGGCACACTATTTCACACATGGCGCAAATAGTGCATATGTAAAATTGTCCCTGTCACACCTTGATGTGCCTGAGCTTCACTTGATATGATGCTGTTATTTTTACCCCTAACCACACAATGGCCTGCATATATTTACAAATAGAATTTTTATGCTTTTTTTTTTCTAGTAATAGAACTTGTATGACAAAATTTAAATTTTAAAATGCACAAAGGATTGATAAAGTAACAGCTGGAAGTTTCTAACTGAAATAAATGGGAGTTTGAGTTTTTTTTTGTTTTTGTTTTTTTTTTTGTTTTTCCCCACCCTCTGAGCTATGAGCACTTTCTACTTGTATTTCCTGAGTGGTGACTACAAAGCTGTCATGTCAATACTGTAAGGCAGCTGGGAGTTATCTAACATTCCTCACTCATGCAGCCCCCAGCCACATGGAACAGTGGCATGTTCATCTCTTCAGCCACAACTTGAATCACCCTCTCCTAGCTGAGTCAAAAGAGCTGTAAAAACATCTGTAAACATCGCATTAACTTCCTGAATCAAGTTAAACCTTGCTGTTATTAAAAACATGTGAACATTTGTTGCTGTAGCCTGCTTAATATCCAAATATGATGATGCTCCAAATAAGTAATAAACCTGATATGCTTCATTACACTTCATTTAAACAACAATTCCAAACTGCAAGGTCAAAAGCTGATGAAATGAGCCTTCTGTGCAGCCCACTGCTACCACCTAGGACACAATTTGCAACTCTTTCAGTAAGTGCCTAAAGTAAAATGTGACTCTTGGCCTAGGTGACAAGCAGTTCACAGCAGTCTACAGTATCTGTCAAACTGATGCTGGCCATTTTGTAAGAGGCAAGTACTTTGTTTTTGTCTACAAAAGAAATATAAAGTGTTTGACTGAAGTATTTATTTCACAAATCATTAGTTCTGTGGACTATGTATCTTAATGGTCCACTATAAGCATAGGTTTGATTTAGTGCAGTTTTCAAAAAGTTTGCACAGTGTTGTTTTCAACCCCCATTTTATTTGTGAACCAGCTTCCTTGAAGGAACTGCTCCACACCACATTGTTTAACACACTACATTCAGTTCTTAGGCTCTTATGTTAGTCAGCTGGTTCCTTAACTATTTTATTTTGTGTGTGTGATGCATTTGGTAGACATTTGCTTTGTGTTTATGTATGCATCCATTCTTTATGTATGCAACATTTGAATGTCAATGCATGTTTGTCTAACTACAGTATACATGCATCTTGTCCTGTGCATGTGTACAACTTTCATATTCGCTTGGGAACCTGAACAAGTTTAGCTTTGAGAGCTCCAGACACACACATGACACACTGCAGCAATCATAAAGAAGCCCATTGATGACAGTGACCTCTCTCTCTGGTAGATGGAGAGAGAGAGAGGGTGAAGGAGGGGGAAAGAGGAGGGAGGCAGTGGATGAAATGTTTCTTCTTTGCTCCACAGCCAGTGACACTGACCCTTCAGTAAATAGGAGTTTTACTCTTGCTTACATACAGACTCAGTTTAGATACCGGCCTCTCTCCTCATTCCCCTCTTATTATATGCCCTCTGCCCCTCCATCTGCATTGCACTCTCATGTTTACAGAGCCATTACAGGGTGCGATGTTCGGGTCAGGTCATGGCCGCCAACCAGCTGCCGAGCTGAGGTAGATGGTGGGCGCATCTTTCTTTGCCTTGTGTTCTCTTTTCATCTTTCAGGCCTGTCTTGTGGAACATTAACAACAATGTCACAACAACATAGAGCTTCCCTCACAAACAGAAGGCATTCATGTGTCTTCTGGACTTGCGTCAGACAGCCGTGCCACTGGACCAGAGAGAACATCTGCAGCAAATCACTGTCATTTGTCACTGTCGACATGTCATCTTCTCTGTACCCGTTCAGACAAAACAGTACAGTTTCTCTACTCTGGTTCTCACATACAGAAGAACAGTGATGATGATGATGAGAATTTTCAACTCATAGTTTAATTGAATTCTCCCAAAAATGTATTTTTACCTGAAAACCAATTTAGAAAGAATCCTTGATAAGTCATGCTTCATAGTTGGTCATCTTTACTTTTAATCTTAGGCATTTTAGTTGATTTGGATTCCCCTTTTGGCCCTTGTGTTTCCCCCATGAACATACAGACTAAGCCAGTTGGCCTGCCACTCATCAGGAATATGCAGATCAATCTGCTAATTAGTTACATAGAGTCATTAAGGCTGAGTTAGAACACATGGTTGGCACCCATGAAGGCGTGATAGCAGAACTGGGCACACCAGGTCACTAGAGTCAACTGTAGCCCCAGAGCACATTCCCAAACACACTTGTATACATCAAATTGCTGTCACAAATTTTACAAAAATGCACGTTTTAGAGAAATGAGAATGTTGTCACTATTGTCTGTTGATACTATTACTGTTTTATAAATATTTTTGAAACATAGTATTTTTGTAGAAATGTACAAACAAATATGGCTTTCTCTTCCTCCGTTCCATTTCTGACACAAGATTGGTTTGCTGCCACCAGTGTCAGACAGATGTATCATTTTGAATGGAACAGTGGTACCACCAAATCAACCGGTGTTGAAATTTTATGTTTCATAAGTTTAATAGATAATTCAGCTGGTAACAGTTTGACAGAGGGGGCTTATTAGGCTTATTAATCCACTTTCCTATCATAAACCTGGTCACAACACCACTACCACTACTACTACTCTTGTACTACCCATCTACTCCTGCCCAAGGACTGTTGTGCGTTTAGTCACATTGCATATTTTAGCCTGCCATCTGGTCAGCCCTGCCTGGCACCGCAGGGGGCCTCCTATCCTCTCATATTCATATTCCACTAACATATTGTTCCCACTGCTTTTCTACAGCGCAGCCCCAGCACTTCTCCACTTCTTTATTTATTTCAACAGAAGAGGCTGGCTAGCAAACTGCACCCCCCTCCTAATCGGCAGCTCTTCCAGTTGTCCTATCAAGTGTAACCTGGAGGCCCCTAGTAGAGCAATTAGAGCGGCCTCCCTGCCCACCTCTTGTAATGAAGCCCAGCACATTCTGGAATCTATAGCCCCTTTAGTCTCCCCTAATGGGACATCATTATTGTCAAAGAAACAATGTAAATGGAAATGAACATACTCATTAGCCAGTTGCAGGGAGAAACCTTTGCCGCTCTCAGCTTGCAACTCCCGCTTCCAAACACACACACTCACACACACAAAAGTGAGCCTCCTCCCTACGGCGTCTGTGGACTGCTGCTCCAGCTTGCTTTATTCCTCTGGCAGCATGTTTGTTTGAATGTGCATATGTGTCTACTATAGAAGACAATGTGTATGTTTTTTCTTCAAGGTGATGGGGAAATGAAATGAACGTAGATAATTCCATCATTGGCATACACTGTTTCTACAGATGTTAATTGTTGCATGGGTTTGTGCCTGTCTATATAAGTGAAGTGTGCTCAAGTTCTCACTCCAGTGCGTCTTTGCTTGGCTGCCCCAGGGTGCACCTGTGCAGCGGTCTAGGTCTCTGTCCCCAGCCAGCAGTGTGGAGTTGGATAGTGTGAGGAGAAGAACACAACAGAGGATTCAAGACTTTGAGGAGCTGCTGCAATTGAAGGTAACTACTAGCAAAAATAGATGAATTCACATAACATCCCCTCCTTTTCTCTCATCAACATTAACCTGTTTATCCCCCACTCTTCTCTGATGTCTTGTAGTTCCTGCAGTCCACATCACCTTCTTTGCCTTTTCTGTCTCGATCTTATGTCTCTGTTTTTCCACATACAAAAGTGGCTGTTGACTGCTTTTTTTTAATACTTTAAGGTACTGTCAGCTGAATGTTTTAGTTGTGTCCAGCTGGTAGCTTGGAGCACTGGACAGGCCTAATGGAGTTACATGTTGCTGTGGCCCCTATCTCACATATGATTGCTGCTATCAGCTGCAGGGTTGCAGGAATATCTACAGCACTGTAACAGTCATCAAAGGGTTCAGTTGCACTACTCCTGCCACTGCCTTCTCTATTACCTTATTTTACAGTGCCTTTCACTCATTCAGACACACACACGTACACATATGTCCACACACAAACAGTGTGCGTAGGCAGTGAAGCAGCAGGAGAGAAGCTGCTTTGGTGAAAATGGATGCAGCAGGGTTTTTTTTCCCCTTTAAACGAATCAGCTTTATTGGTCTTTTAACCTTCACGTGCTCTATGACGTCTTTCTCCCACTATTCTTAAGTCCCATGTCCTTTTTTTCTTTCTCTCTCTCAAGTTCACTGCAAGCAAAATACACTTAATTTTCACCTCTCCCCTATGTTTCCTTTAAGGTCTCAAAATTTGACTTTCTCTCTTTTATTTTTATGTCACCAGGGTATTTTTTTCACTGGCATCGTCTTTTTTTTTTATTTGGACTTTACCCTAAAGCTTGTTGCCTTTCTTTATCCTTCACATCTTTTAGGCTGACCAGTGAGAGAGTGATTATGCAGGGGTCATCTTCCTTTGAACACAATCCTAGGAACACATTAGGGTTCATTTTCTTGTCAGATCTGAAGTGTCTGAATTACATCACTGGCAGACACCTAGTCAGGCAATAATGCTCAATGTAGATTCAGACGACACGCATGACTGTCTTAGTTAATAGTGCCATTTATGTGTCTGCCAGTTGAGTGGCATTTAGCATAGGTATGCACAGAAAAACAATGATTGCCCACTCACATCTGTGACCAAATTAATGTGGGCATTTAGTAGTAATGTCCTTTGATCTGGCATTGACGACTCGCCCTCCATCAGCTGCATATGGGATCTCACCTCCAGCTTCTTACAGTACAGTATTTCACTCTGCCCAGTCCATCGTTCTCCAGTTGATCCAATCCAATTCTTTCCAACAGAATGCCTTTCAAAGTGCGTATACCAGCCTGTGCCATTGACACGTTGACCTTAGCAGCTAACAGCAGCAGACAAACAAACAATTCTCATAATAATGGCCTCTTTTTTTTCCTCCTTCAGCACACTTTCAAGTAAACAGTAGCTGTTGCTGTGTAATTATTTTTCAGCTTGAACGTCCACAGATGTGTATGCTGGCTGAGTAAGAGGATGTATTGATCTGTGGGCAAGGGTCTGTGGCCTGATGACCAAAGCTGAGCTGCCCAGGGGAAGCTCTATAAGGAGCCTGGGAAGCCATGATGTGGCTAATGCCCTGCCACTTGCTCCATCCTGCCCCTCCATCAGTCAGCCTCAACTCTTCTGTGTCCTCCCCCAGCTCCTAGTTCCACCAGTTAACACTGCCCTGGTCTGGCCCCCTTTCATTAGAGGCTTGTTTTTGAGAGGTTGGGGGCTGCTTGAAGGGGCTGAGGATGTCTTGCAGATGTCCTCTGTGAATAATCCGCACTAGGGAAAATCCATACTTGTCACATTGGCAGTGTGAATGTGTATCGTGCTTGTGCGTACAGCCAGTGTGTGTCTGGTGCATGTTTGTGTGCTGCCTCTGTTCTCTTTGTCCTTGTTAATAATAACAGGGCTGAGGGCTCGCATTTCCCTCTCTGCAGGGCAGCCGTGTCATATCAGCAGTAAACAAGCTTCTTCCCTTCAGAAAGCACTCGACAACTCTCCCTAGCCCTGGCCACTCAAGCAGAAACCTGTCCTGCACTCTTCCTTTCACTTTCCCTTTTGCTTTGCTCTTTCTCTTTCTTCTCTTTCTAATTTCTGTTCTCTCTCTTTCTCCTTCCTCTATTTTCATCAGCTGCCTCTCTCTCTTTCCTTTGCTCTCTTTCCACCTCTGTTTGTCCTGCCTGTTGAAAGTGTTTTCTCCATCGCCCTCGCTGTTAAGGTCAGTGTGATGGGAGGAGGGTGCCCCTGACAAGAAAAATCTATATGTTGTCTTCTCTTACTCCTTCTTTAAAGCAGGAGCCCAATCTTGCTGCGTTTTAATAGCTGTCAACAACAGTGTCAGCAACAAAACCCACTGCTACAACCCCCACCAACACAACGTGTGCTGGTCATCAGTTGGTAACTCCAGTGAGTGAGTTTCTTTCCTGGTTAAAGAGTGTGTATGTGGTGTGTGTGCGTCTATGCCTGCTTGGTGTTCTTTGACCCCATTGACTCGTCGTGTTAAAGTCGTCCTTTAATGATGTCTCAGTTGCCCACTGAGAGTGGAAGCACTTGTCAAGGAGAGAGGAGAAAAGAGAAAAGAATCTTAACCTGCTGGTTTCTGTCAGGCAAAGGTGTTCCAGCTGTAGACCAGTTTAAATATGTAGACGGTGAGGGACGTTTCTCAGTTTCACTGCCACACCGCTGTGCCAGTGTACATGAAGCTAACTCCCCTCTTCAATTAAGTTATGTTTCATCTGACACATACAACTTTTGGAAAAAAAACTAATCTTATCACTGTGCCTTACAGATGGAGGAGAATGAAGAGCTGAGGAGGGCTCATGATAAACGCCGTGAGCGTCTGTGTCTGATTCAGACCAACTACAAGACAGTCAGAGACCAGCTGAAAGAGATGGAAAAATCAAATGGCTTGTGAGTACACCGTTTGTTTTGCAACAAATCTTGTCACACAACACATTGGGAAAATATAGGATTACATACAATGCACAGGACCTGTTGGTGAACATGCACACTAGATCCTTAAAATCCACATGACCTTCTGCATACATAAAACAACTTGGATAACTTCCAGTCTCTCCCAGCAGCAGTGAGTAAGAGACATTTCAAAGCACATAACTCACCTTGCCTTATGTTAAAAGCCCTTGTGAAATGCTACAACCCTCTGAAACTGCTCACAAATAGTCTTAGTGCCTCATTGCTCCCCACATGTTGTCTGACAAGACCTGAGTGCTGGATTTGGGAAAATGGGTAAAAATTCTCCCTTTGCCTATGAAAAGCTCAGAGGTTTTTAAGCCCAGTCAATTTGGGCCGTTTTGTGCCAAGTGTGTGTGCGCTTCTGAGTCTCTTCTCCCTCAGTGTTCATTAGGATGTGAGAACCAGAGGCTGGGGTGTCTGGTCCTGGGGTGCAAGGTGTTTGAGAAGGCCTGTGGAGGGAGGAGGGAAGGGGGAGGGCCATTTCCTGCTTCAACCTGTTATCTTCACCAGAAACCACAGGATTTTTACACAAATCAGAAAATGTGCTGGAAAATGTCATTAATACAAGTGTCTTGTTGTCTTCATTGTCCTCCACAGTCTTGTCTGACCTCTTCTGTATTTGTTTCTTCTTTCCTGCAATGTCTTTGAGTCCATTTTAAAATGTAACTAAAGGTGCATATGTTTGGTGGCCATGCGGGAGCAAAGTGTTGACCCCGTCAGCTGTTTTCTCTCAGGGTTAATTAAAGAAAACAGCAGTGCAATGTGAGCCCGTGTGAAAGTGGAGTGAGTGTGAGAGTGTGTTCAGCGCTAGGCTCGACTCGGCTCATGTCAGCTCAGCGCGGCTCAACAGCATGTGTCTGAGACAGTGGGAACAAAGACAGAGAGCTGTAGAGAGAGAAAACTCTCAGAGTCAACACCAGTTGTGCCTCTGTTATACATTTTAGCAGGTTATCAAAGAAATGTTAGTGTACTTTTGTCAGACTGCATTAAAAACCTCAATGTTTGTGAGAAGAAAGCATGCATGTTTCTATTATGGACCAACTGTGCAACCATTGTGAGTAAAGTGCAAAGAAGACCTAGAGCTAGAGTTTGTTTTCTGGTGTCAGTGTATCTGTATTTTATGACTGATTTGACATGAAATTGATGCAATAGGCAGCTTTGCCCTTTTCAGTCAGAGCCCTCCGTGGCACCAGCCAGTCACTCAATGTTATGATCCTGGCATTCATTTGGCATTAAGCTCCATCCTTAAATAGCTGTTAAACCCACTGGGGTAATGCCAGCCTGAATGAGAGACAATAGAAAATGACTTAAATACTCCCATTAGTGCTGGGAAATCAGGGCCCTAACAAGTCAGTGGGGATAGACATCGAGTCTCATTGCATTTTGAGCTTGTTAGGGATTTCCCTGTAGCTTCCATGCTGTGTTGTTGCCTTTTTGGAAAGATATCGGGGTACTTCCTTTTTTTTTACCCCTTTGTTTGCAAAGGGGTAAAAATGACGGTATGCATCGCTCGCTCACTCACTCACTCACTCACTCACTCTCTCTCTCTCTCTCTCTCTCTCTCTCTATCTATCTATATGCATATATGGAGATGCATATGCATACACCTATATACATATACTTTCTTCTTGGTCTCTTTTTTGGACAACTCTGTATGTGTATATTAGAGACTGACATCATTCTTCGATACCATCTAGTTTTCAGTTTCCCTCATATCAGTCTTCAAAGAATCTGGTATTGAATCAGACAATTGGTTGCTGTATGGCCAGTTGCTGAGTGACGTCACATGTATTTGTGAGAATAAGGTCCGCCCAAGATAGACGGACCAGCCAATCACAAAGCAGACAAAGGTTCCATTGGCTCATCAGTATGCAGGCAGTGCTCTGTTGGCCAGTCCCAGTGAAACTACCCTGCCATTCACCATTACCACCATATTTTCCCAAAATGGCATGAAGGAGAAGGGGAAAAAGCCAACTTCTTATTTATATTAGAGAAGGGAAAAAGTTTTTTAATCAGACTGGGGATGATGGGGGTGAGCAAATAAAATTAAAGGTTATTAAAGCATCCGTACTCTGATCAAAGTTGCGCCCATAAACAGATTCCCCCTGAATCAGAGCAATTAGCCGCAGCGGCGTGGAAAAGTTCTTTCTATTTCCTCCTGCTTAATAATGGAAACTTGGATACCACAGGGAAGGAAGCACTGAGGCCTGAAGAAGATAGCTCTCTTATGGCTCCATGTTCAACAGCTTTTAGGCCCACTGTAAACAAATTAAAATGTATAAAGCTTTACAGTAATAAAGCTCTTCATACACCTTTCATAAGAAATGTAGTTGATACACTACATATTGAAAAAATAACACAGAGAATTAAAACAGAGCTGTGGGTAAATTATCATGTACTTTAACAGCTTCAGGCAGTGTTAAGGTAGTCCAGACTGTGTTCACTGTGTGCTTGGAGTAGAATAAGTAAAAGTGTATCAGTCTCTGTGACTATACAGTGAGATTATCCGTTAAGTAGTTTTGCACTCTGGGAAACTAACCCAAGCCCACAGATTGCACACACATACACTCCCACATACATACACTACGCAGAAGTTCAAGGGCTCCAAATTGCTCACAGGGGCATTAGCAGTATTAAATGAAAACATTTGCCGTTTCTCAGTAGCCTCCAACTCCCAGGCACCAGGGTTTAACTAGTATTAGCGTAGTGTGGCAGCGTCTACATAGCCAATAATGACCACAGTAAGGAGACCCCCCCCCATAGCAGTGACCCTCACAATCCATTTCCACACCTCTACCTCATTGATTGAGTGAAGATGAGAAACTGAAATGTGTGCGTGCATGCGTGTGTGTGTGCGTGCGTGTGTGTGTGTGTGTGTGCGACAAAAATGGTATTCTCCTCTCATCTGCTACTGCAATCTGTGGATTTCTCACCAAAAGCCGTTTTAGTTTGCAAATGAAGGACTAATTGGAATTGAATGTGTTGGGTTAAGACTGATTGATGAGTTGGGTAGTGTGTAGGGATGCTGTCGGGGGCCGTAAGGATGGTGTGCATGTGTGAGTTGAAGGGGAAGTTCAATGGAGGGGGCAGCTACTGAGCACAAAGTGTCATTAAGTATTCATAAGTGAGGTGTAGACATTTGAGTGACCTCGTTTGCAAGTGTGCTTTTGCCATTATTTACATTTGCATGGCACACAGGGAATGCTTCACTGCCCTGCCACACGGACAGTGCCCTGGGCTTTCACAAACATGCATACGTGTGTACATGATTTGCCACTGAAATGTCAAAGTCAAGGCTGCTCATTTGAATACTGCTAAAGATGGCTGAATAACAAAAACAGAGAGACTAAGGGGCCTTGTTACCCCATGTGGACTGACCAGAAGGAACAAGGTAATGTACAGCATCAAGCACTTTCTCTTGTCAGTATGTTTGTTTTCTGTTTGTATGTATGTGTTTGCCTTATGTGAGGCTATCTGATCAGTTTATATGTGGGACTTTGCTTGCCTCTATATTTGCGTTATTGTCTTCTTATGGATTGTGTGTGTGTGTGTGTGTGTGTGTGTGTGTGTGTGTCCAGGCCAGGTGGAAGGATCCATCGTGCAGAGCCTTGGCAGCTAAGACAAGAGAACAGTGATGCAGTGTGGAATGAGCTGGCCTACTTGAAAAACCTCAACAGAAAACTCACCATTGAAAAGTAAGTCACCTTCTGTCAAAATTGCAAAGCCGACACAAAGATGGTACCTACAATGGGCAACTGAGTATGTTTTACTTTTTCTCTGTTACATGTGTACACGTCTACTCACACACTCCCACTGTCCCTTCTTGTTTGTGGGTGTTAAAATTTGAGTGTGCCCTTCCCAACTTCACAGCATTTACCTAGCCCTCCACATCATTACCAGCCAGCAGGGGCCAAAGCAAGATCATTAGACTGTGCTCATTTGTAAAATTGGCTGCCCAAAAATTCACACATAAAAGCGCAGGAAGTTAAATCACATTATCAAAATCCCTGGCTGTGTCTTTGTGAAATAATTGCATTTTTAATGGAACGTTTATGCCAGGCTGTAGTCTTGTTGCTGATGTTATTAAGCAAGTGTCAATAAGATACTTTACATACTTATGGTCTGTAAGCTGTGGTAGTCTTATTAACTCAAATGTTGACCTAGAGCTTAGTGACTGTTATAATTACAGTACGGCAAGAGGTGCTTTTCATATATTTTCTTGCTGTTCTTACTCTCTTTCTGTGTCTCTTTCTGTCCTCATGTCTGCATCTTTGACTCTGTCTCTGGGTGTAGTATATTCATTGTCTTGGATCTAGAGGAGCCCCTGTAACCATACCACTAACACTGACCTACTATGATGCACCACAAAGCTTGGCCTAAAGCCACAGTCTTCTTTCCCCTTTCTCCCCAAGCCTTCACCTCTCTTCACCTCTTCCCTCCTCTATCCTATGCCTCTGTGCCGTCCTCTTCCCCTCTTCCTGCTTGTCTTCCCAGTTGCCTCCCTCTGGCCCTCTGTGATGCTGCAGTAGGCTGAGGCAAGAATTCTGGTACTTGCCCACCACCCCATCTACCGCTTTCCCCTCTGCTCACCCCCCTGCCCTGTCCTCCTAATCCCAGCTGAGCTCATTATGATATAGCCTGGCTGCCTCTTTCCAAGCCTGAGCTGTCCGAGCTAATTACAGGCTAGCAGCCCCTGTGCCGCCGATGCTGCCTGTTAAGGGATGTCCATCCGCCTGCCTGCCTGCCCGGCCACGACTGGAGCTGAGCAGAGTGGAGCACTGGATGGTCTGGGGGGTGTGGCGTGGGGGGTTTAGCAGACTATAGTGAACATGCAGGGCCCTTGTAACTGACCCGAGAGGGAAACCACGAGGGAAGGAGAGCGGCTGGCCTCTTTCCTAGCTGTGTAACTGGCCTGTCCTCCGGGGTTAGTGTTGATCCCCTTCATGTGCCCCTGACCAGCTTCACCTCATCTCCTCCATTCACACCCCTAGGACCCCTCCTTACCCGGGTGGCTGGTGCAAAGTTGGCTGGGTTCTTTAAACTTGTGCTTTAGAAAAACTCTCCGTTCCAGGGCACACATCTGCACACACACACACAGCTCAGTGTGTTAAACTAAGCAAAAGCATACAGCCCATCTCTATTCAACTTCTTACTTCCTTCCACACCTATAGGTAGAATAAGCAGGAGTAAAGAGACATGGTTGTTGGGACTATGGATGAAGACAGCGTAACCAAAATGCTTTAATTCCCAGCAATTCAAATTTCTGTTGAGAGGCAACAGACAGGGCAAATGCAGGTACATGATAGTGCAACAAGAGTTCTTGTAAGCATAACTGCCAGGAAACTCTTGGGGCAAGCAGTTACAGCTTGTTGTTCCGTTGACCGTAGTATAATGATTCTACTTGTGAAGGTTATGCTAGATAAGTGTTAGCAATGATCCACTAATGGGTAATTAACTCCTGGCAGCTGAAGAATTTAGGGCCAAATAAAGACCCCTTATAAAGCTTTAAATGCTTAGTGACGGGTTTTAGAGGAGAGACTGTTTAAACTTCATTTGTCTCTCATTTTATCTTCCTCATTGTCATGAGATTGTGCGCAGATGCTCCCTATCACCTCCTCCAAAAGCAGCTCTTGCAAAACAGTGTCTTGAGACCCAAATGACCATTTCCCAGAATGAATATTGCTGGGATAACTCCTGCTCAGTGGGTCCCCATAATGTTAAGGGGTGGTTATCAAGCTCAGGCCCCCTGTAATCTCTGCACTTAAATAAAATGTTGAGGAAGAAGGTGAAAGAGGTCTGTTTCTCTGCTCTTGTAGCTGAATCACTGGCTCCCCGTGGCTCAATTTAATGTCCTAAGGATGCAATAAGCAACAAGTAGTCTATTCTTTGTCAACTTTTACATGAAAGTTAAAGCATGCAACTACATCATGAACTACTAGTTGGGAGGTCAAAACATTTTTATGTGCTCAAGTACTTGTTGGTTCCATTCTGTCTAACATTTCTACTTCATATTTATAGCAATTGATGTTGACCTCGTCAAATTTAGCAGGGCAGACAAAAGACGGCAACCAGTCAGTTTCACAGACTGTGAAGATACACAAGAGCACAGTGCTCAGTTCTGTGCTCCCAGGTTCTTTGCTTGTCAGATTAATATTAATACTAGTTTTGGACTTATTAGTGATACCAAAACCAATGGCTCACTTGCCACTGTTTTACAATCTAGTGTAATAACTTTATAAAAAGTTTGGTCAAGACCTCCTCTATATGTAAAGTGCCTTATGGTAACTTTGTTTTTTGGTGCTATATAGCTAAAATAAATTTAAATTTGAATTTAGTGTGAACAATCCAAAAGAAAAGCTTACTGGAGAAGTTTAAATCATACACACTCCTCTGTGTCTTCTGTCACTTTAAAAGCCTCCTCTGAGGCTCGTTTGGAACATCAACACAAATTTATCCACACTAAACTCTAACCACTTTGGAATTTTACATTGGTTTTCATGTTTTGGCACTAGCCAATCCACAATTTAGATTTTTGATGATAGTATGGGATACTGCATTATTACTAAGACCTATCTTCACCCTTGACATTTGACCAGTATAGTATGTTAGTATCTCCTGAATTCAGGCCATCTTTTTAAGGCAAAGGAACAGACAAATAAAACTAGTTGACACCAAGTATGATTTTTGATTGAGATTTCCTGGCAAGAAACTACAGGCAAGGTGGGCTGGAAAATTCGCAGAGGGATAATTTTTTCTGCCTCATTATGCATCTGTCTGCGGCACTCCATGTCCATGCTTGTTAATTGTTGTTAAAGGTCTGTTGGTAAAAAGAGGCAGGGATTATTTAAACCCCATAAACAGAATAAACATATGCAGTGCATCCTCAGACTTAAGATGCTATACTCAGATGACATCAAAGCATAAATTAGCTAGCGATTACTGGGGAAAAAGCCTTTGAGATCATTTGCTCTGCAGCAGCCGTGAAACCTCCTCTGTAGTGACCATTATGGACGTGAACCTCCCCAATAAGCGACGTTGACTCTAATTAAGTTTAATAAAGTTTACCCTGATGTTCCTCATATTCCTGTATTTCTTCTCGTTTCATCTTGATTTGCTAAAAGGTATTAGAAGTAATGAGAATCTTTTGCCCCCGCGGATGAGGGCTTAGTTGGAGGAGGGACACATTTGCTCAAACACACACACAAACAGAATGTTTTATGCATGTTTTTAATCAGACAAGTAAGGTTTTTCCTTCATTAATTATTTGGTAAATTAATTATTATATTTAAAAAAATGCCTTACACTTAATTATGATGCAAACTTAAGGGCGCCATCAAGTCTTAGTTGGTCTCATATTAAGATGAAATTAGAGCACAAAGAATGGTTTTAGTTATTTCAAAGAACTAAACCTCACAGATACAATTCACACATGCAGTCAACATACAGTCGAGAATGTACTTTTATCAGTTCCCATATTCAAATAGTCATTGACTGTGGAACTGGTATTTACTTGCAAATGTCTTTCCCTTCTTTCTGTTTAATAAATACATTATTATTGTTTTATTTTATATTGGGATACCTAGCAGCATCAACAAGCCTATTAAACAGGGAATATGGTGGACATCCTAGGTCATTTCCAATAATGATAATTACATGAATTCCCATTTACCTCTCATAGCACTGGCCTGTGGCTGGAGAACCTAAGACTCACTGTTGCTGCTGCAGCTGCATTGCCCACAGCTACAATACAGCAACAAGCCATGTAAACTATACCAGTCACCATTTCTGCTGACAGCAGTGGCTTATACACCCAAACTCCCTCCATGAATGAACAGCCCTCTAGCCTGAGTTTAACCATTTGGGAATCCTCCCCACACCCCCAAAAACAAGATGCTTTCCCCAGCGATAAAAATGCCAGAGGTGGTTTCACTTTCTCACCCTATTCCCTGCTCTTCCTGTGTATTTTTATGTGCAGAGCGAGAAACCAATAGGAGGCTGACATGTGAAAGCACAATAGCTGTAGATGATGTTGTGTTGTACACCCCTGTGGATGGAGGCTGGCAGTTTGTGCTCTAAGCTGTGTTAGGTGCAGCACAGGTAGGGATGAGATCAAATGACATGGAGTGGATAGCTCAAGGCTGAAGTTCTAGCGCTGCAAATGTTTTTAAAAACGGGGCCAAAAACGCGACGTGAGACACAGACTTACATTGCAGACCACATCATTACCAAACATAACACATGTCTGTTGCCTTTACTTTGATTTCTGCCAAGAAACTTCTTTTGCTTTTATGCCTGCTGACTGTTATTCTACCTTAGGTGAAGCGGCAAGTTGAGAGGGAATTGAAAATTGTCCAGCTAGCTCCATTGGATTTGTCATCCAGGTTAAAAAAAGAAATGCATGAAATACTCTATAGGAGATACAGTTGTTGAGAACATTTTTTTCCACTGAGATGTATGACAGGAATATATGGTTTAATTTCAAATAAACTGTACATTTGCTGGAGGTAGCCTTTTGAAGGAAACAGGTCTGGAACTTGTTTCAGGTGGAGATGGCGATAATGCGATGCATAATCATAAAACTGATAGATAAAACATAGCTCCTTAAGGTTGGAATTTAGCTTGGTGTTACTTCAGCCTTACAGTGTTGCCTAAACATCCTTTTGAATTCTCAAAGCTGCTCTTTCCCCATAATATGGACCCCAATGGGCTTAAACTAGTAAGCATCTATTTATCAAATGATGTTTTCACAAGCAAGCCATGTGAAAGGAGTATGACTGTAAGGGAAGATAGGAACATACACTATCCAACAGTTTTGCGCAGTCAGGAATAAAATCATATTTTTGGAATTGGTTTTAATGTGTAATCTGAGGAAAGAAAAGGCTGAACAGACTCTAGAAAGAGGCACTTGTATTTAACCATTAATTTAAATTTTAACACTGACTCACATAATATAGCTTTAAAAAAAAAAAAAAAAACAAATTGGCCTAAACGTATTAACAGAATACAGTCTGGCCAGCACACCAGATACATTTGTACATGTATTAATTGTCTTAGTTTTGTATTTATTTTTTACTTTCACCAAATTACTTTGGTGAATGTTGAAGCTAAGTTACCAAATATGCATTATTGCTTTTGTAACATCCGTACATGTAGCTTTGTTAATCCTCTCTATAGCAGACACAAGCATACATCATAACAGCTGTTATGAGTGTTACTGAATAAAGATGCAATATTCTTCCATCTCTACAATGCTATGATGTGAAACTAGAAACCCCTAGCCAATGAATACCATTTGCAATCCAATCGCTTCTTCATCCAAGAAAGTATGCTTATCCTTCAACAAAATTGAACGGTTTGCATATGAACTTTGGTTTAGCGTCAATACTATCAGCATCCAAAAAGGCATAAAAGAGAAACATGAGATGGAACAGGCTCCTACCACATACTGCATATTTCAGCTCATTTGTCCCATTAACATCCTCGACACATAAGGCAGTGCCGGTGCCTCATCGACTTGAGTTCATTTATGGAGGAAAATCTATAGAGGAGCGACACATATCCATCTGCTTCCTCAACCCCCCTCAGGGAGAGTCATTTGTGTACTTATTTAAGCTGCGGTCAGCCATTAGACCAGGCCTCTACTGGACTGTGTGGGCTAAAAAGCTAATTACTTCCCTTCCCTGTGCTGTGGTGATAACTTTTCCCAAGTCATTCTCTTGGCACATGTATGGAAAAATCTCTTGGTTGATCTAGCAAAATTAGATTGGTTGAAACAGGTGTCTAGTTTAAGTTAATTGCCATTATGCTCATCATAATTCACCAGAACCACAAATGCCCTTTTCAACCTCATATGCTTTAGAGTGTATCACGCATGCTGTACTCACCACATGCCTTAAGTCAGAATGAAGACCTACTGTTGTAATGAGGTTAACTGAGGGAAGAATGCCACTACAGTAGCAGCAGCTTGTTTCTAGCATTTCTCTCTGGCTCTGTGGAGCAGAGGGGAGGGAAATTAGGTGTGTGTTTCAGGTGTGGTAGTCTCAGTAGGCTTGTGTGTATCCACAGTAGACTTCAGTTGGGGTCCTAATAATAACTTGAAAGTGCAAAGTCTCGAGCATGGCTCCACATAATTAGCCTTTAGCAGAAATCAAGCTAATTGCACAGAGGTAATTGGGCACTCTTTCCAGTCTGTTTGTCTGTTATGGTACACACACACACAGACACACACTGTACTTTCCTACCTTGGTGTTTCATGTTGCTTGTCACTTTGATTTCCAGATGAATTAAAAACCATTTTAATTAGTTGATTTCTTCACCATGTCGTCTTTTCTTTTGGGAAGCAAAGCCAGTGCACAAGAATCAAGTTAAAATATTGGGGGAAAAATTTTTCTACAATATTGGATTCCACAGTGGATTCCAGAGTGATATTTGTGGAGACTTAAAAAGATACTCATTATACAATGCTTGTCTTGGAACTGATTTTATATTTCTTTTTGTTGATCCATTCATATTTGAATAAGAATAAAGAGGAAGCACTGTGTGAAGTAAAGTTCATTATGTATGTGACTGCAGAGCTGGCTTGGAAGAACAACTGGACATGCTGCGAGTCCAGGCTGCTATGGACCGGGCCACGGTGAAGGAACTCCACCTGTGTCTTGCTAGTGAACACAAAGGTAAGTACTTTCTTTAAAAACAAATGTACACAATTCTATAAAATCACATTTTTTTACACTGTCTTTCTGTTGGTTTTTGCTTTTTTTTTTTTCTTTCTGTTGCTAAATTGAATTTTATACTATTATTCTCATGTTAATTTTACTATTTTGCTCTCTTCAATTCTACCCAAGTATGTTGCCACAGGCTTAAAAAAGAAGTACTTTCCAAAAAAAAAAAAAAAAAAAAAAAGGAAATGCCATTTGTAATAGTGGAAAGTATGCATGCTCAACATGACAGCACCTTTAAGCTATCCTTTTACCCCTTAGCCATGTGTATTAGTGAGTAGAATTAATAAGACAACCCCCAGAGGAATTAATAGGACAACTCAATTAAGACTTGATCAACTCCTTGCAAATTGATTGGGAGATCAAGAAGTGTTCATCTTGTCTGCACATATCATTCCCAATGTTAAAAAGCACATTGCTTTTAATCTAATCTGCATCCTTTTGTTAGACACTGACCATTGCAGCTGGTGGCCTTAATTAACCCGTTCAATAACAAATCTGTCCTAGATCACTTTAATTTTCTTCCTAACCAGTGATCGTGTCTGTTGGAGACACAAGCATGTGATTTAAAGGATGGCACTAATTAAAATAGTGGATCCTCTCCTATTGACAGTCTAGTCAGGAACACTTCGAAATAAGCTCCTTCTAAAGGACATCCTTAGTTTTACATCTGGTCAGACAAGTAATCACTAAATCTAAATGTTACACATGAGCCTGAGTATCTGCTCAATAAATCATTTACCAGTTTCTGGTTTCAGGTAAAATTTTAGACATTAAATAATGTGACAATACTCCAAATTGTAGCAATTACACAATGTGTTAGAAATACTGCAATTTTTGTTATATTCCATACAAGTCTTTTCTGCTCTGCTGAACTTCATTTTCTCACTGTGCATTATTGTCTTCTTATAAGTCTTTTTTTTTAAATGCAAAACAGTGTTTGACACTTTATTTTTTTAAAGGAAAAATGTTTGTGATGCAAAATTTGTTTACCAAGTCATGAAGAAGTTAGTGCCTGTTTTAATTCTGCTTTAGGTTTTTATAGTTGTCAAAGTAAATGAATAAATAAATTGTATATTATAAGTTTGGCAAAGAAAAATTAAACTTTGCAAATCAATAAATGCAGTAATTTTAGCAGTCTTTACAGCTGGACTGAAACCAACATGTTTGGCATCAACTGGAAGTAAACTCGTCATTAAGAAAAAAAAATTGTGAATGGCCACAGCATTTACTCCATAAGAACCTCTGTGACCCGATCAAAGGGATGGAGGGTTGAATCACTCACACCAGGATCATGCTAACGAAAGGCAGCAGATGAAAGGAACAGGGCCTTTGTGCTGTAGCCCATGAGGAGACATGGGAGGGACGTTAATATATGCTGCAGTGCCAGGACCTCCTCCAACAGTGGGTGACTAGGGAGCCACCACGTCTTCTTATCAAGGTAGTGCTGAGGTGCCAACTCCCAAGCCACCGGCGCTGAAGCTGGATAATTGTCTCCCAACCTGGTTATGTACCCAGCGAACACGGCAGCCCTCCTGTCCTATTTGGTGCTCTGTTTGATTGAATGTGACATGCTGGAAAGACAAAAGAGCAGACTAATTCAAAGTAACAAACTTCCCTGGGCAAAGCGTCAAATGCAAAGCAAGGGAGTAGCAGCTCCTCACAACATAACCTCACTCTTTTTACTCTCTCCTTCTATGGCCTCTTTTTCCAACTCACTCTCCAAAAGATCAACTGACCTGAAAAGTCAAGGTCCTGAATATTTAATGTTTCCAGCCTCATTGTACAAATTATTTTGGTCGTCCTGTCATGAATGTTTAACCAGAGAGAATGAAAGGCAAAAAGTTTTATATGATTTTGTGTTGCCCTTTGCACTGGGGAGAGCAGAGAGGATATTACTATACTATACTCTGTCTGCAGGTATAGACTGTATGTCATATACTGTATGTCAGACAATGACACTGAGGCATGTGGGACTGTGTATGTGCACATGAATACAGTATGTGTGCATCAAATCCCCTAACACTTTGACTTCTGCATACATTCTGTTGTTACCATAAAGCCTAAATCCTATGATTACCAAGGCCACTATTGAAGTTCTCAGAATAAAGCAGCATGTTAGTCTGTGGAGATTAGTTGTCCATTGGGGAAACATAGTGGACTACAAAGCAGTGCAGCCTGGGGCTGTGGGTTCACTTGGGATTCAAACACTTCTCTACGTATGTTTAAGATCTCTAGAGAGAGGTTGCACATTGCGTGTCCCAGTGTGTGTGCTTTTGAACACTGTTTTCCTATTTCCTTGTGGACTACTAAATAAAATACCTTTCTGTTAATTGGGAGGAAAAAGGCTATTTGATATGATTTTAGAAATAGGAGGTGGGTTTTTTCAGTGAAAATTTCAAGTTCCTATGAAAACAGCATTAATGATTCTGTGTTCAGTTCCTTCTGATTTGATTGACAAAAGAAGAAAAAAGAAACTGGACCTTGGGAAGGAAATTAGACCTTAGTAATGCTAATTGATTTAATGTACCCTCTTTATTATCATTCTATTGATTGAGCAGCCTGAGTTTGACACATCATGTCACAATAACAAGCTTTGTTCCCCTTTGCAGAATTGCTTCACAAAGTGGTAGAGTGGCACCAGGTCAAAAGCAGCACTCCAAAAAAGTCTTCTGTTTCTTCAGAGCAAATGGAACAGTCATTTAAAAAGGTACAGCACTATGGCATCGCTAAGTGTTCTTTGTCATAGCCAATAAAAGAAACCCGACAGAGCCATAACTACAGCACAATGCCTCTCAGAGAATTTGGTTTTGCTCTAACAAGAGTGATTTGAAAGTGTTCTCACTCTTGGAGGAATTGGTAATGCACACGTTTCTAAGTCAAGTGTCAGCCAGGAAGTAGTTTGTTTTTCTCACAGTTAAAAACAATTTCAGGGATAACAAATACTAACAGGGGAAGAGTAGAGGAAGCTGTATTAAGTTATTCAAGAATTCAAATTTTGGTTTTGTAGCTATTAGTAGGTTGCTCATGTTTTCACACACATGCTTTTGAAACCCCTGCTTGCATGAGTTTAGATGTTGCCCCCCTTCTACCTTCATGACAGTGAATCATCAAGAGAAGGGATAGCCATCTAATTTTGTTTGAAAGGTACCAGGCTTCACCAGCTGGCAGAGTGAGAACCAAATAAAAGGGAAAAATTGCCTGGAGGCACAAACCCAGCAGGCATCCACTGTTCTCTTAAACAGTCTCCACCAAAGATCTAACAAATAGACTAAGTGCTCTTGGTTGCTGTCTAGTTAGGGGTGATCAGGGTAAGTGGGTGCTAGTGAGATGTCCATACTCTTGCCGGACTGCAGAGGGGAGTGTTGCTGCCCTTGTTGGTGCAACCATACGTAGCGTAAATTGTATGGACTGGCACACAAACCCTTGAGAAAGCGGAAGTGGAGAGGGAACCCTCTGTGTGTCACCACATGCAGGTCAAATAGGGCAGGTCTTATTTTTTCTCATTTATGTTAACATACACTGCAAGCAACATGTTCAGAAAGTCAAGTATTTAAAAAGACATGTATGCAAATTTTAAAAAAAAAACTATATTCTACTACTGAGGTCCCAAATCTTTGATTCTTTTAGATAGAGCAACTGGAGTGGCGGATGGTTTCCCTTGAGAAGGAGACAGAGAGGCTAAGGGAAGAGAAAGAGCAGCTACTTGAAGCCAACAAAGACTTGACTCTCAGCTGCCGCAAGCTCCAAGCCTCCCTCGATCGACTGCGCAACCAGGAAACTGTTCGTGAAGAGAGAGACCAGGCCGAGGCCCTGGCACGAGGGGAGCGTCATTGCAATGAGATCATGGCTCTAGAAGCCCGGCTGGCTGCTTCTCAGAAAGAAGCTACCAAGCTTCATCATCAGTTGCTGAAGCTGAGACAGGAGGTGGGGATTCTCAGAGCAGCCAGGGACTATTACAGGAACCGTACAGCAGGACCAGTGCGGGCAGGTGGGATCGGTAGCAATATTAGCAGCAAGGTCAAATTCAAAACAACAAGACTCAGAGGTCCACTACGCCAGAGCAGCCACCGAACAGTCAGCCCCAATCAAGCCATCAGCTGGCAAGGCCGCAGCCCCAGTCCCACTAAGGACGAGTGGGAGGACATGAGCGTAGATAGGTAATGATACACACGCACACACAGAAGCACTTATTCTCACTGCCTCTTGCCTCATTATTTTGGTGGTAGGAGTGGAGAGGGTGGGTTGGCTGAATTGTGGGGGGCCACACTGCATCAAGGGGACAACGTGCATATGCAAAGCGTAAGCAAATGGGTGATTGAATTTCATCGTCTGTCTAGTTGGTATTCAGAAGCCAAAAGAAGAATGCAAGCAAGAATGATAGAGAGAAGGAGAGAGGAGGGGGAAACTACTGTCAGATCCTTTGAAATATCCTGGGACGCCTTGCTTGGAGCTTATTGACTGAAATTTGCATGCAAAATTAGCCACCTCTCCACACAAAGTTGAACCGATGCCAGAAAAGCCCAGGGATAAGGAGGCCGCCAAAGCCTTGATACCTTCCAGTGATGCCATTTTCATGCACTAGTCACGCTATCCCGAAATTGACAGTTTGGCAGTTTGATTTAATTTACTGGTCCTGTGCATATTCACTAACCTCCCCTTGACAGCACTAAGGATCCCCCTGCAAGTACCAAGCACCCCCAGCCACCTTCGTCTCCGTACACACACAACCACACATGCACAGAAGCTAACCCCACCCTGAGTCTTGTGATGTTGGTTATCTTGTGGCATGTCAATTCACAAATGTGTGTGCGCTACACTTATTTCCTCCAGCCAACGCTGTAACGTCCTCCCAACACACACATAAATACATACATACATACACACACACACACTTCCTTTACCCACCCTCCTCTCTCCTCTCCTCGCCTTAATTTAGTTAGATAAATTTTGAATGACCCTACTCGGCTCAGTACCAGATGTCTACAAGCTGTTTAACACCCTCTAAATTAAGAACCATCGACAGTAATTATTCCATGTATGTTTTATGCAAAAAAGCCACTGAGCCAACATTTATTGAGTGATGGTCGGAATGATTTGATTTCAAACACTCAGCCCTATCGCTGATATTTATTTCCCTTCACTTTCTCTCCCTGTATGCCTCTCTCTATCTGCTCTCTTTTGCTCTGTCCTACTAACTCGCCATCTCTTCACCAACTAATTCATCTGACTGTAATCCACCCCAGCTCTATCCACATGAGGCCGTTTAACAGGGACTGGGTGCAGCTATGCCCTGCTTTCCTAATGCCTCTCCATGTAGCTAATAAGCAGCAGTCTAATATACGCTTTACCTGAGAGGAGGATCTAAGTGGATTTGTGAAGAAGGGGTCTAAACTGAGATGTTGTCTTATTTAAGGCACCTGTCAACTGATTTGTTACTGTAAAGCCTTCTGCGTCTCTTATCTCACAGGGGTCTTCTTCAGCAGTATGTCTGGTAGGCGTTTCTGGAAATACAGTATTTCTGCCTAAGGAGCTTTGGCCTTAATAGTGCCAAATAAAGATGTCAGACTCGTTAAGGCTACTGCCAACTCTTTGTTTTTTCCCCTTCTTTTTCTAGCTGCCTCTGGCTCGCTCTCTCAACTTTTGAGCTGCTGGAGGCAGCTGATCATTTTCAGCAGATCATCAGTTTTGTTTTTGAGCAGGACAGAATGAGAGCAGGGTGTATGGAGAATATCTTACGGAATGGTCCTGCTGTATGTTTATATATTTTATATAGTCTTGATTACACATACATAACACATACGTGACAACTTACTGACAAGAACAAAATGTAGCAAATATGAAGCAATATGTAAGATGTTGACCTACTACAGACCAGCAGTAAAGATAAAATGCCTGGACCTGTATTGGAGGATTCAAGGCCATTGTTTAAGATGTAATTGCTCATTTAGTGTTTTGATTGTGGGCTGTGGCTGAGCAGCTACAGTGGGTTGTCCATAGATTGCTGGGAGGATGTATTTTTGTAGACCAACCTAGAAGTTAGCCTCACCCTGGTTCCCCCAACAAAAGGCCAATAGGGTTTTTATATTTTTACATTACTGCAGAAAACTAGCCAACAAAAATTATGATACTTGCATGTTGTAAACAGCATAACAATCTTCACAAATAAACACCACTTTTATAGTTTTTGAAGCCTAAACACAATTGTCAGAAGTTAAAAGCTAATACTAGGCTATAAATGAACTACACCATTGTTGCATGACTTCAACGTCACCACCACTAAACATCCAACATAGTTTTATTTAGCATTAGCAGCATTCTTATTTATATTATATATTAAAGCACAAGTGGGAGATCTTTGATTCTTGATGTGTGATTTGAACATAGTGTTTCTTGGTGAGAATAGTATTTGTTAGATGATATATAATAAAATTAACAATAAGATGAATTTATATTTGTATTTTGTACTTGATCAGTGATCTCAGTATATTTGTAGTTTAGGCTCATTCTGCTGCCTCACCAGCAGGAACAAGGTAGCACTTTTTTATCAAATGTAACCTTGGTCTTAGTGGTGGTGATTAGTGATCCTCAGCAAGTCCCTGTGCCCCCTTCCAGACCAGGTTTAACCCTAACTAGCCCCCAGTCTTGTCATGTTCCAGTTAGATCCTCTCTCTGGTCTTTACCTCTGCTGATTCTCTCAGGCCCCACCTTAATAAACCCGCCAGCGTAAATGTCACTGGCTTCCACCTTCACATCAAAGGTCACTGTCAATAAACCTGTGTGTGTGAGCATACGTGTGTATGTGTGTGTGTGTTTCGGGAAGCCCTTACCGTGTGTCCATCAGATGCAACTTTGCTTGGCTCTGCTCAGCCGTGCCTCTCACACACGTCTGTCACACACAGAGGGCTAATGAAGGCCACAGCCGCTCTCATACATGTTGATGCATTCACCATCAGCACCAGACACTGCAGCTTTTCACTTAATTTACACCCACATTTACACTTCCAGCTCAGAAATTGGATGGGACATTGATTTTCTGTTGGAAGAAGGGGGGGCAAAATGCACATATTTTTGCTTGATGTCAACTAAATCAACCATAAAAGGTAAATTGGATTTTTGTTCAAGGGTGGTACTCTCAGAACCAGTGTTGTGGGTTCAACTTCTGGTCTGTAACACCCTCCTCACCTTTCTCTACAGTGACAGTGGTGAGGAGTACTCAGACAGTCTCAACAGTGTGCCCTCGGGGACAGCACCTTACAGACAACATCCTAAGCGAAAGGTTAGTTTGCTCTCATATTTTAATCTCTCTGTTATATAAACATAAGCTGTATCAAAGCATTGAACTCCTCGATTATAAATTTCTAATTTGCTTTTTAAAAATGGGTTACAAAGTGTTCCATATGTATGAAGAAAGATGATGCGTTGTGGTAATATACAAAACATACACTGCAAGCAGAATTTCACCAAAATATAATATAAGTCAGAAGATTCCTCTATGTATCTCAGTTGTGTAAAGCATTAGCATAGCCATAGAACCACCCCAGTGACACTGAAAGCTAAGTCCATTTTATGTGCTGCTGTTCCTAATAGACCCATTTAAGCCTTTAGTAAAATGCCCTGGTCTCTACAGATTTAGTCTGACAGGATTACTGATTTTTTGTGACAGATTTCGTTGAAGTATGTGTTTGACAATGTCTTTCATGTTCTTCTGGAGTACTGCAGCTGTACAGTGGGTTCCTGATAGGCAGATTTGAACTGGCCATTTAAAACAAACAATCAAACCTCTGCACAGATTGATGTTTTTACTGGGGTTTATTTGAATATGGCCTGCAATAATAAGTTGATAAGGCTTTATTTATCAATCAATCCAGAAAATATTTAGCACACTTATTGATAATAAAAAATATAATTGGTTGGAGCTCTAATGTGTATTGTCTACATGTGGATGTGTGAGTGTTTCTATCAAAGTTTGTTGCATGGCCACTCCCTTTATTCCTGAAATCACAAAGGCTTTCTCATGTGTGGTTGTAGGTGCTTTTTCTTTTCCATCTTCTCTCCACACTATGAAATCAATAGGCCTGGACCCCTTACTCTTGTCCACATCAAACCACTTCACAGCAGGACATGGCAGCTCCAAACCCTAGAGAGATATGTCCGTCAAAAAAAGAGATGTATAAAGGAAAGAGGGGGGCTTAAAGATATTCTTTTTCTCTTCTCTCCTTCTCTTTTCAGAAGGAGGGTACCAAGGTAGAAGGTGGAGAGGAAGAGAGGGTTGTTGTTATAACTGTAACCAGGGAGCTGTCAGGACCCTTACTCTTAGATCCCCTCTAGTTTCCCCACTCCAGATCTGCTAAATGTGCCCATCAGCTCCTCTGGGTTCATCACTATGACAGCCCCAGCCCCTTTACGATGTGCTATGTCACAAACCAAAGGGTTCATCTCCCTTCTCCTCTCTGCAAAGCACCCTGTGATCAAACCTGGCACTGATCAAATCCTACCTGACCCCTGTACAAAGAAAACAGGCAGAGAGGAAGGAGCGGTGTAGTGGTGGTGGGGGGGGGGGGTGCTTCTTTGATGTCGCTGCAAACAATAGTGCAGTTGGGAGGTGTCACGCATAGGCACTTATGAGTGCAAATGACTATACGCTCACACACACACACACACACACGCTCACACACACACACGTCATAGTGCAGGAGTGAATCAGAGCTTTCAGACACTGATTGAACAAAGGCGGCATTTGCAAGCATCTGTCAGAAGTAATATCCATGTTGAGAAGCGTTCAATTTGAAGTCAGCCGAACATGCTCAGGTGAATTATTAAAGCACAGGGTGATTTGTCTTGTCCCGTTAAACTGAGCACAGGCTGTGATCATAGTGTCATTATGAGCTGCATCTCAGGAAGCACAACATGTCAACCAGTTGTGTTACATTAAACAGCTGCTTTTCATGGCTGTCTCTGACTTTTCTGTTCTTTCAGTCCTACAGGTGTTCACTGATCTCAAACACAGAAGCATCAGCAGCAAAATCTCACAGAAAACGAACCAACGTTCTGGCCCGAGGTAACACAAGTTTTCCTTTTTCACACCAATGCAAAACCACAAAAATCAAATCAATTATTAAGTGAAACAGGAAATACATTCAATGTATGAGATGCTGTCGATCAGAAACATGTATGTGAGACGTTAACCTTTGTTTTTTGTTGTTTGTTTTTTTTTAAACTCCAGTCCTCGATTGGTTATAAATGGAAAATGTTAATCATTCAAGTTGTTAAATATATCGCAATTTTCACTTGTGCATACACAAAGACACTTTTACATCTGCCTGTTAAATCCCAACAGTAGCTTCTAAATAGGGATTTGGAGTTTTTCTTTGCACTTGTCAACTCTGAGGTGCCTGCATATACTTCCTCCTGTTAGACGATAAACAGCATGAGCCCTGGGAACAAGGGACGAGAGGAGAGAAAAGGAGGTGGAGGAGGAAGAGGATGCTGATGAGGACCCAGCACTGCTCCTCCTCTTCTCTGCAACAGCGCATAGAGTCCCTACAGCGTCACATTGACATACTGCGAAGTGCCAGGAAAGATGCTGTGCTTTCAGCCAAAGAGCTGCGAAAGGCCAATGAGAAGATCATGTCACGGCTCAACTCCCTCACTGAGAAACTCTGTAGCAGCAAGCAGCTCACACAGGTAACTTGGGAAAAAACTGAGAAATGAGAAAAGGTGGAAGCCAGTTGTAAGTGTTGGGAAGTTTCTTATTTGTCTATCTTTGTCTTTCTTTTTATGGTTCTTATGTATTTGCTTGGAGCTGAGAGTACAGCAGTAGCAGGTCCTTTGCCCTTATCATGCTTAATAAGTGTGGCTGACAGCCTACCCTCGCCTGTGGAGGTCAGCACCACAGAGCAGAAGAGAAGAGCAGAATCTCTCTGTCTCTCTCTGACTCTGGTGTTGTCTCGTCCTGCTGAATGTTTTAGTAAGCCAGTTCTCCACAACAATCTGTGTCGCTGGCAGTTGCATTTCTTCAAATACGTGCACTCATGTGCACAGACAAATACAAGGTGACTGAGTCCAGCGCCACACACCCATTGAGTTATTTAGTACCTGCCTCCAGGTAGGAAACTCTAAAACTTGATACAGACTATAAATAAAACACCAAGCACTTTGCCCCCTAAACAGTATCTTTCCTGTCAGGGCCTCCTTGTACACACCAACATATGTACACACAGAAACACACACATAGACAGACAAAGTTGTTAATCCGACAGGCAGGATACTTCTTTTGGTGAATTCAGACATAGCAGTAGCCAGCGAAGGCACACTGGACACCTGATTAGGTGCATGTTTCTGTATGTCTGTATGTTTACTGCACAGAATAGTACAGATAGAGTATAACACACTTGTACACACAGGTCAAAGTGCATCACTCAGTGTTGCTACCTAGGAAGTGGCCCTTGTGCTCCCACCCAGCCATCTGATTGCTGGGGCCCAACAAGACCTTAGACTCAGACACAACAGTAAAGGCACACGTGTGCACACACACAACACACTGTTGTGTGAACGAGTGGACAGAGAGGGAATTGTTGTCTTCCTGTTTGTTTCCTCTTTCTTTGTGCAGTATTAATGCCACTCCTCCAGAGAAAGTTGCAGCTGACTGATTGGCCAAAGCCAGGTCTTGTTGCCCTCTCTGGAAAGGGCAAGAGGTGATGGACTTTGGACTTGTTCCAGTCGGTCCTGGCCAACTCTCCAACTAAAACTCTCTGCTTGTAATTGGCTTAGGACAGCCTCCACAGGGGCCATCATGTGAGAAGTAGCATGGCAGTTTCACAGAAAGTTGTTTGTGTTGCTCTGTCTCTTGATCCTTCAGCCATTCTGTCCTTCCCTTGCTGCTTCCGTCCTTGTCTCCTACCATCATTAAGCCTTATTTCCTTATTCCTTCTTTACTCCTTGCTTTCCTATGTGTTCCTTTTTTATTCCCCTTCTCCCTGTGTTCTTATGAATTTGAGTATGGATCGGATTGTGAGTTTATAAATGTCTTAATAACTGCATTAATGGCTGCTGTTCATGCAGTATTTTGCCATCAATCATTAATATTACATTAGAAAGGAATAAACCTGCAGTGGAGAGGTGTTATGTTTTTTTATCATGGTCATGCTGTACTCAGCTTTCCATGCCCCAGCCTAAGTGGAACATTTGTTTAACAGTATTGTGACAATTTTATCACTTAGTCACCAGCACCATGATGATGATCCCTCATTGCACACGAAAACTTTGGGCCACGGCACCAAGTACTGTAGGTCAAGCTTGAAACAGTAAGTCAGTCTGTGAACTGTGATGGATGTTTACAGCATTCAACTTCATTTTTTTTTTCTCAGATAAGTTGTATGGAAGTTTGTTGAGAGTCTGTCAAATCATCTGACCACCTGTGTTTCTTACCCTGTCTGACTTGCGGTGATGTTGCCATATTCCTAGATTTCAACAATTCATTTTAAGACCTAGGAATATAGCAACTATTCCTAGGTCTAAATGGTAATATTACAAAAATAATGTCCAAAAACTACACAAGACCTCATTTGTATAGAACCCGAATTGTGCTTTAAGGTGTCATGCATATCTTATCTTGACAGATGAGGCATGCCCACCTAGTCATACCAAATCAAGCTCTTGACAAAATGTGCTAGTCACATGCATTATCCAAATATAGGATCATTTGGTTGTCCTGATTATCTACCTCACCGATTATCGTTACTTCCCCATTTACGTCACTTGTCAGTGTACTATGACCTGGCCTTGCAAATTTACCAGCTTTATCTCTTTAAGTATGGACTGTACTGCCCTCCTCCAACATCTGAGAGGATGGGATTATCACAGGATTAGGGAGTGCAACACGACTGACTGAATTCAAAAAGACCTAGAAATTATTTACATTTTAATGATTGTAACACCACATATCACATAAAAGGTCTGACCTGGATGATGAACACAATGTTACTTAGTTGGTACAATAAGATGTTACACCAGTGTTCCTGTGGTTTATTTATGTTGACAAATTCACTTTTTTATATGTGCACTTGTGAGTGCAGCTCTACCCTACATTTCCTTATTTGTCCTAATGATCACTTGGAACAACATCAGTAAGAAAACTATTCAGATGGGAGAGAGAGACATGTCGACTCTCCCAGCCTAATGGACCACTAGTATATCAGTCCATGTCAGGTCCATGTCTCATTGTCCAGGGCTGAAAATTGCTTATGAATTTGTGCACCACTGCCACTGCAGTCATAGTGCTGCTTTTTCATTCTTTACCTTCCTCTCCCTTTCTCTATCATTCCTACTCCTCTCTCTCTCCCTCTCTGGGGGATATAGCATGTGCATCTTCAACAGAGCAGAGGAAACCTAAAACAAGAGGGATTCTATTAAAAGGTGTCAGCCAGCAACCAGATATCAATAACCTCCGTGTATGCAGAGCAGAGAGCAAACCCCTGGGAATCTGTGGTTTCATGTGTGTGTGTGTGTGTGTGTGTGTGTGTGTGTGTGTGTGTGTGTGTGTGTGTGTGTGTGTGTGTGTGTGTATGTATGTGTGTGCGCGTGCGCGGCTGTGTGTATGTGTGTGTGTGTGTGTGTGTGTGTATGTGTATGTGTGTGCGCGTGCGCGGCTGTGCGTATGTTCCAGTATTTACCCCATGTGTGCAGCATACATCTTCATGTATCATGTCTCCTATTTGTGCCATTAAGCACTCTTGATGTTTCAAATGATACCAGATCAGCTAATTGTGGCAGTATTGAACCAAAATTACAGAGATGTGTTACTGTCCCATATTTTCTTAATAAGAAAGAGCTTTTTTGAGCTCCACCGCACACATGTGGTTAAAAGTCTTCACCTCAGATGCTTATGTTTAGAATCATTGATACACTGTACATTCTACATGATCAGCCAGTCCCATTATCGTTCATCACTCCAAACCCAACCACTCATCAAGTGCTGGACTCCCTTTGTCCCAAAGTTCTCTCTGATTCTGCAGGATGGCTTTATTATGCATGCCAATCACTGTGAGAATTAGGCCCAATTGACTGGACAACAGCATCATCTTTTTCCTAATTAGCATAAGAAAGGAGTTTTATCACAGATGAGATATTAAAGCTGAGCCTGCAGCTCTCCCGTGGTTTACACATATACAATTACACATATTGTGTTTACTTTGTCTCTGCATTTATCGCATTCATGTAAATTAAATGTAAAATTGAGAGGATTTTTTTCTTATTTTTGCATTGTAAGGCACAGAAAGCAGGGTTTCGGTTTGACTCAGGATATTGCGTCTCCCATCACTTTTTAATTCTCACCATCCTATACCACAAATATAGGTCTCCTAGGTTTGATAACAGCAGATACAACTTTTGTTTTTAGTTGTGCTATCGTCAGCAGTAGCCTAGCCCCACTAACTCAAGTGCCTGTCGGTCAATCCGCAGAAGCTGACCTCTGACCTGGCTGGTGTGGAGCAGCAGAAAAAGGTTCTGGAGATGGAGCTGGAGCAGTGGAGGCAGATCACATTCCCCCAGCAAACTGTACCACCACCACCAACAGCACCTGTAAGTGCAGAGTGTTCCTGCCAGGGCAGAACCACATCTGGCCCAGCTAACCCAGCCCCCCAGGCTCTGGAGGTTGAGGTCAAACAACTTCAAGCCAAACTTAAGGTTAGTTGGTGTAACTTACAAATAGAGTTAATGAATTTCCCTCATGCTTTGTCTTATTATGCACGCCTTCTAACGAGATAAATCTCTTAATAGGATGATGGTATTAAAGAATTTGTTCATTTCCATTTTTGTGCACTGTGAAGCTTGAATAGATAAAACCATGATACACAAGTTTTTGAACAAAAGTAAGAAAACTAGTTTGTGAAGTTTACACCTTTTGATGCACCTTATGAATTTTCTTTTCTTCTTTGTTGCTATTTTGTTACTTGCCATGCAGTACCAAACAGTATTGGATTACACATGCATTTATATTTTTTTTAGTTAAAAAAAAAACAAAAAAAAAAAAACATTTTCCTGATATTTTTTCAAATGTCAATATTTCTGAGTCACTTTAATATCTCACTGGTTTGAACACCCAACAGTCCTTGAGGAGTTTAGAAACTCTGAAAGAAACTCTGCCAAGGTTTTACTTTTAAATCATGGTGGTTAAAAAAACACAGACTCTTGAGCCTTTCGATTTACACTTGACATCACCTGAAATTGCATGTGATTTCAACAAGAATTAGCATTTCTTATCATTTGATCTTATTACGGAGTACCTGTCAGAAACATGAGCAATGAGGAATAACAGTGGAGACGTGCCCTACATCATAGGGAATAAGGTGTGAGTGGTACCACAGTGTTATCACCCTCTCCACAGCCAGCTCATCAGTGTCACCAAGCAGATTGCTCCTGTCGTTACACACAGCCGCGGAAGGCATGTCAAGTGACACCAAAAGGGAGAGGCAAGAGATGCGCTGTGGGGGTGCACACACTGAGTGAGTGCATTGTCAAAGGCTTGTACTAGTACAGTTCCCACAAGAGACACAAGGTCTTTTAAACCAAAGTGAACATGCACATTCAAATATCCATCAGTCTTATGATCAGAAGCCAGCCTGTCATCATGAGCCATGTGTCTCTGTTACTCACAAAGAAAGGAATAAGTCACAAAAGTGGTGTAGTTTACAAAAATCTTCTTTGTATCGCTAGTTCAAATGCAATGAAAGCATCTTTAATAACTGAGAAATGTACAAAAGTAATTTTGATATTAAGTGCTGCTGGGTTTTTTTTTTTTTTTTTTTACATCTGTTAATAAGCATATTAGTCATATCCATGTTTAAATATATTCAGTAGCATGGGGCTACAAATTGTTATTTTTCCTAATTACTCCCCTTATCTCATCCACTTTGAAAAATACAGTTTTCCTCTTAACCTCTTTTAGCACCTTCCACCCTCCTGCTGTAACTATAATGAGGAGGCATGCTGTGTCTGACCTGTCATCAGTCGTGTCGTGAAAACCTTCCCCACCCCCTATCACACACACTCAAACACATTAACAAACACACACACGCCGTGTGCCCTCCCCCCAGAGTGCAAGTGCGGAGGTCACAAGGCAGGTGGCAGCTAACAAAGCCCTGCGAGGCCAACTCCAGGAGAACGAAGACAAGCTCCGCCAGCTGCAGGACAAGTTAGTTTCACACCTTTCCCCTCATTACTATCATTTCTTTTTCTTTGTGTTCCTTTCTTACTGATGCTCTGCTCTACAGCTCTTACTTTACTTTTCATATTTCTGCATCCCTCTCTCTGTCTTTGTCTCTCCGTCTCACTGTGTCTCTGTCTGCATGTTTGCACATTCTGTACAGCTCTCATCTGCAGTGTTTGATTCCACCATGTGGCAGCACTCTGTCTGCTGCACTCCACTTAATGCATGCTTCTCCTCTGCATGAATCATTTGCCAAATTATGCATGTTCTCATGAGCGAGTGTATAAAAATGACTGAAGGAATTAATGTGTATACACATGTGTGCACGTGGGTGTCTTGTGTGTCATGTTGTGTGGTGCTGCTTATGTGGGTAGCTGATATGGACTGCTGATCAAAGCAGTGTATTGATTGTTTGTGTGCCGCAGGAGGGGCCATTTTGGCCCATGACACTAAAACCCACACAACATCACTCTGGCCTGTGGGCCACAAGCCCTAATGAGTTACATGGTTCACCTACTGTAGCACTCACTGCATTACACAGTCAGAATGTATAGCTATAAACAATTCACTCAGGGAAACTGTTGAGATTTGAACAGTGTTGTGAAAGGCATATATCATTCTGCATTAGGATCTCATCTTTGAACTGAGAGAAGGTACAAAAAACGACTTGGCTTTCCTCTCTCTCGTTCTTTTTGTCTTGTATGCTGTGTCCTCTGCCTGCCATTCTCAATAATGCATCCAGGGCATGTGTACAATCACACTGGCTATGTGACCAAAGCACAGCGGATCACAGCCAGACAGAGTGAACATCCCTCAGCTGAGTTTCCACGACAGCCTCAGCCTCTCTTCAGGCTCCTGTCACACACTGAACCATGCACGCACACACACACACACACACACACACACGTAACTCGCCATCTCTTCTAGCCTACCACTCCATTTGCCTCCATGGAGGGACCCCTTCTCAGAATGAAAGACATGTCTAGACGTCTCTGAAATATACATCTCAGCACACACACAGGGAGCAAGGCTGCTTCGCCTTAAAGAAGAGAAGGGGGAAAAAAAGAAATGAATTTCAAAGTACACCGGCATGTCCTCAGTCAATATCCGGCACTATGGCCCTGCCTTATTTATGAAGTTGCTTCTTTCATCTTTAGCCCTGTTGTCTATCAGCCACATGAAACGTCCACCCGCACTTCATTCTTAACAAGATACACAGAAATATGTGCTCTTGCGCTCTCTCACGCACACACTTCAGACCACTGACTGTTATCATTACAATACACGCATGTTTGATGAACAATATTGCCAACAAGCTCAGAACAAAGGGAACAAACGCGTGAGTGATCGGGATAGAGTTTGAATTCTTTCTCTCTTTCCACTAACACTCATAAATAGAGATCACACGCTACAGCAGAAGCACCATATATCCTTCATTCTTTTTTATCCTCTATTCTTTTTGGGGTGCATAAGAAGTGAACATCTAAAATAAATGTTGTCGATCTAATTGCCATTAGCACTGGGGCAGAGGGAGCTGCTGGGGCTCTTATTGCTGCTCTCCGTCTTTAAGTCAACACCAGACAGTCATCTGAAAGGTTCAATATGGGTTTTCTCATTAATGGCCAAATCCATGGGGTAACCAGCCAGCGCTACTTCCCCCCAAAGTCCCCAGGCTAGACTCCTCTCTCATTTAATTTAATGTCACTCCAATAGGACAAGCTCACATTTATTTAGCCAGTCTGCCCTCAGGCATTCATCCACCAAGGGAGACAGGGACATTTACTTACACGAAAGCATTTGCTCTAGCATTGCGTCATCTGTTTATTTAAAACACACAAGCTATGATGCATGTGGGAGATAAGAAATCCACCAAATCTTTGAAATAAAAAAAAGGAAAAAACAGCAAAAGCCATCTTAATTAACTGCATCCTTATGATCTTTATTCTATTTGTTCAAATTCCCCAAGGTATAGACAACCATGAAAAATGCCTTATATTTGCCTTTTATGAAAACAGATTAAAACATGCTAACATACTGAGCCCATTTAAAACAAGGCGTCACTATGATATGGCTCTGCTGAATGCTGGAATATTTAACATGTCAATACAGCAGTTCATTGATATAGAAAGTAATATGCAGGTTTGCAACAGTTAAGACATGAACAGTTTACAATACAATGTCACATTTCTTTAGGGAAGTGTGATCAGCACAGTACAGAGCACAAACAAACAACGCTTTTTAGAGCATACTCCCTTCATAATCAGTCTCTTCCAAGCCATGTTCCCATGCTGTCCCATGCTGATGTGTTTTTATATGTGACTTGTGCAACACTGAGCTGAAAATAACTAACATTTAAATACTTGATTACAGTGCTTCACGTTGTGTCACGGCTGATTCGAAATGTCGTTTGTCAAAAAGGACTCCCCAGTCACACTTAGTTCAGCATTCCCCGCCAGAGCACTTGTTCTAATGTACGCCAGTTAGAATTATATATGCATCCTTATTTCACCCCCCCCTCCACTTACCCAAACAGCATGCCAGTGTATTTAGTTGTCATAATGAGCTGTCATGCCTGATGCACTGCATGGGGACACTTTGCCTGCCAGCATTGTGTGGGTGTGTGTGTTTGTGTGTGTGTGTGCTCTGCTATGTAGATGTTGTATGTGTGCACAAACATGAATGTCTGTGTAGAATTCATACTCATTTATGCTTTATACAACACTTGAATAAATATTTGTGTGTGTGTGTGTGTTTGCTTTTTTTGCATGTTTTCAGGGTGAGCCACAGAGAGCGAGATGTGAGCATGAAAAGGCAGCTGGTGGAGGACCTGAAGACAAGGCTGAAGTTTCTGCAAGACATGGAGAAAAGTTACAGAGGGCAATTGGAGGAGCTGGAGAAGAAGGTACATAATACGTTATTATTCCAGTTTACACCATCGTGATGGCGTTACATTAGTTTGATGCTCATTGATAAAATAAAATTAGAAAATTAGGTAGTGAAGTTTTCATTTCCCTTTTGCTCTTTCCAGGTGAAGACTTTATCAGAAGAGGCCACCAACAGGAAGGCCCTCATAGAATCTCTAAAGAGAAGACTAAATGTGGCAACTACAGAGAAAAACCAGTATGAGAGTTCCTGTACAAAACTAAAAGAGGATCTGGAAAAAAAGGTTGGTACCAAACTGCTGGTTGGTTCTTATGAACATTTGGAATGTTTGGATAATTTTAGTGTTTGGATAATTTTCTTCTTCTTCTAAATATTTAATCCTCTTTTTATTTAGTGAATATTGACCACTTTACCCACTTTAACTTTTGAATGATTATTGTTGAACTTTGAAAAACAGGATAAAATAAATATTTTTGGCAGTCTATGTTTGGCTTTCAGCACATTCATTCTCTACCACTAGGAGGCACCAAAGTCAGAAAATATCAATTCCCACAAATGTCTTTGCGGACACTCTAGTTTTTCCCTAAACAATGTATATATTATATAATATAAAATTATCTGCTATTTTCCTTTACAGGAGCAACGCATACATGCCCTACAGGCTCGTGTAGGAGCCAGTGAGCAGGCTTTGGCTGCGCTGGAACAAACAGCCACTGAGCAAATGGAGGGGTTGACACAGCAGAGCTCCCATGCCTTGGACAGGCTCCAGAGACAGTTAGGCACAGCCTACTCCCAGCTGGAGCAGCTTCATTCTTTCATTAAGGTACTGTAAAAAAAAAAAAAAAAAAAAAAAAAAGAGTCCAGAGTTTTAACAGTCAAATCATTTAAACAGTCCTTTTTGTAAGTTTCCCTGCCGCTGAATATTTCTTGCTGGGTACAGGTGGTGGTGATTGTTGCTTGACAAGAGCTTCGGCTATCATTGCGTTGAGATGACAAGACATTATAATACACCAAAATCTTTGAGCCAATGATAAAATTAGTGCATATGTGTGCCTAGTACCAGAACACTGCAGGCCGATGATTAACTTTGTAGTTGCATCATCAGCTCTATAGCTCTATGTCTTGGACATTCAGATAAAGGGTATCAGGTAAAGGGTCATCTGATGGTTAATGCAAGTGGCAGAAGAAGCTAAATAAACAACTGAACTGGCAAGATGTCAAAGAGAAAGTGTTGTACCACACTGTGATGGGGAGGAGGGAGTCACAAATTTGCAGTTCAACTGGTAAATTGTTTGTCATTTCAGACCCTAACTAGGGTACTGAGTTTAATGACCTTATGATAGGTGCAGCTCAACTACAACTACGAGGATATTAAGAAGTAGATCAGAGTAGAACCAATGCTCTTTTACATTGAAAGAAACTAGATTAGATGGTTCAGGCATCTGATCAAGACATCTGCAGGATGCCTCCCTGATGTATTCTGCGCATGTCTATCTGGTAGGAGACCCAGATCCAGAACACACTTGGGGTGTTACACATCCCGGGGCAAGCCTAAGGATCCCCCAGGAGCAGTTTGGGGATGTAGCTGTTGGAAATGATCTAGGCACCACCTTAACCTGTTGAACCTGCAGCCACCAGAACCGATTCTTAAATATTTTTTAGGTTTGTGTGGATGAATTGTACATGTGCCACTATGCATATGCGCTTTGAGACACAGGCCATTACTGTGAGACTACTGTGTGCCCAATGGGAATGGGCACTATTGCCTTTATGTAGGCCCTAATCCATCACCTTGAGGTGTGTTGTGTACTGTGTCAGTCTATGTGTCTGGCAGAGACTGATAAAGACTGTCCATCAACTTTGTTCAGCTGACGCCTGTCTGTCAAAGTAGGAAAGGGCTTGGCAGAGATAGATAATGGTAGCAATATATTTCCACACAGACATTAATCAAGTAGCAGATTATGCTTAGTGCCCATTTGCCATTGTTTTGTGTTTACAAGCCAGAAATATTAGACTTTACTGAAACAAGTCGTTCCCTTATAGCTCACTTGCACCTGAGAAGAATTGTAGGTGGCTTATTTTTCACACAACTAAAGCTTTTATATTTTGGCAAATATGCTGTGTAAACACACATAAGCGTTCATATAGAAAGGAAGACGTACATTCATGCAAATTTCCATGTAACCAAAAAAAGAAGCTGAATTGTGGAAATGTGGAAACACACACGTGCATAGAAATACAGTTCACGCTCGTAGATCTCCTCTCCCACATTCCCATAACCCTAGGCTGGTGGGGCCATTGTGTTGTTGTTGAGGATTCACATCATTGTTTGTCTCCCCCTGGCTCCTGTGATCCCCTATAAGAACACCAAGCCCTTTGATTGGACTGCCTGACGTCCGGAGGAGATTTACTCTTGTCATGTATTGATCAGGACTGGAGGGCTGTGCATGTGTGTGTATAGATGTGTCTGTGTGTGTCTTTATGAGCTTTTTTTTTGTTGTTGTTCTTTGTGCTTGTATGTGCTATGTGTGCGTGTGTATTTGTGCGTGGAGAATTTTTTTTATTGTGTGCCAGCAAACCCTTTTGGCCCCTGCACACGCCCCAGGCTGTAAGCACTGCTGTTGAACTGCTAAACAGTGGCCCTGCATGTAGTGACTACTCCACAACACCCATACACACACAAACACACTCCTTACTCAGAATATTTTGGCTTGTCATCCCTGCTGAACAGTACAAAATTGTGCAGAGATTGTTGATTTTTTATTTAAATTCATATTTAATTAATTGGACTTGGTGTGGGTCTTGGATATGCAGTGTCTAACAACTGTGATGATTTTTTTATGTGTGATTATCTTATATATACTTTTAATATACCTGTGAAAGGTGCTTCCATAACTAGCCATTTCACTCTAGTTTCATTGAATGAACACATTTTTTACACAAGTGCCTGCATAATCTAAGAAAAATTTAAGCATTTTTTTCCTCCCATTCTGCTCTTTATGTTTTTGAATGGGCCTTTGTGTCCTTGTGCGCATGAAGAGGTTCAGAGGTAGCTAGTTATTAAAGAGGATGTCTTTTCGCTGCTCATTTGATCCCCATCTCCATGCCATAATCCTCACTCTGTCTAAATTGGCCCTCTGGCTGGAGTCATTTTGGTACTAGCCAGGCTAAGATCTCTTAACAAACACATACTGATATATATACATAAACGCACACAAGACCTTCCATGTATGCATTTGAATAGCTTGTGTGCGTGTGTGTGTTTGTGGTTATATACCTCCCTCCCTCTTTTTGTCTCTCTCAAGTCTGAGAATGAGTGATAAATTCACCCCTTAATCTCTGTGTGGATTAGTCCACATGCAGGGTTTAGGTCAATTGAATGTAACCCTTGACTAGTGACAGTGAATATCTATTAGGCTGTAAATAAAAAAAATAGGATCTCGAACTGTTAGTTAATGAGCTGTGTATTCCTTAAGGGTAAACACAGCTCTCAGATCACCAAAAAGAGCTAAAGCTGCCTTCTTTGGACAGTGGTTATGATTTCTGCTTGTTGCCCTTAATCAGGGCTGTTCTGCTTATTTTACACTAAAAGCCACATTTGAAAATGGTTCAGTTCTAACAGCCCTGTTACCTAGAAGGAGTAAATCAAAGCCAAGTGCACTTGCTGACTTGGATGAACACTGGACAAGTCACAGGTTTGTTATTATATTGTGTTCAATCTGCTGTGGGTTGATTTATCTATACCAATTCTTACCTTTTCTTTATCCTTTTTTTTTTTTTATCTGAATGGATTTCTATAATGTGTATAATCCGTTGGTTTACTTATGTCCCATTTGTATTCTGAATGTCTGAGCTCTCTAAATTCAAGTATATTTGTATATTTGTGTATATTCCTCGCTAATAGGCAAATTGCAGCACTCCTACTGTACCTACTGTCAGCTGCAGGCCTCTAACTACTCACTCAGCACTCTCCTGTGAGAACCACCACAGGTTTTCTGAACTGCTCCTGGTCCACCTGTGTGAAATTAAAAGTGGAGTGGAAATGTTGGTTGCTATTCAACATTGTTCATGTGTGATTACCCTTGCTACTGTAATGCACTCAAGTGTTTTCGTATGTTTGTACTTATGTTTGTGTATGTGTGTATACAGATTGTACTTCTTGCTTGTGTGTTTATATTGTGTACTATCCAAGAGCAAGTTGTAATTTTTTTTTGTTTTTGTGTACCGTAAGTTCTCCTGTCTCTAGCTTTCCCTCCTCTCACCATCTATTCCAAGGTCAGCTTTTCAGCAGGCTTACAAGGGAATGATACAGAAGATTATTGCCTCGATCAATAAGCTCAAAATGAAGCAAAGGGGAGTTTACTTTATTGACTTTCTCGTGTACAGTGGCAGTTTTAACATTTAATTGTCTCTCTGTATTTAGAGCAAACTCCCATTTAGTGCCCGACAACTGTGCCATCCCAGGCCTTCCTCGTCTCACTTGCCATTCACTCGGGCACCATTTGAAACGGCCCCTCATAGCTTAATTATTAACAGTGTTATGCTGCCCTGTTGTACTGTGAGACCTTTAGAAAGCAAATAAATAAATGAATGGCTGTATTTTCAGTAGCTCTCTGTCTCTCTCTCTCTGATGCATGATTCTCTGTCTGTGGAGATTTTAGCAAAACTTGGGGTGTGTTTGATATCAAAGCTGTGTTCCCTCAGCTTTCAATCGACAGGGCAACAAACCCTCAGGTCCATATTCCTACAAGGGAGCGTGAGGCGAAACCGAAGAGAATCTGAGTGTGTCAAACTCAATATTCCTCCATAATGTACTAGGCCTCTCTGGCGCATGCTTGATCAATTTCATTTATTCATCTGTCAGGCAGAGCTATCCCTCTTGTTTTTCCATATCCATTTCATCATCCTCTTCTTTTTTATTCCTTCTCCTCCTCCTCCTTCAGGCCCTGGCCAGTGAAATACTTTTAGACGTTCAAGAGGTCAAGCAGCAGTTGATGAAGAGGAGGAGGTTGATGCAGGCCAACGCTGTGGCAGTAAAGGGCGGCCTCTCAGCCAAGTCTATGATCAAAGCCAAGTCCATTGCTGCCTCCATCCTCAATATGTCAGAGAATGATCTTGCGGACATAATGGACACTGATCAGGTAAGGCCAAGGGACAGTGGGTCAACATTTTCTACAAATGCTAACTTGAGGATCTATATTAAGTCTAGATTATGCCCACAGCACTCAACATACCTATAATAGATTTTATGTACTGTAAAATTTTGAAACATCCTAAAGTTTTCAGGGGGTTTTGCTCAGTGATTGCACCAGAGGACCTGGAAAGACATATAAATATTGATTTGTAGTTGGGTATCTTCTTTGTCAATTGAGACTAAATGAGTGGCATGGAGCTACAGTAACAGTAGTTTGACCTAACCATTGGGAACAGATACTGTAGATTGCCATTGGTGGAGAAGGGAGGGAACAGGGAGAAACAGAAGCCTTTTTTTCTTAGTTCATTTCACCTGTATCTGATGGTACCTCGTCTTGCCAGAAAACTCTGCCTCTGTCTGACCTTCTCTTATTGATGTGCAGATACATATGGGCAAGTAAGCAAGGCTGAGCACCAAGTAATGTTTTGTAAAGGTGAGCTACACACCAAGGCATGTCCCTAATTAGTTGGGAAGTTGGACAACAGAGAAGGATGTGACTTCATGTTTGAAGCCGGTGTTCTTACTCTCAACAAGATCAAAAACCTGTCAACACCTGCAGCACCTGTCAACTTGATATAAGATTTAATATGGCACAAGTTGAGTAAGTCTTTTCTTACTGGTGAAAGCAGTCATTGAACTGAGAATTCTTTCTATTGACTGTTATCTGCTTGCTCAAAGTCAGAGTTTCACACTCTTTTCCAACTTGTTAGGATCATAGATCATACCCAGTTGTGTCATCAATTAGCAACTCCATGTTACAATCAACCTCCCATCCCTGGGGATTCCCACCCATCTATCACAAGATGAGAGATGGCGCACCAGGCACTTACTCACACTTGAAACCAATTTTAGACCTTTGCAGTCCAGCTCCACCCAGGAGATGACAGGGAACAGTTTCTCACTTGACGAAAAGTCCCCCTCATCAGAACTGAAACCTCTTTGGGTAAAATCATTCTTTTCTCCTCACCACTTGTTTTTCTCTGTCCTATTAATAGTGGTTAATGGCAGGAGTGGTGTTTTTGCTGATTGTTAATGTCACAGTAAAATACACCATTTAGGTGGACATATGTGTTATTGAGTCAGAAATAGATCCCAGAAGAAATCGTTTTTGTCTGTACATGCATCTGAGAGTGTTTTAAGGTGGCTGTCGTGGAGAAACAAGGGTTATTTTACATGTGCACCAATTTAAACTTGTGACTTTATGTTATCTTAGTCAGCCTGGTGTTGAATTGTTTGTCACACATTGTGTCAGCAATTTTTTGAAAACTATTTACAGTTGTGTTACAGGTCTGCAGTTTCATGATACTTGCTTCAGAAGTGTGGTTTGGATCAAGCTTTCGCAAAATTTTTGTAGAGATTGAGACTGTAGACATGACATGAGGTTATCAGGATGTCCCGGTAGTCTTAAACAAGTCCAGCACATAGCAAGCGTATTCATTTATTCACTTGGTTGTGCGATACCACTGTGCTGAATGAGCGCACAGGGCTCACTGGGATTGCTTTTACTTTCCAGTTTTACTTGTAAATGAGAATGCTCCATTGCCAACATAGCTACTTTTCTTTAGTTTGGCAGATTTCTCTTGTCAACAATATTTGCAGAAGTTTTCGACATTGTAGGGCATTGGTACTCAGTTTGGAAATCAATGCGTTTTTGAATTTCTGGCATATCAGAATGTTCAAATGAATTATTCCTGGTTGTGGTTATATTTTAGGAGGATTTTGGGAACAGATGACCTTCATGTCATTACCACCAAACTTCTCTTTGAGAAGCTACATATTTCTTTCCTCCAGAGCATTAGTCTTGGTTTGCTGATTTGTTGCTTTTTTTTTTTAATTTATTAATTTATTCTCAAGTTTCTGAAATCATGCAGAAACGTACAGCTGCTCCTTTACAGACTAACACAAAAAGCCACACAAATCAATGTGCTATATCTATATAGATGAAAAGACGACATGTAAATGTGCTCAAACATACCTACCCCACACATGTATCATGCTGTTTTGCCTCTATCCATTCCATAGCGTGCAACTGAGGACCAGTGAGGGCCAGGCAGCTCCAGGCTCCCTGGGCAACTTGTTGTGGAGTTAATGATCCAGATGTAATAAGGCTATAATTGCCAGGCCAGTTTGTTTTGCACCTAATGTTAGATGGAGGGTCAGTACTTTGTTATATATCTACCAAGGGTGAACAAGCACACTGACTCTCCCGCACATACACTCTTTCACAGACTATGCTTAGCCCAGCTGTGGGAGGCTTGAAGGCAGCACTCACAAGAAGGATTTGTTCTCTCACCCTCTTTCTCTCTCACACTAATGTAACCACCCACACCCCCTGCCTATGCTCTCCATCTACTTCCTAGTTACTCTAAGAACTAGTCACTAATTAGGTATATACCGAAATTAGCCTAGCAAGTGCCATCACTGGGATCACACATGGAGGGTTCCAGGGAGCTGGAGACTGCTAAAGTGAAACCCATATTTAATCCAAATAGCGACTCACTCGATCTAGGGCCCTTTGGTCATACACTGTGATACGTACTGTGTCTGAAATGCTTACTGTTATGAGGTCAAATTCAAGAATGCTGGACACAAAGGGTATAGAAACGGGATTGCAACGCGATGGATTTAATCATCCCAGCGTGTGTCTATCTTAATAGTTAAAGAACAAAAGTAAAAGCTGCTATTATTGTGACTGCAAGACCAGGATGAATCAGCCACACAAATATATATATATATATATATATATATATATATATATATATA
>CM076650.1:9638673-9739208 GCA_038496675.1 Rachycentron canadum | reverse complement strand
ATATATATATATATATATATATATATATATATATACAAAATAATTATTGAAAACATATGCACAGATGGATTTGACCATTTTCTTTTATGGTACGGAATTATTATTTATTCACGTTGGGAATTGATGCAACATGTGTGCAGTCAGCTGCTGCCCAAAAAAACTACACACATACAGACTGATAATGTGATGTTTGATATCTACATTAACACTTCCCATGACCTTCCTCAGCATTAACATTGCCAACATTTTTATTTTGAGGATTCTCTAAAATTCTCTGTGTATGTTGTTCAGATTTTTTTCTCACTAGTCTCAAAACCAGTATTTGTTTGTGTAACACATCACATCCATGATGTTATATATATTGAGCAATTTTCAGAGCATACCAATGAAGTCAGAAGCTGAAGTGGACTCTTTCAAAGTTGATAAAGGGTCTGCATGAGCCACCATGTGACCGGTGGCTCACGCAGGGTGGTTGGATCGCCCTCACCACTCCAAAGTTCACAGGATTATGTCTGTTAGGTCCACCAGTCTGCAAGTGCAGGGACTTTTAAATTCAGCTGCACAGACACAATTTTTCCCCTCCTGCCCTCCCTGTGTCCCTGTGAGGGAGTGTAAGGCTCGTCACATCATTTCGTGCAGCAACACCTGGGGTTCGAAGTGAGGAGGTAGCACATTAGTGCTGAGGTGTACATGGCCACGCACTTGCTCTTCACCCTGTTCATTAGCAGTAACAAGGCTACCACTCTGTTAGGTCTTTATACATGAGTAGCATGAAAACGTATACTGCCGTACCCTGCCACTGAGTCTCCAGAGAGCTTCTTCAAGGTCCTGGCTAGTGTGATGCTACAATTCAGCCCTCGAGCAGGAGACACACAGAGGCCAGTGTTAAAATACATTGGCAGGTTCTCTCCACAACACCAAGTATCAAGCACACCAAGTCTGACTCAATTGATTGATTTTTTTTTTTTTTCATCCACATACAAAACCATACTGTAGGTGACAGAATTATTCTTTCTAAACATCAGCATGATGTCTATCACTTTGTGTATTTTTAAGTCTATGACCTGTCAATTAAATGTACATACATATTCACTGTTGTGTTTGCAGGGAACAGAGGCTCGTTCAGAGAGTCCAAGAGACCAGGAGTGGCTGGAGCAGCTAAACCACATCCTACTGCAAAAGGTAAGACTCTGCAATAACATGATGCATTCATGCACACTCTCAGTAATAAGAAGTCATGTGCAAACTACAAGTGACTGCCCTTCATAGCAAAATGATTTATCAGACTAGTGTTTCTTTTAATTGAGTTTAGATTAGTATTGTGTTGAGTGTCAGAACTTAACAGGAAATTGGCAGAAAAATGTATTTTTAAAGTAGATGGTAACAAAAATAAATTCAAATGGAATAGAGTGATACTCCCGCAAGACAAAGTAATTCTCAAAAAAATAATTTTATTACAAGTACTCTGTATATCATTACAGATTATTACACAATAAGCTGCATGGTAATTTGTTAAAAGTGATTAATATTGCTAAATTTTGCCAAATGTTTTGTAGAGCAATACTTTATTTGATGTTTTATGACATTATTTTAAGTTGGTTCCATTTTAGGATTTAAAGATAATATTGCTTAGTGTTTTAACTACAAATAATTAGAAAGTCTAAAGAGTCTTGACTTGACTTGAGTTCCAAGTTGATTTTCAAGTGTTTGCATTTCCATATTAGTTGGACATTTTTGACCAGATATTTTAGCCTAACAATATAGGTATTCTGCTTTGACAGTCCGTAATGTAGGTACAACTAGATATATGTTTCATCCATATTCAGTAAATGGAGGATGAATTTTAGTTCCCACCCAAATGTGTCCTGCTTCAGGCTCTGAAACAATGATGCAAAAGATAAAACAAAGAAAAGCAACTATATCCTCTGTGTGTGTGTCTTTGTGTGCACAGCCACTCATCTGTGAGTACTCTGCTGGAGCTTTACTCGAGTGCTGTCAATGTCTGCTCGCTGTGATATGTGTATGATTGAGTGTCGAGTGTGTGTATGTGTGTCTTGTCTGTGTTCTTGTCAGCGGCTGCCGCAGGCACTCATGCGTCGCCTCCGCACCACGACACACACCAGACACTGTTCTCTTGTTCCCCAGATCTTCTTCTGACCTTTCCACCTTCCTCTCCCCCTCCCACACTCACACAAACACACACACACACCACTCTACTGAATCCATGTTTTTCCCTTCTAGCTGGACAGCTCTCAGTCCCTGTTCTCTGTCTCTCTCTGCCATCCTCCACTGTCCCGCATTCCTCCCTCTCTCTCTCTCTCTCTCTCTCTTTCTCTCTCTCTCTCTCTCTCTCTCTGGCTCAGACCCCGAGGCAGCTTGTTAGTGGGGAACTAAATATTGATTTGGCGGGCCTGTCGATGCCGGGAGAATGAGCTAGTGTCCACCAGAGACCTCGGCACCGGCAGCCTGCTATCGACGTTTTCCGTGGGCAGAACAGGGGTGGTGGAGGAGGAGGGGGGGGACGCTGGAGCTGGTGTGGGGAGTGGAGGAGGAGAAGAGCGGAGTATGACAAGGCTGAGACTCGCCCCCAGGTCCCTGTGGGGACCGCTGGGACCACCGCAGTCATCCCCCCTCACTGATACACTTTTTCTATCCCCTTTCAAGTCCATCTTGTTCTGTTTTTTTTTTTTTTGTTTATTTATTTATAATTTTTTCCTCTCCTCTCTACCTTGCAGTTTCCTCTTGCTGTCTGGGTTTTTTAAATTATTGTATCGCATTAAGGGGACACCAGTTTCCAAGTCTTGCTGTCTCTTTCAGATTTGTGCCAGTGTTACATCTAACATGCCAAGGCACCAGAGAAATCCAGACGAAGACCCTTTTAGAACCTATATATTGGTTAGTTTAGATGCATCTCCAAATTTGACATTTTTAAGACTGCTATGATAATTTGCCTGTAATACACAAGTCTGCTGACACTGAGAAGCCAGCGTTTCTTCACCGAGGGAATGTACTTCAAGAATTCTCGTACTGTACCCCGTTGATTTCTCTACTTTCTGTCATAGCTTATGAAAGGCTCACCAAGCAGAACATCTGTGAAGTGGAATAGCCTGGCCTGTCACCCTGCCTGTGACACTAATAACACACTCACTCCCCTAATAGTGATATGATCTTACCCCTGAGCTGCACTCTCACATACGCTTCTTTGGATAAAAAGACACAGACAGAAATAGACCCAGTGAAAGGAAAGATGAGAGAGAGATCCATGTCCTTAACTGGCTGGCTGTCACTGAAAGAGGATGAGGATGTGGCCGTGCATGTGTGCGTGTGTGTGTGTATGTGTGAGGATATGTGTGGATATGTGTACATATCCGTGTGTGCATGTGCACACTCAGGACAGCCTCATCTTGTCACTGTCAGTGCCTAATGGAGCTGCCAGTGGGACAGCAATTTATTATCTCAGTGGCCCTGTCAATAGCAAACCCATCACTCACTCTGTGTTGTGTCTGTGTGTGTGTGTCTGTGTGCATATGTGAAAGACCAGAAGAGTGGTGTGTGTGTTTCTGTGTGTGGGCCATTGTTCGCCATCACTGTCATGCACTGCCACATGTCAACTTAACAAGAAAGAGAAACATCCACAACACATTGGCAGACAGCATGTTGTGGAGAAATGTGACTGTGTATGTGTTGACTTACTGCTCCCTTCCTGCCAACGAAGTGGCATAGATTTCTGAAGCCCCCTCACCGCTGCCCCACATGTCCACTCAAAACCAAATGAAACATTGCATTCATTTCCTCGTCTCTCACCTCCACTGGTGAGTTAATGAAATCAAACCCTATGCCTCTCAGTAGAGAGCCACCATAAGCAGCGCTCCATAGCCAGGATCGAGGGACGGTGCTATCTAATAATCATGAGCAGGCCAGGGGGTGCACTGTATGGCTCCACAGCAACCCACCATGAATAAGGCCAGCAGTGAAGATGGAGTGTCCATGTGGGCTGTGGGGTCCAGGCACCGACCCGGGGAAGCATTGATTTAATTGCCTTTGGTTTATTTGTGGAGTCCTAATTATTGACTGGAGGTAGAATTTAATGGGCCAAGTCTTTATGAAGACAGGGAAATGACTGGCTTCTGCTGCTGGCCAATAATGAACAGAAGGAGCATGTGCATGCAAGCGTGTGCACACGCACGCAAACACACACATTCCCTCCAGATCATTTTTCAGACTCATTTTGTACACACACATACCCATCTCAAGCCTCATGACAGCATAATAACGTTTAAAAAGTCATTGACTCTGTTGATTTCTTTATGAGAGGACAGTGGTTTGGTTTACTGGTATGGGGTGGCGCTGAGGGCCTGCTAATATTTACCTCACAATCACACCCAGGGGAGACGTACAAGCATCACTTCCTATCAGCCTCCAAACTATAACAAGCAGGTGAACATTACATTAAGACAGTAGTAGAGACAGGCTGGACCAATCTGGACTGGACATGTTATAAAACAACAAAGGCATTTATGGATGGACTACAGGGCTGAAATGAATCTTGTAATTTCAAACCTTTATCGAACTTTGGGGAGAGGTTTCTGTAGCTCATTGCTACAACAGTAAATGGCATCATTTTTATGACGTTAAGTAACAAACTTTATTTATGTCACTTCTTGTCAAAGCTTCTCACCATATTGGCACTCATAGGGTATTACATCATTAACCCCCAGTATTAAGCATATCAAAGGCTCCATGTCTTGCAGTGCTAAATGTACTGAGAAAGTTTTCTATTGTTGTCAGTGCTGTGAGGGTGAGGGGTAGCGTGTTGTGCTGTGTGGCTCATTATGCCTCTGTAATGACAAGGAACAGCTCTGAGTCCCACACTTCTCTCTGAAGGAAAGTGACTCTAATTAAGCCTCATTTAATGATTGAGCTAATTAAATCAGCCACTCTTTTTTTGTCTCTGTAAGTGTGTTTGTATGCGTGTAGAGGGGACTCAAGCAGAGCCTTTGTACTGTAAATATGACACTAGAACAGCAGAGGGAGGTTCCCCGGAGGAGGAGACTGGCAAGAAAGTTGTTAATGCCACGGCACAACGTGACTAATTTGTTATGTTAAACTTGTATTTCACATCAATACAAAAAGCACATATAGCTTGTTGGTGTTGGTGCTATCTGATAGAATCAGAACACTTTATTAATCCAGGGGAGGAAATTGTTGGTGCCACATGAGCTCTGACATTTCTAGACACAGAAGGCGCACTCCATGTGCAAGAAATAAAGAGAAGTAAAGAAGTAAAATAAATAAAAGAAGTATTTAGCAATGTACTAAAATATAGTGAGCAAAAATAAAATAAGAGAATAAATATAAATATAAAATCCTAATTGCGATAAATAACAGCTCTGTTGAATGTACAATGTAATGTATAAAAATTAACAGAATGAATAGTGAAAGACAGTCAGTAGCAGCAAGTAAAAAGTATGTAGAGTATATATAAAAAAATCAAATCCTGATAATTAATGAGTCGTCCATAATAATATGAGATATTGATACAGATAACAGGAAGTGATGTTGCACAGATGTACCAAGGAGTCAGTATTCCTTTGCTATCAAAGGGTTGGGGTCATCACTAGCAAGCTACAATTTAGCAAACAGTACATTTCTAGAGGTTAGTTTGTGTGGAATAGTTCATGTGAATAATATTATTATTCTTGAGGTATGGAACTTAAAGGTTACTGGCAGCCTGATTGCACCCAAGGGTTGTTCTTTGGAGCACAGTGGACTCTTAAAATGAACACAGAAGGAGAATTAATGATGAAAGTGGACATTTCCTCACTGAATTAATGCCTAGATGTGTTACACCCCCTTATGTCACAGAGCAAACATTGAGTCATTGAATGGCAAGCTTTTCCTTTCTTTTTTTTAAACCATGGTTTGTTTGAAGGTGACAGTTTGCTCAGTGCACAGCACTTTTGTTTGCACTACATTACCTGGGCCAATGAGCCATCACGTGTGTTCCTGATTACTGGATTCTACCTAAAGGTTGCATCTCTTTTGTATGGATATCACCTTTCTATATTTAAACCCCAGTTGTGCCTGAATCACCTCATTTTCACACTTAATGAGTAGGAACCTGAAACAAAGACCCGGTGCTTTCCTGTGTTTAATCTAGGGTGTATTTAGGTCAGATCCCTAACAAATGCATGTTGCACACTGAAATGATGTTTCCAAACAACGTATCAAGAAAAGGAGAGATTTTTAATTACAGTATTTGTGGCCCCAAGTGTCCAATTCCCTTTCATATCAGTCTCTAGTGGCCAAAAGGGGAGAAAAGAGAGGGATCTGTTCCGCTGCAGGGGTAGGTAATTATGAAGGAGAGGGAGAGAATAGGCTTGTGGGTGCTTTAGTGATTTTCTTACCTGAGCCCCTTTTTGCAAATGTGACATATTCATTATCAGAGATAATCAAATGCAAGACTTCTTAGTATAGTGCCTTTGTGCTTGGGCTTTTATTTTTTTTTAAAATATCTATTTACCATGTTGTTGTTGTTGTTGCTATTCCCCCGTTTGATAAATTTGATTTTCAAACAAAAGTGAGAAGATCAAAGATCAAAGAGCTGTTTTTTCCCCTATGTGATAAAACTACTGTAACTACTTCTCCCTTACCTTGAATTGTGGCCTAGATTGGAGACAGCTCACCAGCCAGGGACAAAGATTTATAACAATCCTCACCACTCTGAAAAAATGCTTGTCATTCCAGTCAAATGTGACACCTTACTTTTTTATGAACTATGATGAAATTAACCTGTATTGTATAAATATACTCTATATACGTTATGCTGTTGTCACAGATATACAGGTGCAAACTCCTTTAGGACTTTTGAAGGCCACCAAAGGTCATGTCAATCACAGAATATTAGCGTTAAATTAAGTCGCATCAACTACTGAATTATGTATAGCTAACAATTATATTATAGTTATTGTTATATAATAACCGAGGAGGAAAATACTTAGTAACTATTTGCTGAGTTCATGCAGAAATCTGAACGATGTACACCTTTATATCTCTTTTTGGCTTTCTGATTCCCCCTCCCTTCTCATTCTTACTCATTTAGATATCCAACAGCCTGACACAATCTCTACAACTACTCACAAACTGGGCCCTTGGAAATAATTGCACTAACCCGTTCCAAGGGAGAAGACAAAAGAGCTAGAATGATCGATCTTTTAAGAAAAAAAATTTGGTGTGTGTAATGCCACTACCAGACAATGGTCACTGGAGTGCTGCAGCTTTGAGCTGCTCCTTGCCTTAAGGTGTGCCCCAGGCTATAGAGTAGCAATGTCATTTAATTGGCTCATAAAAACACCTTTTGCTTGCAGCTCCTGTCCTTGTCTTTTCACGCACACGCACACGCATACGCACACACACACACACACACTTGTCAGTGTCAGTGGCTTTACACGTCAGTTCACTCCTGAAACATGTTCATGAAATCATACCAAAACAAAAGGTCTGTTCTGTAGGGCCTTTTGAATAGTAATGGATGTGAGTTAGCATGGCTTAATGCTACAGTAGCTATTTCATTGTTGCCAAAGGGGACAGGACCTCTTGCAAAACAGTGGTTGTGTTGCTTAGCACTGGTGCTGGCTAGATCTGCCAAAGGGGACATGGGGCCAGCTAAATCAACTGTAGCATAACATTACTGCCAGTTCCTAACACTGCCTTAAGCAGCCCAGGGGATCCAGTAGAGCAGCTGCATCACAGCTTACCTCCAACCACCCTGCAGGGTACCGGTCCCCAGCAAATGTGACAGTTGGATGAAAGGGAATGATAGTCCTGCTTGTCCCATTTGTGAGCCTGAGTGTGAATACTTGTGTTTGATTGTGTCAGAATCTGCTGATCTCAAACCTCAGGGAGACAAATCAGAACAAGAAATATTTTTTTGTAACACAACAGAATCATTTATCAACCATGAGACTCAATGGGTCTCTCACTGTATTTAGTGAGATATATCTACTTTAACAAAACATTGTAAAGATTTTGATGCTGCCCTGCATATATTACAGTTTTTGTGTTTTTGATTTATCATAAAGGAACTTAGAGGGCCACCTGTGTGCTTCAGTTAAGACACTGACCAATAACTGGAACTTTTGTTGCATCTCTTATTTCCTGTCATCTCTCTGCAATAAAAAAAAATGAAATTAAAATTTTGTATTTTTTTTTTGTATTTAAATGTTTTAGGCTTAAATCGGACTCATGGTAGGTTTATCTGGATCATGTTTACCTGTTAGTGTTGTTTACTCATATTCCCATATCTGTACTTTTAATGATCCAGTCTCCCACTTTGCTGTCCCATAGAGCCTTGTGTTGTGGCTGTGTCTCTATTTTAGTGGGGGTTGTTTGCATAGTTAGTGACTCTAAGTGCAATTAGCTGATCAGGAAATTGTGCGTGTGTGTGTGTCTGTATGCATGCATATGCCTATGTGAGTGTGTGTGAGACAGAGTGAGTTTTCCCAGGAGGGTGAAGGCAGAGGGAGATATCTCAGCAGTTACTTCAATGTAGTAGTTCTCTGAGGAATGGTGCTGTGTGTTTGATGCATCCAGTGCAGCTGGAACTGACTCCCCACTGTACAGCACACACTAGTACACACACACTTTCACACACACTTCCCAGCACACAGGACCTTGTGTTCTCAGCTCCTGTTACCTTTAATGAAGAAGACAGAGGTGTCAAGGGGCAGGGGGACTGTGAGTGTTTCTGTATGTGCGTGTGGGTTTCTGCGCCTTTCACTCTCCAGATGTATTGGAAATTGATAAGATGATGGTTTCAAATCACATCACAGTGCTTTTCTGTGTCCTTAAACGATGTCAGCTACAGAGCTAATTCCAATATGTGTTGCGGGTTTGTGTTAATCACTTCAAAGCAACGTGATACGTCATATTCCCTCCTGGAGATGTTATACAGTAAAGTTTGTTACAGTACTTGTGTCAGGCCTGTGTCAGCTTGTGTCTGTCTGTACGCTTCAGTAGTTTATGTTTTCACATTCTCTTTTAAGAGATGAAATGTGAAACATTTTATGATATTGAAGTCACTATTCAGCTTGGCCTGTCCACTTCTCATCTCAGGCCATGTGACTTGGGAAATTGTTCAGGGAATTAATTTGTTTCCCCTGCTCAAAAAGGCGTGCTTGTATAAGGCACATAACTTGAAGTGAATATTTATGGATGATACAGTAGGAATGTCTGCCTTTGATCAGGCGCCCTAATGACCATAAAATCCTTGTGTCGATTCACAGGGAAAACAAAATTAGCCTGAAGTCTGAGAAGAGTCCTGCCCACCTCTTTATTTTTACCTTTTCAGCATTTGCACGACAACGATTAAGAAAACACATCTAAAAAGTTCCCACTTACTCAACCTTTGTCATCCAGTATGATTAAGTGCACATGATTTCTTATCCTTGTACCTACCAAGCACAGATAGAGCAGAGTTAAAACACAACACAACTGTCCCCAGTGATGCATAGACTGTTTTCATTATGCTTTAGGGCATATCTGCTGAAAGGTGATCAAAGTGTGGTTTTTCTTCAGCCCAGCAAAACAAGCCAATAGTCTTCATTATCCTGTACTTAAAGCTTCACACTTTTCACTATATTTTAGTTTACCTTTACTTAAAACTCATGTGTACAGTTATTATTGCTGTTATCAGTCCTCTTGTCCATATTGGCCAATTCCAACATAAGATTAGGGACAAAACTCAAAATACGGTTTAAGTTATATGTTATGTTTGCTCTTTCTAAACCTTGTTTTGTGTATGCGTAAACATACTTGGCCAGAAAATCTAATTCCAATCATGAGGCCGTCTGTGTGTTCAGAATCACATGGTTCATGCCATTTTAGTACAAAATACCCAATTTTTTTTATATATAAAGCATTCCCTCGATAAGCTGCAGTGAAGGGATAGTAAGAGAAGGCTGTACCCCTTTGATTAGTCTGACCTAAACTACTGATGCGTCATATTAACTTTGGCTGAACCTAAAAATGAGGGCTATGGCTTTTATCCCTCGTCTCTTACATTAGAATTACTTTAGGAATGAATTTCACGACTGCCGTGCACGGGAGAAACAACAAGAACTGCTTAAATGTACCTGGAGGCATGTGAATGGCAGTTTAAGACAGACTTGGAAAAAGGTGAGCCTTTCTTTAATACTTAAACCTCGTGGATTATCACTGATTAAGATTAAACGCTCAGAAAAAAAAGTTAAGAGTGAAATGAAATGCCGAAACTACTGCTGTTTTGTGAATTGCCTATTTTGTGAATTGCTTTGTCAAAGCACTCAACCTTAATGGTCCCTCAAAAGTTTCACAGGTCTGCAGACCCCATTTGAGGTTCTCTAGTTTCACAGCACAACAAATAGGCTTTCTGAAAAGATGCCAGGTGTCAAAAATCTGGCTTTTTTTAATAGTGGTGTATTTGTGTGTTTTCCTCATTTTCTCTAACCCCTTTCTACCATTGCCCCCACACCCTTTTTCTATCCTTCCCCTCCCCTGCAGATCCCCACTGCTGGCCAGCTAATGGAGGCTGTGCGCGTGAAGATGAAGGAGAGGAAAGTGCTGACAGAAGAGCTGGCCACGCTCGCAACACCAGTCAGCGAAAAAGCCTGACTCCCTGGGCTGAGGCTGGGAAAACTGTCATCCTCTTCTTTTTCTCCCTCCCTTCTTCTCTCCCTCACCAGCTCCTACTCAGTGGGAGCTGGGCTGAGCCAAGCTGAGTCGGGGCAGCAGAACCAATATTTGTGAGAAAAGCAATGTCGACTCACCCTGGACCACTGGCGCAACACAGCAGCCCGGCTTTTGTAAATGAGCCCTCGACATCTGTGTTAGCGCTCAGTGCACTATGTCTATCAGACAGGGCCCTTTAGCGCCAAGCTAATTTACAGTGCAGCCACTCTCCCCCACTCTCAATGCAGACCTGGGGTGATAAGGCAAATGCTTACGCTAATGTTTAAGTTAGACTTTTTTTTTTTTTTTTTTTTTTACTCTCTTTTACCTCTCCCCCTAATTTATTTGGCACCTCAAGGACCTAAAGTTGCTGGGACTTGACCTAGCAATGCCAAGTCGACACTTTGAGCAAGTCTACAGTTTTATTCACTCTTCACTGTAAGAGGTTAGATCCATTTATCAGACCTGATTGCACTGCTTTTAGACCTCATCTCATGATTGGAGCTTAGTATTTATTTTTGAAGTAAATTAATTTTGTATGAGATAAAAATTATACAAATTATTGTAGCTCCTACTGTGTAAGTATTTGTTCTGTCATAAATGTAATAGGCAATTATGCTAAATATCAATCAATTTCTTTTAAAAACCTTCTCTTAAAAATAAATCTTCTAAATAAACGTTATTTCTATCCCCATTTTATTCTTCAAAGACAGCATTTATTGTTGTGAATTTGATGGTATCACTTCTTGTCTAAATGCTCTCTTCTATTTTAATCATTCCAGCAGTTCAAAGGACTGTTAGTCAGTGTGTGATGGTGACTGAGGATGCTCTGGTGAACAGCAGGGTTCTCACACCTCTCTCATGATTGGCAGCTGACTGTTGGCATGGTTCCTGTCTGTAACAAGTGACCCCTGCTGTTGACATCATTAACAAGGGTCCACATGAGCACACGCACGGCTCAGCACAGCACAGGGGTGTATTAGAGGAGTAGGTCCATCCTTGACATATCTACCTCCAACCCCTTTTATCTGTTTCCCTTTCTCTCCCTCTCTTATTATTCATTTTGAATATTAAACCATGATCCTGGTCTCCTCTGTCCTTGAGTTGGTTTCCTACACAAGAGACCTCACACTCCTCCCCTCAAATCATCCCTTTTTTTTAAACTCCTTTTTTTTTTTTTTTTTTTACCTCTCCTAGCTTTTGTTTTCCTCTTTACCACTTTCCTCCTTTCTTTTTATTATGTATAATTAACAAAAGTGTGAAGAATCCTCCGTTCAGGAATTAAAAAGAAATAATTCCACTTTTTAATCCCCCCTCCCTTCTCAAATATATGCTAATGATGTCGTTTTCCTTTATCTTTTTATAATAAAGGATTAGGCCAGGACTGTCTCTAGCTGCAACTCGGGGACCAATTTAGCAGGGATCCAGGAGAGACAAACCCTGGTGGTTAATTACCATTCATTAACATAGTTTGCATCTTTTCTTCTTCTCCAATACCCATGAGCCAGCTATTGTCAATATTTGTCCCATATAAATTTCTGCAGTTTTTTTTTTTTTTTTTTTTCAAGTCACTGTCCTCCAGCGTAATGCAGCTAATGACAAACATTAATAACTCAGAGAAATCCGGTGGCGCAGTGGGTATAGAAGAGCACAGCATCGATGCCACGCAAATTATCTCAGAGCCCCCACCCCTTGCTGTCTGACTGTCTGTATTTCTCGCTCTTCCTCTTCGTGTGTAATGCATAGTCAACATGTTTGCTCGCCGAGCCCTGCCATCCGGCCTCAGCTGACATACTTGTGCTATTTCTGTGACATATTCAAATGCAGGCCCCCTCAGCTGGTACTCCCTTGGGTTTAATTAACCTGGCCTTGCCTCTGACGCTCCCTCAGTGAAGACGTTAAAACGATCTTGAAAACACCCTTCAAACAGCCCCCCCCACCCCCCCAACACACACACACACACACACACACACACACACACACACACACACTCATGTCTTCCACTAGGTGCTCTATATGATTCATCTCCCTTTCTTTCCTGTGAAGGAATGGCTTGCCATATCCTTCTTCTTTCACTCTCTCCTTGTCTTCCACCCTTTTCTTGTACAGCTCTCATTAAGAGAGGTTTCCTGTGGGAATTACTTTGATCAGTAGTTCCAAATGCAAAGTTTTTTTCCCTTCCCCTTATTCATTCCAACACAATCAGCTCGGTGTCATTCTATTTCCTCTCTTTATTATCTTTATTTCTTTCACCCCAACCTCCTTTTTTAATCCAACTTTACTGTATGTTTTTTTTTTTTTTTACAGATACCCCTCCAGGAGATTGTTCCTGGAGGGGTAGAGGAGGTCAGGGTCACTGGTTGACTTTGGGGTCGATCGATGGTTTGTGTTTGTGTGTTTTGTATTTTGTGTGTCCCAAGGCTTTTCTGTTGCACTTTTAAGTTCCCTCTGTCTGGTATCAGTGCATGCCACTTGGGTGGGAAGATGGGTAGCCCACAGTACAAAGAACAGTCAAAGCACAAACCAAGAGTTTCTGCAGCCTCCAACTGATGCACAATTAGTCCTTGCAGATCTTGTCAGCCAGCTGTGGAGTGAATAGAAAATAGCCTCTGGTGATTTCCCTTACTTCACTGACACAGTTTCACACCCTGGCTATTGCTGCCAATACACCAGTCTGCTTTGATATTTCAGGCGCAGACACTTGGCACTGTCTTAAATAACAAGGTACTTGTGACATACAGCCAAATGTGTTTTTGACAAATGTATAATGTAACATGTTTACAGTTTTCATTGTATCCTCCATGTTTGATCCACAGAGAGTTGGTTTGGTAACAAAGGGTAGATGCTGTTCACAGTGTGTATGGCAGGAATCTCAGCACACTTTTGTATTTACCCAGACTGTAGTGTCATATTTTAGTCTTGAGCCTGATATTAATTATTGTCAAAAATTTCAGGTCTCAAACATGGCTTCTCAATATGTCCATGTATAATGTTCTTTTTCATTAGATCAGATGCCACTTTAAAAAGAAAAAAAGAATCTCACTCTCCTGATGCACATATGCTATGTATACAACCTCATTGATCTTCACTTGAACAAGTCCCTTATCCTCCTCTACAGCGCTCCAGACATGAAACGGCAGCAGATTATGGGTGGATGCGGCCCGCCGTGGGAAGCTAGGGAGCAGATAAAAAGGCCAGCCACTCAGGGGACTAAAGCTATGTTTTGATGCTGTGTGATAAAGCAGAGGCATAGGGCAAGAGGAAGGGGAAAGTTACAGGATCTCTGTGTGTGTGTGTGTGTGTGTGTGTGTGTGTGTGTGTGTGTGTGTGTGTGTGTGTATATATATATATATATATATACATCTCCTCTGGCTTCCCTTTTTGAATTTTTCTCCCTCTCACCTCTTTGTCTTGTCCATCGTGACCAAGCTCTTCCTGTACTTTTTGTTGTTCTTTGACGCTCGCACTTTCACTCTCCCCATCCCCATGGACTGTCCTAAGCCTTGCTCATGGCAGCTGTCTCTCTAAAGCCATGGCCTGAGCTCCTGGGGAGGAAAAAAACAGAGAAAGGGAGAAGGAGAGAGGGGCTGATCTGGCCTCTAATCCACCTCTTCTTACAGTGTAGAAGGGGAGGCTGCAGTCCTTGACACCTTAGAGAGAAGCGACTCTTTGAAAGTGACTACCTGAAGTCTCTTGTGTCTAAATGACTAATCTGGGATGTTGTTTCAAATGGTGTAGAAAATGTGGCTCTTAATGTCAAAGATCAGTCAAACTGTCATACCTGGGTCAATATAAGGTGCCAGGCTCAAAGCAGTTTTTTTTTTTCCTGACTTCATCAACTGGTCACTACTCATACTACCATTTAGGATCAAAACAAATGACTGAAACAGTCTTCATTGGTACAAGCTATTATAAAAATGCATCCTTTGTTTTCTGCTCCAGCATATATAATAACATTGTTGTCTGGGGTGTATAGCTCCTCAAAGCACCTCTCCACCTTGACTAACTTTTCCAAGCACTCATTAGTGGACTGGCTAAAGTTTGGAGGGTATGAAGCAGGCTGGCAGATTACCCCCTGTAAAGTAGCACACCTCAGGTAATCACACTAATGAATTCAAACCCACCCCCATCCTCCTCCCGACACACACACATAGACACACTCACCCACCCCTTTTTCCTTTCTCCTTTTCCCTTAACTTACTTTCTCCCTTCCTTCCACAGTGGCGGGTCGGTGCAAAAAGTGCCAAACAACAAAGAAGTGTTTGTTTGCATAATATTAGTACTGCACGCTCGCACACAGTGGCGGGGGCCTGACTGCAGGACTGACTGGAGGCTTCCCATGAACACAGGTGGAGCAGGGCGAGCATCACTGGGACCAATTAGAGCAGAGCACAGGTACATTAGCATGTTTGACTGGAGTAGGATGGTGTGGGGATAGGTAGGCCTTACGAAACACACACAAACACATGACCATGGTCTGGTGTGTGTTAGTTGCTTGTCTCTAGTGACATGACTGGCATATGTGTGACAAATGACCCCTAGTCTGCTGTCACAGCACGTAGCATATTTTTGTATTTTCCATCTGCACCAACACACACACACACACACACACCTTTCACTTATACAGTAAGTACTATTGCATGAGTTGTTCAGGGCTTTATTTATTCTAAAAAATGACATGAAACATGACAATTTGCTAATGTTTTTACAATTTATATCAAAAGTCAGCTTCTTTTGGGCTTTTACCTCAAAGGCCAATAGAAATAAGTTCTGTTGACATCAAAAATATGAGGACAATCTGATGTGCTCTGTGGCCAGGACAGAGCTGAAAGGGTCAAAAGATGCTTTACCTAAAACTACGTCTTTACGAGAGCTGGTCTGCAAAATACAAAAGGGATCATGGAGGTTGAACCGTTCAGTCAGAATGTTTTTGTGAAGTTGGAAAAATATCATCAACTCATTGGATTCCCTCACGTTTTACCACAGTTATAAGGGATCACACGGATATTGCCATCTAGTTAATGGATAAAGAGGTGTCCATCAAAGCCATACGCACATTCTTGGTGCTTCGCAAATGTTGTGATTCATGTTTTAAAACAACACAACCTTTACGCTCAACTGATTAGTGAGGAGTCTCCAGTTTGGTAACCCCAGAAATGCATCTCTCCTTTTTTGGCGAATGATACACTTCTATGTGCCTCATTACACTGTGACCTCCAGATCCAGTGGAGATTCAAAACTTCACCCACAAAATGGTGGGTTTCCCACTCAGGTTTGGCATGAGTTGCTGTCCCAAGTGACTGGCTTCAAGTCCGTTCTTTATATCAGGAAAAATGAAAAATCAGGTTAATGTATATTTTCACAAGTTCAGATTTCAGAGGCTCTACAGGTGAGAGTTATCTCTGTCTATGTCAGTAGCACAGAAAACATTTTTGTCTCAGATGAAGCTTATCTAGTATCATATGCCCCAAATTAATTTAAATAAATAGGTTTCCATTACTGTAGAAGAGGTTGCCATTACCACAAAAGAAAGACTTCTTCTCGCACAAACAGGCTACTAATATGTGTCTTACTTTCAGTCAGTGCTGATGACAAAAATGAGACCAGTGGTCAGTTTAATAAAGTTAATGGCAACAATCTCATATTTCACTTGAGCTCACCCTCCATCTGTCTGTACAGCACAGGTGAGATTTATCGTCTCCCAACCTAAGACAAATGGACACTCACCTCTGGCCACACACGCACATGCAGCTCACTGAGTCATGGGACTGAGTACTTTATCAGAGCTGCCCGCCGAGGCCAGTGAGCAGGAAAACTGAGCAAACAACTGCACTCAGGTCGCCGTCAGCTGCTCTGATTTATCACTCATACGTTCTCTGTTCACCAATAAGAGCCCCTCACACACAAAAAAATGTTTGACATGCAATGTGTTGCTACAGTGTATCTGATACAGACCCTCTGCATGTGCTCCTTTTACTGTGGAGCTTGGATAACACAGCTCAGGTTGTGATCATTGGTGCATCATTTCTTACCACTAGGTGGAGGCAAAACATCATTTGTAATTACGTTAAAACGGGCTGACACAAAGGCCTGCATGAGATACACACATTTAACTTTTATAGATTATTATTATTATAACTACAATATCCTATAGACTCGAGATTTTTATTTATTTATTTTTGTTTTTAAAAGTTTGCTTTTTAAAATATTTTATGGGGGTATTTTAAGATGGCGGACATCAACTTTCCTGCATGAAAAATGACCACTTAGTGTTTGGTCGCAGCTGCCAATGGCACTTTTTTTCAGCGTTGAATTTCGAAATTTAACTGAAAGAATCATGTTTTGTTAGAAAATCCTGGTGTTTTTTTTTTTTCCCCCTTTTGATCTGACCGTATGTTCAGACATTCAGCAGAAGATGGCGCCACTAACATATCCAATGCTTACTTTGATTTCCAAGCAGCTCTGTCTAAAACTATCCAATAGTTTGATGGATTTGATCATTACAAGAGGAGAGAAGGAAAAAGGCTAATTAACATATCGTATCAATTAAACCACAGTGGTGTTGACTGGCTTGGCAGCAAGAAATAAATTGTGGAATAAATATATTTTTAATTGTGTTAAAGTGTTGATCTTATGTAAGTACACATGCACATCCAGCACAGTCTTCACAGTCAAACGTGCAGCTGCAGGAACATTGGACTGTGTACATCATAAAGGCTGAAGAAGAAGAAGACTACACTCACACAGCTGATCGTTATGTGCACGCTTTGTGTTTATGTTGTTGTTGCTTTGTTGTATTTAAAATCTTTAGAATATTTAAAGAAGATAAATTGAATAAATACGTATGTAATATAAAAAAATGATATATATATAATATAAAAAGCAACTGTGATATATCCTAAAAAATCGGATTGGAGAGGTGTCATTGGCTGGTAGGAGTTTATTTCCTACGCGTAAACATCCTCGACTATCCACTTGTTGTATTCGGTCACTTGAGAAATTTCGGATTTGATGTTTGATCGTCGCCTCTGTTTTCCTTTTCTAATTCAGAAGAACAGCTCGCGTTAGTCCCGCAGTTTCGTGTGAGCTTCGACATCGTTTCACCTGAAGATTAACGTGACGATCGGATTCCCCGGGACCTGTGGGAACAGCAGCAGCAACTCCTGCTGCACAGTGAATATGAAGTCCTTTGTATGCATTATTATGTGTTACAGTGAGTGTGTATGTCGAGCTAATGGCCACATTAAAGCCCACAATCCCACTGTTGTCCAAAAGCAAATGTTACAAAAAATCTAATTTTATTTGTCCGGACATAAACCAGGTCCCTAGTGTCCCGTATTACTTTTTTACCATTACGCACCAGCAGGTTGTGTGAATTAATTGTCGACTTTTTGTTGTTTTTTTGTTTTTGTTTTTGTTTTTTTTGCCTGATTGATGAAGCCAGTAGATCGAGTTTATAAATTGTATTATCCGATTTTAAAATCCCCTCGTTTCATTTGGGTAATTTGAAATCTCATTGTCCAGACTTATTTCAACCTTCACCAAGGACCATTAAAACCAACACAGCGAGACATAAATGGCATCAACAAACGTAATTTGAAGATGAGGGAAATACATTTCACAAACGGGGCCATTTGTAGCTGTTCTTTAAGTGGAGAGTTGAGCTTCAGCTCATAGATACATAGGTACAATAGTCCCGATACTCTGAACTTGGTCCTTGTTAACTGTGATGTGGTGCAGAGAAAAAATCAAAGTCGGTTAAATGCCCCTGTTTGCTGATGGGAGGTATTTGTGAGGGTATTTTGTGGGTATTTTATGTGTGTGTGTATTTTGTGTGTGTGTGTGTGTGTGTGTGTGTTTGATGTGAGTTTATTTTGAGTGTGTGTATTTCATGTGTGTGTTTTATGTGAGTGTATTTTGTGTGTGTGTGTGTATTTCATGTGTGTGTGTTTGGTGTGAGTGTATTTTGTTTGTGTGTATTTCATGTGTGTGTGTTTTATGTGAGTGTATTTTGTGTGTGTGTTTGGTGTGAGTGTATTTTGTGTGTGTGTATTTCATGTGTGTGTGTTTGGTGTGAGTGTATTTTGTTTGTGTGTATTTCATGTGTGTGTGTTTGGTGTGAGTGTATTTTGTGTTACTGCTCTCCTCGTTATCAGGCGCTGTCCATGGTGCTAGATATGTTGACGCATTACTGTAACTCTTCTCTTTGTCTTCACCGGTTATTGAGCCATTTCAGATCAAGTAACAGAACTAATGTGACACCCATCTTTAATTACTATTTAACTCATTAATTAACGTATTTTTCTCCCCCTCTCTCCTTTAACCAGTAGAGGTTCATAGCCCATTGATGTCTTGGAGACAGTGCGCTGGCTTCACTTCAAATGACTACTCGCGTTTCAGCCTGAAGTCCGCACAGCCGATCCTAATGTTTTAGGTATCACCTCGTCTTGATATCAGATTAAAGATCAAGTTATTGGGTAAATAACTCTCCCCCACAGCCTGTCGTCCTCGTCCTCGTCCTAAACGAGCTTAGAGTAGAAACACCTCAGCCTCCTCTTGGAGGGGCCAGTCCTCACCGGCCGTACTGAGGAGGCGGCCGCTTTAAAAGGAGTTGGCTCCGACGTCAGCGCCGTTTTAGACGCGTGTGGGTTTGACATCCAATAGCCTGATCTGGGCTTTAGTCAGCCCCTCTCTCACAGGAGATCCCTCTGGTGAAGACAGGCAGAGACCGGCGTCACAACCACGGCTGCAAAGAGCATCACCAGACACAGTTAAGAGCCCAGATTTTTCCTCCTCACACGCCTGCAGTCGATCATCGCAGCTAGAGCCACCATGTCTGTAGCGGGGCTGAAGAAGCAATTCCACAAAGCCACTCAGGTAAGAGCAGGCGACCAGGTCTCACTGGGTCTAGATGCTAGTCTCACCTTGTTTGGGAGCAGTAGAGTGGTGTTTGGTGGAGATCCATCTTGGCTCTTATTGCTTTTAAATGAACTCCTCCTGCTGCACTCGTGTGTGTAGCAGTTCACCCTCTAATTCAGATGCAGGTTGGTGTCCCGGTGCTGAAATGCACTGGCGTGCTGCAGCGTTGCACCAGTGGAATCATTTCTATCATTTATGTTTTACTCTGCAGCACTCGTGCCGTTATTACATGGTTGTTCAATGCACGTTATTGGGAGGAGAACGAGATAAGTGGCCGCACTCAATGTCATGTTTGTGCGTGGCCGTGTGGGAGGCAGATGGCAGTGATGTCGGGGACGTCAGTTCCTCTCTGTACCCTTCAGATGACATTCCGCGCAAACCACCGGCAGAGATGCAGCTCATGGCAGCCGCTCACATTTGTAAAGCTGTGGTCGTGGCCCTGAACGAAGCACCGTGTAAATCGGCGTTTCTCCCAACCAACCACAGTGGGGACTCCAACGCGACCAGTGTTATGCAACCATTAAGTGCGCCTCGGCGGAAATCCGCTCCTACCAGCAGCGGCACGCCATGACCCCGGCGCCCTCTAAACGCACTCATCGCCCATTGCGGGATTCAGGGGATGGATTAGATTCAGTCTCCCCCACCGACCACTGAATCATTTGTTATTGTCAGATATGAACCCAGTGCATAGAAAAATATTCAAGGTTACTGGAGCTCTGACCCCATCCCACCCATTTCAGTATCAGCATTTCACCCCCCCCCCCCCCCCCCAAAAAAAAAGCTCAGACTGGAAGTTTAACCATTATCAAGTTTGGACCCAACCAGAGCAAGGACCTGAGCTCTTAGACGGGCTCTTGATGGTCAAAGACAGATCTGTCCCTGCAGCTTGACACCAACTCCAGGGCTTTGAGTGACTTATTATTTCCTGTGTTAAAAGAGAGGGGGGGGGGGGGGGGTCTGAGTCACAGGGACACTGACAATCAGCCTCAGGCCTCACACAGCAGGAGACCCAGAGCCCGGCTGACTCTCTCTCACACACACACACACACACACTTCTGTCACTACTTGTTCTCCAGTTCCCCCAGTCTCCAGTAGTTACAGCTCCCACTTTGTGCCATTCCTCATCTCTATGAGCAATTGTCACAGACAGAGGAGGGAGTAATATAGTCATGCATTAATTGTGACACTAATGATGTTATGTCTGTTGGAGGCCACTGTTTATAGATATTAAACTCTCTCAATTTCACATTAGATCTGAATAACTGAGAATAAGTAGCAGTTTGCAAGGTCACAATAACCAGGTAGGATCCAATATGGTGATACAATAAATTCTGGTGTTTTATTTTAGTGGATTTATGCTGCACTTTACATTCACTCATTTGGCAGTTGCTTTTATCCAAGTCATTTATATTGATGTGAATGTTACGATGACATTTTAGAGGCTTGTGTGGGTGATAAAAGCCTGATACAGGAAAGTTGCGATTAAATTTCCATTTCCATTAAATTTCTCCAATTTTGCACGGCTGCACTTGCCGGTCAAAAACAAAATTCTTCAGTATAAGAACTGTATCATGTTCAAGGATTGCACAAACAAAAGAAAATACTTGTGTTCTGCTGTTAAGACAGCTCTCAGATTTAATCAGCTCATTTGATCAGATTGGAAGTAGAGTGCAGTCCACGCGGGGCATTAGATGGCTGCACAGATTGTGTTAATTCTGTGTCATTTATTAGCAGAACCTACTCACTCCCCCTGTGGATGTTTCTCTTCTGCGTTAAACATATCTGTGTGTGCAGTATCAACGTTTAATTCTATGAATATGCATACAGTTATGTGGCTCTCAGTGTGTATGCACAAAGAGGTGTAGTTCAGTGCGAAAAAATGCAGTGAACACATCACGATCTTTACACAGCACAGTCTTCATTACTCGGCTTTATTCCCAGTGTGATTCAGTCAGCTCTAGGCTCAGAGCTAACTGTCTCTGTGGTCCCCTGCTGTCTCTTCCTCAACATTACCCCCCCCACCCTCCATCCCTCCACTCTAAACAAACACACACACACACACACACACACACACACACACACACACACACACACACACACACACACACCTTACATTTTTCTTCCCCAGACTCCCAGTGGCAGAAGGCTCATCACAACCCCTCTGTTCCTGTGCCACAGCCCTATAATCCAGGCCCAGACTCACATAGGCAGTGACCCGGCAATCTGGCTACTTGCACACACTTAAAGACACACAGACACATGGCAAAACCATACTTTGGCACAACCCCCACCCAAAACAAGAAGAGGTGGTTGGGAGATTAAGGGTTGAGACCAGGGATTTGAAAGAATCAGACAGTAATTTAACAGAATGTGTTGGTCAATTAGCAGATTGACAGAAAATTATTCTGCAGTTATTTTATGAGTTGATTTAAAGTTCAAGAACATCCTGATTGGAGTTTCCACAGTGTGAGAATTGTCTCTGTTGTGAACTGAATAACTCTGAATTTTGGAGTGATGCTCGAACACCTCATGATTTTTTTATAATATATACAGCAGAATTTCTAAAAAAAAAAAAAAAAAAAAAAAGTTGCAGAGTAGTTATTATTCACTGATTTGCAACATTACAGAGATATCAAAGTAATAGCTATCTTAGTATAGTTGTTATGGCAAAGTCTCAGTTTTATAAAAACAAACAAATGATATTGTCATAAAATATATTATCCACCCCTAAGGACAGCAGAGGACAAGGCTTCTTAGTCTTAATGTCTACAATGATGTAAGATATCTAGTAAAAAAAACAAACAAATAGAGCCACAATAGCATGAAACTGGTTCACATGCCAATTGGAACAGATTGCAAATCATAAAACGCTGCATTGACCTTATGGCCCTATGCATCACTAATTGCTAATTAGCAGTGTAGCTTTGTCTGAAGTTAAGTGTTCAACATTTTTGAGAGACAGAAAATCCTCATTCTTGTTCATGGAGGCTTGCAGCAATTCTTCCTTTTAGACTTTATGGCCTCTGGTGAGAATAACGGTGCATAAAAGGCAGAGCGCCATGGAGTGACTGGGATTTCATGAGATTCACACACGCACAAGTGCTCACACAACCTCAGTTTCACCTTCTTAGATACATCACTGGGCGATTTATTTCACACACTCTCTGTTTCTCTCTCTCTCTCTCTCTCTCTCTCTCTCTGTTTCTCTCTCTCTCTCTGTTTCTCTCTCTCTGTTTCTCTCTCTCTCTCTCTCTCTCTGTTTCTCTCTCTCTGTTTCTCTCTCTCTTTCTCTCTCTCTCTCTCTGTTTCTCTCTCTCTCTCTCTCTCTCTCTCTGTTTCTCTCTCTCTCTTGCTTTATCTCTCTCTCTCTCTCAAGGACACTGGGGCTCAGAATGGTGCATTAATAAGAGGGGCCATTTTAAAAAGAATGGAAGCATGGGGCATGAAGGGTAAAATCCAATATGTCCACTAGAAATTGCTTTTTTTTTTTTAAATTATTTGTATTAACCAAGAATATCGTCATTCTCACTGCAGATCATGTAATAAAGTGATATAACTATATACTCTGTAATTAGAAATAGTTTGTATTTTTTCTGAGAAATAGAACAACTAGAACTAACTAATTAACCAAATCTTAGTTTCTCAAGAGAAGAAATCTATCTTTTTCTGTGTTTTTAAAGGTGGCGATTGCTTGTCATGAGTGAACTTCACCTCAGAGTCAAATGAGTCATGCCTTGTGCAGGTGCTACTTTCATCATGCCTCTTCTCCCATGGAGAGAGTAGTGCGTGTGAAGTGGTCTGCAGCTGATCGTGTGTGTGGATGCATGTAAACATGCTAATGTGATGAGTTTTTTTTTTTTTTTATTTGAGGCTGTAATGTCCACGTAACTACTGGTTCAGAAAAAGAGGAAACTGTATTGTATGGCCATCGCTATTCATCATTACATTTCAATCAAATCTAAGTTTAAATACCAAGTTTTATATTAATCTTAAGGCTGCCAGAGAGCATGTTTTATCTCAATGGAGGGAGCATGTGCTGCCAGCAGAAAGACAAATATGTGTTCATTAAATAGAAGCTACAGTAGAAAGAGAGACGAGATGAAGGAGATGGCAGGAAAGCTTGAAAGCTTGAGAGGCAAAAAAAAGAACAGTCTTTGGGGATTTTGGTACGGCAGCGTTGCCAGATTGTTTTGCTTTATCAGTGTCAGAAAGAGGTTGACAAGTTCGACTGGTTCTGCTTTCATGTCATGGATAAATGTGACAAGTCTAAAGCCACTTCAGTTTGTTTTTTAATGTCAGGTTAGAGACTTTAAGAGCTTGTTGCATCTTTAGATACTGGTAAAACTATGAATACATGGACTACTTTTTGTCCATGTTATTTCACCTTTCGCTACAGTCGCAACTGCACTTTGAAGTCTGGATATTGAGGAGATCCAAAACAGTCAGTGTGACCTGGATAGAAACCAAACTAATTGTCAAGATGTTGTATCTACTGTATGTATATGTGATTGTTGGTATCCACCTCAGTCTGGGCTGTATTTGGTGTTGGTTGAATCAAGAGGCAGTGATACAATTTGTGCAGGGTATATTTCTTACAGTGGGTAGTAGACCAGTAATCCTTTATTTTGTAGTCAGCCTTGGTTGGAGGTTTCCCAGTGTGTGTACTGAATACTAATATCAGTATTACACATCTTAGCCTTATTGTATTGTGTGTAGCATTTCAATTTGTCAACTGGAAACCATCTCATTTCATTTTGTAGCTTAAAGGCAAATCATTACATATCAGGGAGTTTTTTCTTGGTCCATTTAAAGTAAATTCTTTATGTATAGGTTTACACATTCAGGCTTGTCCAGCATTTCTTTCTTTGGTAAATGGCATACAATGTGCAAGCGTGCATGTGATTGTGCATTGATGTAGATCTGTGCGTGCCCATGGACAGCAGTGGGGTCCTTGGATGTGGCTGACGCCTGCAGGGCTTTAGGGCAGCAGATTGTGAGTGGGTGACTCATCCAGCCTGGATCCTCACTAGGCCTACTGCAGTGCAGCGTAAAACAGATCCAGCTGGGAGACAACAGATGGGGTGGGAGGGACAAGAAGAGTGGAGCGAGGAAAGAGAGATAAGAGCAGCCAAGAAAGGGGGAAGAGAGGGAGATGGAAAGCACCCTTGAGCAGGTAGGGAGTGGCAGAGGGATAGAGGGAGAATACAGCCAAGAGATAACGAAGGCATGAGCAGGAGGAGGGACTGAGCCAGGTCAAACTGGAGAGATTGGAGAAAGGTTGATGTGCAAGAATTTACTTTCCTTGCCAGCTTCAGGAGAAATTTCTACCAAGCTGAATTTTGTCAGTTGATATTGGTACTAAAACAGTTTTTTAATGTAATATTTCTAGGAGTGGCTGCAACTACTGACTGTTTTTGTATCAGTTGCTCTGCTCATTAGTTTCTCAATGAATCTTATAAAAATGTTAAAAAAAAAAAAAAATGCCAATCAAAAATCTGACAGGACACAGAAAGTCAATTATATACCTATGTGTCATTCTGACCTCTACACCCTAACTATCCATCTTCACTACATATGTTGCACACTTCTTCTTGTACTGGCACTGAAAATTGGCAATTGTGATTTACAGAATCATCCACTACAGTTCCGAGGGATGGTGGGCTGAGTATCAGCTGCAGACCTCATGCTTCATGTCTGCCATGTGCTCATGTGTCAGGGGACAAAGACACGCTGTTGAAGTAGTCTCAAAGGACTTTAATGTTCTTGTCTCAGGCAACCAAGTGCATTCAGCTTTTGCCAAGTTTGGATCAGCAATGCAGCAAAAGTGATGCTGCACTGGATCAAGTCCAGCAGTACAGGACCTGCAGCAATGTACCTCCCATCCTTTTATCTGAATTTGTTTCCTTAACTCACAGTGCCTCTATTAGTCCTCACTTGCTGTCCAACTTAGAAAAAGAGTTTTTACTTTCCACATTAGAGCCCTTTTATCAGAAATGTCTCAATCAGGAGAATATTTCCTTGGCTGCTCTGCCATCTTTTGCTTGGTCTTGCTAAACAGGCATAAATTTCCCTTTGACAAGTGCAAACAGTAAAACCTTCTGATATTTGTTCCTGGCTCCTGGAGGTTGATCACTTCCTGAAGTTTTCAAACAGGGAAGTCTTTCACAAGTTCTCAGACATGGTTTTCTATTTATCAAGCCAACAGTGACAGTTTTTTGACTAGTGTGAGTGTAAAATGTCACCTCAATCACTTCGCCTCCAAACAAATATTCCCATTCATTTCCTTGACAGTCCATCAATTCTCATCGAACATTACAACAATGAGGTTTTGTCTGCTGACTCTTAGGCATGTGAAAAATATGACTTGCCACCATCAGAGGTGCTGCTACACCTTGCATTGGAAACATGTTTCCCTTAACAATACAGTGACAAGTCTGACATGCTTAATATCTCAATAAATCCCATAGATTTAGTGAACTATTGAGAAGAAGGGGAACTTTATGAGAACCTTTGAATAAACATTCAGCAGTATCACTTTTGACAGGAGTGAACATGCACTTGCTAAAGGGTTGAAAACTGGACTGTGGAGATCTCTGTGTTCTGACGTCAGCTTTGTTCTGGAGGTTAATGACAGACGGACACGGCCTGTACCAGTCCTATTCTTAGCTTGTCCTGTGGTTAGATGCTGTCGGCACATTTTAAATAAGAGCACTGGAGAGGTAAACTCATTAAATGTCGTCATCCAGAAAAAAATCCTGAATGAATGATTTTTGGCTAGTTTCGTACCTGTCAAACAAGAAGGATGTGCTGAATGATGAAAATGTTTATGCATGGTGTTGCCGCCGATTTATTCATTCATATTTTTAAAATGACAATCGCGTGATTTTTTATTTTTATTTTTTTGTTCATTGCTCTCCCTGGTTTCCCTCTTTTCTTTTCCCCTCCCTTATTTCTCCTCCTCCCTCTCTCAGCATCAGTATTCAGGCCATGGTTGATGTTTTATTCAGGACTGGTATATTATATATTCTGGGCATCAACCACTGCAGGAGAGACGGGTGATGGCTTGGGGCTTGAAAAGGGAAATTCTCTGAACCTGTTTTTAAGCATTAGGAGAATTAGGAGGTTTTCCTTATCAAACATAATAAATTGAGAAAAACTAGTGTTGGTCCTTTTATTTTCATTTTTTCCTTAAAATATGCTTTTAAAGATGATGAAAATCAGTATGACTTGGAAGTTCAGCAATATTGCACAACAGCATAATTGTAAATAAAACACACATACCTCTACTTCAAGGACATTTGGGTCACTTCATTATTACCCAAATCTATAATTCTGAAGGCTGCAGTACACTCATAACCCATTCATTGTGTTGGTTATTGGTTTTTGTTATAGCTACAACCATGGTGTGAACATAATGAAGGGCAATGCGACATCATTTGCAGATAAGGATGTGTGTGTGCGCCAGAGACCTTGCAAAAGGCATTGTCTGTCATGTGTAGTGCACTGACACTGGATTAAAGGGCAATGATCAAACTGAGGTCATGAACCAAGTCACACAAGACAATTGCGTTTCCAGTCAAGACAAGATTTGAGACAGATGAAGTTGTGTAGTTTTAACACATCATACAAAACATGGCAAAGAACAAAGACAAAGATCTGAGCTTTAATGCTCATTGTGAAGACAATCAATATTCCAAATGGACAAAAGTCCAAATTAGCTTTTAATAGCAGTAAAGGTATAAACTAACCAGGGGGTGGTGTCAGAATCAAGGACTGTGTATAAAAATAGACATCAAACAAAATAGAATAACAGCATATAAGAACATAAATACATTTATTTGCCGGAAATTAAGGACATTGGCCATTTGGACCAGAGAAGTGTGAAACATAAAGGAAAGAATTGGGAGAGAAGATGATGGAGAGACAGAATAAAGTGCAGCAGAGAGCAGGAACAGATGAGAGGAGAAAGAAATTGATTAACGGGGAGAAGAGAGGAGGATGTTGGGAAGAAAAGATGAGGGGAGGGTGTGCTTTCATGCAGCTGTAGCATGAGGCCCTCAGTCTACTGCCTAATTTTGTTCATGAAGGGACAGTAATGAGGGGTAGGAGGGAACAGGACGTGCTTTATTGTATTTACATGTCTGCTAAAGAGGGTGTCCAACAGTGTTGTGGGCGGACAGCAGCCATGTTTCCCCAGTGAGAGAAAAAGGCAAAAACATGTTATTTGATCTCAGTCATGGACACACACATTAAACTCAGTCGGCATCTTCCCAACAACTGCAGAGCTGAGACTGAATGGTTTGTCAGGGATTATATTCAGATTAATCAGAGCACAGTGACTTTGCATTATATTAGAGCTGTGTGTGACTCAGAATCAAGCGCTGCAGCAGTAATCTGTGAAACGTGCTGCATGTGCTGGACCTGACCGCCAAATGCACCATGTGATAGGGTCAGAGATTTTATGACTTCCTGCTTTTTTTTGCTTTTTTTTTTTTTTTTTTTTTATCAGAGGAGAATTTTTAGTTGATTTAACCTGGGGATGATAATATTGGCAATGGCAATTTTCGAATTCATTCTATACTGAAAAATACTAAACATGTAAACATGTCATTTGAACAGATAGATACAACATATACGCTCTGTTTTGGTATAATTTAACACATAACACAACACAACACAACACATCTTACTATTATGTTTTATAATTGCCCTGTTATTGCTCGTTATGCAGCTCATTAATGAATCATTTAATCACACTGGTGCTTTGTGTAAACAAGCCAGTTCATCATCTTCTTTACTTTGTGCCACAGGCTTTATTGTGATTTTTCTGCCATTCAGACTTAAAATGACAAACACCACCCACACACTGAGCTGTGGATTAGATACCTTCAATTGAATGTAAATGATAGATAAAACTTTTAATTAGGAGGAAGTGGTAGATATGTATTATATAAGCAGGTGTTTCCACTAGAAAAGTAGATCCTTGTTTGCATTTCTCAAAAACGCAAATAAAGAAGTGAGTTTAAGGATCTATTTTGCAACAGCTACATAGCCAATGTTCGCACTAACGGCAGTTTATCACCAGTCGTCGTTGTATTTACAATACAAGGGGTTATAATTGTAGTTAAAGTGTGATGCTGAACATTTCTCCTAAACAAACAGCTGTTAACGCGAATATTGCCCATGTAGCAACAGCAACACTTATATACAGCTCCTTTTGACATGGGGTTGTGTGTGATACTTCTCACCTACTTTAACCAGGACACAAACAAAGACACCTTTTTGTAGATTACATACATTGAATTATTTACTCTTTTCAGTGTTAATGATGCTTTTATTGTTAAGTTTAACCTAAAACTTTGACTTTTATTGTAAGAACAGATTTAAGAACTATAAGAGAAAGCTTTCGTTCCTTGAGGAAAACCCTAAATTTTTACATATGCAGTCCTGGGCAAACGACATCTGCCGAGGAAAACTATGTAATTTGATTGAAATCTCCAGAATATCTACTAATAGAGCTTGTGTGATTGATTTGTTGGATGTGGTTTTCTTAGTTTAGAGCAGGCTTTCTAAACCTCAAGATGTTTAAACAGAGATGAACAGTTACACTGTTATGTGTCGACTTCTTGCCTTTCGTTTTGCAGTCTCCAGTCTTGTTATAAATGGTACTGAGACATTGACTGTAATTGATGCGCAATTTAATACATTGATTTACAGGCATTAGTAAATAACCTCCTCCAGTTTAGGGTGTTTTCACTTCAGATTGTAACCAATGAACTACTCACTTCAAGCCTAAATATTTTATTATTTTGATATTTATAATATTTTTTAATGTGTTGTAATGTATGATATATATTTCTCAGCACACATACCTCTACGTATGAGTCAATATTCTGGTTGTCGTTACATTTCTGGTTTGCATGTTGCATCCTGTCATGACTTTCTTTATAGACAGGAAATCTAATAAAACCCAACCAGTGTTGAATAGCAGATAGTCAATATCAAATATACAGAATGATGGTCTGCTGAGGCTTTTCAATTTTCTCCTCTTTTAATAGGTCATACAAGTCACTGGATGTGTTAATGTGATTGTTTATTTTGGGAGCCGTTGTTGCAGTGTGATTGAAAGTCTGGGGCAGACTTTTGGAAGGCAAGGAATCTGTTTTTTGCTGCTTTATTGATTTTAGTGTAAATGCACGGCTGCTTGTTGCCACTAGGATCCATTACTCTGCTGTTGTTGCTGGATGGTTTAGCTTGAAGTTAGACGTAAAAGACATTTATCTTCATCATCTGTGATAATAAATCTTCTTTCATGCCAGAGTTTGTATGGAAAGCTTGTGCTGGGTTCAGGCACCTTATTCGAGCATGTCTGGTGTCTCCTGCACTCTCTCTGACCACAGGCACCGTCTGAACACCTCTGATGCTAACACAGTCTCTCTGCTGACATGCTGTCACAGCAGATGCCCTCTGACATATTGTCCCCTGCTTGCCTTTGCTGCAGATCCCTTGTCAATCACATACACGATATATCATTTCTCAGCATTGTCATTTTGCTCAGCATTGTGTTTGCAATGTATGCAAGTATTGCAAGTATGGAAAATACAGTCTTTTTTGAAAAAATGAGTGAGGAAAAGACTGGAATGGAAGATTTGGTTGCAAAAATTGTATGGAATTACTTTGGCAAAGGAAAAGATGACATTTTTATGCATTGCGATGATAAATATAACATTTTTTGTTAATAAAAAAATGTCATCCTCTGACTTTTCTTACTTTTTTTGAATCTTTGCCTCTGTCCCCATCCCTGTGTTCTGTATTACTGAAGGCTAGTAAGTGGACTGTGTACTAAGATTATTTTATCTAATGGCTGGTCTTCTCCGCTTCTTTTGTGAAGACCTTGACATATTATCATTGGGCTTTATTATTGATTCATTTTCTATGTGTTCTTTGGGAGGATTATTTTTGACATTGATTGATGGGGTGCAGCTACATTGTTGGGTTAAGTGCAGACTTTGTTTAGTTTTTAAAATCGTCTGTCTCCCCTCTGTGTCCGTGTGTATTTATATGTGTACTTATGAGTGCAATTTGTGTAAAAGGTCGAACACCCTCTTAGAAGGACAAACCAGCAAGAGTCTTCCCTGTTAGGAAGCACATGCCAGTGTTTCCTGAACCTCCCTCAGAGACTGAAATGATCCAACAGAAAACTCACCCCATTGCTTCCCACAAGTCAAGAAAGCAGCACATTTATAAAACGGCTGCTTTGCCACTTTCCTAATCTGATCATGATTTTAAAATCAATATTATAATCTTTTCTTTCCGGATTTACCATGTTAAAAGCCTTAGTGTTGAGTTAACTGGCTGGTGATGCACTGCAACCCTCCTGAGTGTGTGTTGATTTTATATATTTATCTTTATGTTTTATGTATAGGCAGGTTATCTACCCTCTAATAGCAATATCTCCAGAAATATTGATCAGATTTTATATAAATAAAATTGGCAATTAACAATAAAAGGAACAGTATAAAATCAATAAAAAGTGTGCCGATTGAAGCTGAGGCTGGTTTGCTGGTCTTTATAACAAATGAACTGGTCATGATCTACAGTACAGAATTTTAATCTGACTGGGAGCTGGACTAAAATGATGTGGTTATGAATCTGTGCATTACAGATACATTAACACACAATGTGGAGGCAGCAGTCTGAACTGAGTGTTAATAACTGTCATCAATACTGATTTTAAGTGTTCCTCACCATCATTACACCCACGCAGGCTTAACATTAACGACACTGCTGGGTAAACATTAGAATTATATTACTGTGAACCTACTGGATAGATAAACATGTTTCCTTTTTCAGTTATGTGCTGGAAAAAGTCAAGGCCTCTACAGGCCTCAAAGCTCTGTCATTATCTCCTCTGAGAGACACACTCTCGTTTGAAATGGTAATTTCAGAGTGAGGATCAGTACAGAGGAAGAGACAGCTAGTGTGTTGAGCTGGTTGCGCTCTGCTGTGTGTTTGTGTGTGTGGTATCTTGAGTGTGTTTGACTGAATAGTGAGTCACACTGTGTGGATGAAGTATCATTTAATCTTTGTTTTGGAGTCTTGTTCATCTGTTTTTTCTGTTGGTGATGAATGAAATGAGACTTTGTCTCTAACCAATAACCGATAACAGCTTTTTAATTATTTTAATTTGAATATACTCATAGCTGATGTTCTGAACAAAAACGTCTGAGGCTGCTTCTTTACTCTTCATTTTATTCCTGATTTTTGATTCACTGAGCACAAATCAAATCATTCAGCAGCATCTTTCTTCACTTACAGACACCTACTTGCCAACGTATTTACTACTGAGCCACCTCTGGATTAGGTTTTTTTTTTAAATTTCTTTTAAAGAAGAGAGATAAGCGTGTATTATTCTAGCCCAGTTTCAGACCTTTGACGGCAGGATTAAGAATGAGGATGTGAGCTTCCTACATTGTTAGCTACCTGGCTACAGCCATGAAAAACTGCCAATGTGAGGCTCTCCAGGTAGAGCATGTACCACATGTAAGGGCTGAATCCTTACAACAGTTGCCTGGGTTCTAGTCAAGTAAAGGCCCTTTATTATTTATTATTGCCTAACACATACTGCAAACACAATGTCGGGCTAAACCAATAAAATTACAGGAAATACAAATACCATTGTGCTTTGAAACATTGTGATCCAAACAAATGGCAGGGAATCTCAGGTAGATTATTAAATTTTATGTATGTATTTATATATATATATATGTGTGTGTGTGTGTGTGTGTGTATGTATATGTATATAAATGAAAGAAATGTAATTATACATTTAAAATATATAGGAATCATTATTTTAAATAAAAATGATATTATATATATTTTATATATAATATATATTTTATATTATATGGCAACACTAATACTCTAAACGAGTGAGAAAAATACAATTCAGTAAACCGAACACATGAAGTCTTTCACACCTCTTGTGGTTCCCAGGCAGAACTATTGGTGGTCTGGCATGGAAGCACTGAGAGCATGATTGTCCACAAGATACTTAGCAATGTAGCTTTATAATGGAGCAGTTTTTGCACAGTAGAGGAGATGCTTTCCATGGGTGAAGGATTTATTTCTTCACTCATACTTCCATGAAGCAGTATACTCTGGAGTATACACAGATAAGTATAACTATCTTGTAATAATCAATAATCCCCTTTGTGTAAAAATAACTAAAATACCTCAGGGTTCTGTTGTGGATTTACAGTGAACAGATTCACTGATATTAGTCACAAGCAATGCACAGTCCCATCGTTTAGCAGCAAAAGCTCACCATCATTCATGTCGTGTGTGCTGTTATTCGTCCTCCATCTTTGTCTCATCATCATCACCACTGCATGTCCCAGTGCTCACACACTCTGGCACGCTTTCCTCACGCACACAGTGCCAGCTGGTTCTCCCCCACCTCCCCCTCCTCTCCCATTTACCAAGAGGGACATGGATGGGTTGGAGTGTGTGCACACATCTCCTCAGCCACAGACTCATCCCTGCAGTTACATAAGAGCCATGCAAAGGCTTACGAATCAGATTATAATAGCCACAGGCCACTCACTCAGAGTGGATAGAGGTCAGTGAAGCAACGTGGCCAACCAGTGGACTGATGCTGGCATGAGCCTGGACGGAGGAAACAGCTGGCAACTTATCCTGTCTGGGTGCTCCTCCAGTCAGTCTGAGCTTGACGCCTACCTGTCTGTACCGGTACAGACAGGTAGGCGTCTGAACTGAGGAGCTAATTTAGGGTATCACTTTTGTGCTGTGGTTGATCATGCAAGACTGTTGTCATTGTTTGTTTATCTATGGCACTGAATTTTCTCCCCACTAATGCAGCCCCAGGCCTTGATGTTCTGCAGGATTACTATCATCCTAAAACAGCTGTAGTTGGAGCAGGAACCAGCCACCCCCACAATGGCTCTGAACATCAGGATTTAAGAATAGCAAATGGATTTTCCCCTGATTCCATGAGAGTGCAGGTCTATTCTCAGGGCAGCCAGTACAATTATAGGTTTGCTCCTAAATGAATATTAATATTAATATCCATTCATAGTTTGGTCCTTCAGGTGTCAAATGTCCTTTACAATCCTAGCAAACTGACGATTTAACCATGGCAGCATAGACTCCAGTCCAGGTGAATAAAGTCAGACATAGTGTTGAGTCACAGACCAGTAGTGAGAAAAAAGACGCGACGATGAGAACAGAGAGTATTGAAGGAATTTGGTGTTGAGAGGAGGGAAAAGAGAGAGATGAGGACAAAAGTAGAAAGGGAAGGAGAAAACAAGAGAGGGGATCTGAAAAAGAAGAAAAACAAGGAAGACAAAGATCTTCTGGGTATTGTTATGCAATTGTTTTCAAGTTTTGGCAGTTCACTCATATTCCCAACTGACCAAAGCTTTTCTGTTTCTATACGTCTATCCTCCTTTATCTTCCCTCTCTTCTCCATCAACAAACCAATACAAGGTTACAGATGTTACAACAAAAACATATATATAGCCACTGAAGGAGACTAAATGAGAGGGAAAAATTGGATAAGTATCAGTTTTATGCTGCAACATATTTTTAGATACTTCCACTCAGTTCCCTCATTGCACAGGTAAAAGGGACAGTAAGGGAGCAGGTAGGTGAAGAAGGAGGAGCAGGATGTTTTAATGCTGTCAGGAAGATTCAGATCCTCTCCTGTTATTGTCCAGCAGCAGGGGCTGTCCTCCTAATAGCCTCACTAATCACTCTTGTCATTTTTAATCTCCCTCTTCCACCCTGGGCGTATTTAAAGCAGGGGCCTCCATGTGCCCGGCCAGGATTAGACTAGTGAGCAGCAGAGGAGGGAGGAGGTGTGGGACACTGGGGGGAGGAGAGCGGCAGCGGCAGCGGCAGCACACTCCTTGTGTGCCTCACATTGGGCGCCATGTGACTGATGCTAATGCTAGTGGTAGAGCTGTGAATGCTAAAAGTATAGGCTGATGTGGTGTGGTACACCTTAAAAGGTGCATGAATATCACAAAGATGCACAAACCTATAAAATTGAATCATCTAGTTTTATGATTTTTTTTCCATCCTGTTTTGATATAGCAACAATATGATAATAGAGTATTGTCACATCACTAGTTATAATAATGAAGAGTGATGTTTATGAAGAAGTAGCTGCTCTCCCTATGATTTAACTCAAAGCAACGTTACACCTAAGTTTAGCCTCAAGACAAAGCTTTGTACTTTAAAGCTAATAGTTATTTTGTTAGGGGGTATCCACCATGGGGTTATTTTTCAGGAAGCACATGAATGAATTCCATATCTTTTCAGAGTCCTTGGGTTTTTCCCAGTTACAAAATATTTTTGATCTACCCTGAAGGTCCACCCAACTACTGGCTGAGACATGGTTTTCATGGGGGTTTCCATAACAGAGAGATTATAGTCTTGCCGCACAAGTAACAGAAATATTATTTTTTTTCTCCTCCCTCTTAACTGGGCATATAGTCTGAAAGATAAAGCAAAATAAGTTCATAGTTGTAAAATTATTAAACCTATTTTTTATTTTATTTTAGTATTTAGTAATTTTTAGTATTTTTGAGAATTGCAAAAATATTTTTAATATAGGCTGATAGTTTCCAACATGTGTTCATGATTCACAGAAACACAAAAACAAATTCTAACCCCAGACTTGTGTACGCCTGTATAGATATGATGTATTGATCACACTGCGTTCTGCTGTAAGTAACCTAATCTAATCCTGGATTTCCATTTAAAACCAACAACAGACACTTTGTGTGTCCGAGTGTCTCTCAGGTCAGCTTCCTCATCAGTCGTTTAATAGTATTAGCTCAGGGTGTCCTACACAGGTGTAAAACCCTGCTGTTTAGGGAGGGAGTGTTTTCATTAATCTGTGTGGGCAGTTCTCTTTATAGAAAAGAAATACTGCCGGCCTGCAGGTGAATTGTCTCCACTGATTAAATATAGAGTGATCCAATACCTGGTAATAGTTTTCTTTGGGGGATAGTCGGGGAAATAACCTTAAAGGTAAACCTTACCTAACCCTAAAACCTAACCATAACCTAACTTTAAAATAACGGCATTGCATGTATCCATTTAGAGTTATTATTATCTACCTTTCACTATACTGTGATTTGCTTACTGTGACTTCATGTGGATGTTTGAACTTCAATGTCCGGAATGATGCATTTTCACATTAATCTGCTGAAGGGTAGCAAGTCTTTTAAAATCTATATTTACAATTTTAATGAGTTGTACTTACTAGACTATAAATGAGTAAATATGTCACACCTGATGTATTTGGTTTGAGCAATTCTTGTGATGCTGTTCAAATTTATTCAGTGTTTATTTTTGACCTTTGCCCTAATTTATTTAACATTATTCAGTTTCTGACATTAGTGTGACTGAGAAATTTACATTTTGTTTTTGAACGCATCAGTTTGGTCCCATATTAACTTACTCACAGGAGTAAGTTGTCTGATTTGAGAGGTTTCGGGGTTGTGGGTGCAAAATCCTCTCAGCAGTAAGTACATGGCAAGATGAGCCATTACATCATGCTGGTTTTCAGCTTCTGCACCTAGATTTTGTCACCAGAGGAGGTACATGCTCTTAAAACGATCCACTGTGAGAGCAAAATCTGCTGCCTGACCCTTGCGATGATGCAAGAGATTTTGGGAAGGGAGGGAGCACACCCTGCAGCCCTTGGCAAGATCTCTGGGCTATTTTTCTCTACCCATTTAGCATATTTATTCTGGTCTGATGTGGTTTACATGGCTGCCAGTTGGAGAAAAATAGTAAGCAGTGTTGGTTGGTCCACCACTATGGTTCAGACGGTGAGATGGATGGATATGAAATTATATGGCGTACATACAGAGCATGACGTGGTTTTGAGTGACATGTCATGGCAACTGTTGGATGGATTGTTATGGTATTCCGTTCAGATATTAATGCTCCTCACAGGATGAGTTGTGACTTCCTAACATAATTGGGTTAAAATTTCTGTTTGTCCAGTACTGAATGACAACCAACCAATGACATTGCCATCTGCCTCAGTTGTAGTTTGTAGTAGCTCATAGCGACACTCTGTCTCTGTCTACAGCCTTATTCCATTTCCATCCTCATTACACATGTGTCTTTTATCCTATATTAATGCCCCATTCACTCAGGAATGTCTTTTGTTTATTGGGACTTCACAGTAATTAGGAAATTTTGCAACATATTTATATGAAATTTACATGATGTGCAAAGTGCATAGACACTAGAACAAATGTAAGTGTGCTTTTGTGGAGAAACCATAGTCGGCACAAATTATTTGTACTATTTTTATTACGTCTTAATATGTTTACATATACTCACATAGCCACGAACAACAATGTATTAGAAATAATCTTCCTCAAGCTCTACAGTAAAACCTAATCCCTTCATTGCCTCTTTGTCTGGAGGCATCATGAATCAGATGCATATTCATCTACTCATCTCCTGTGTCAGAACCGTGCGCGACACACTACGAAAGTGCATGTGCTCAATATGTGACATTGCAAGCGGTGACGTCACAGGTTACATATCATCTACGCAACTGCTGTTCCCAGCAGGCAGCTGCGTATCCTACTCATCCCTGTGAAGTTTGCTTTACTCTGCCGTCACTGCTGCTCGGTTCACCTTGTCATGCCCTTCCCCTGCAGGGAGGAAAAGGAGTGTGAGGCCTAAGAGGGAGGGATGGGTGGAGAGAGAAAAGTGAGATGGGTTGTTGATTGAGGGACAGATTAGGGGGACAAAGAGATCAGTTCTGTGTGAAAGCATAGTGACGTTGCTGGTTCCTCAGATCGGTAGTCTCCGGGTTGTTAGGTGAGCTTGGTTACATTTAGTAAGACACTGGGAGTGATGGATCAGTCACCAGGTCTTGTTAGGATTATGGGCAATAACATGCTATATTGTCTTTCAGTGTCTGTAAGTATATGTTAGTGCCTGTGTTCATGTATCTTAGTGTATCCTAACATGCATCTCCTTTCCATCATTGTAATAAATTGCTCTGTCTTCAGTGTGCACCCTTCAAAGCGCAAAACACAAGCTCTGTCTTTTCTCTCCACTTTGCAGGTGTCTTGGGGTTGAACGCACGTTGACAGCAGCCGTGGGCAGCAGTGTGCACAGCAGCACTGTTGAACTTTAGAACAGTCACCAACAGCTCATTTTTATTCATTCGAGCTTCTCTGCTTCTAAACACAGGTCCCCCACAGGCTCCGCTCGACTGATTGTTTCTTATCTATTTAGCTTGAGAAATGACTGACTTGTCCTGACTCTCACTCCATAGTCTCTCTCTATCTTTAAGCCAAAGAATGTGGGACACACAAACACACAGAAATAAGATATGGTTGAATTTAGAGCTCCAAATAGTGAATGAGGTAAGGCTGTCTTCATCTGCCACCTCCAATGCTTTTACAACAGTAGTCTTCAATGTTGGTCCTTAAAACTCAAAGCACTGTTGGTTTTCTCTTCAATCAGGGATCGGACTTGACCAATACCCACCAGATTACCAACACATGAGACAGTTCACCGCCACTATCACTTACTTTCTACATTTTCTAAGTACTCACGGTGTAGTTAATGTGTAGTTAATGTTAGTTGTGGGAAAAATGGCCATGTTTCCCTACAGAAATAATGAAAATGCAGTAAAATGGCGCCTATTTCATTTCCATTCAAGCAATGTGTAATGTGTAATGTGTAAGATTATCGACACAAAACTAAATGAATCTGCTCTCATACTCAAGAGTATAAAACCTGCATGAGAAGGAGTTGTTCTGTTTCATAACTCTCAGTGATCTTGAAGCTGTCATTTGCCCATGAGACTGTTAAACCTAGCGTGGACACAGGTTTAACATTTATCGTCATCTCAGGTCAGAACACTCGACTAATTCTCTCTGTAGAAGGAGAATAATTGGCAATATCCTTCAACAACACCAATACAGTGACTGTGTCATTATGTGTGTGCATTATGTGCAGCCAATATGCACTGTGATGTATTACTCCTGCTAAAGATTAAAAAAAAATGTGTTATGTCTGGTGTGAATCACAAATGGAGGCCTTGCTCTTTTCCATTTTCATTTTGTGTCGCCTGTTATGTGCATTCACATCATGTACACACCTCAAACCAGGTTGTACTTAAATGTAACTGCATTAATTATCTATCCCAAATGTAAAATAGTATTACATGTATGTGTAGCATGTGATTATATGGCTTGGATGAGCACATGTACGTGGCTTATACAGCTGTGGACCCAGTCTAAGGCATGAATACAGTCAACCACATCTACCTCAACAGCCCACATGATCATTGTCTCTCCAGCAGCGATGATGCTGTTGTGAGGCAGTTATCCCCATTAGTGTTTGATCATCAGGTCTGACAGGAAGGGGGGAGGGGTGGGGTACACATGTGAAAAGTAGTGAGAGAAAAAACAGGAAGTTACCTGATAAGCCTGGCACGGGCAGATACCTGTCTCCATGGCAACCAGCTGAAGGAGGATTTGAAGACATTGTAGGGATGTGTAGGTGAAGCAAATGACAGGAAATGTGACTCGCTGCTAAACTGTGTGTGTCTGTGTGTGTGTGTGTGTGTGTGAGCGCATGTGTTTGTTCGTGCTCTGCTTTGCTGTGAGAATATTGAGCTGTTTCACAAAGTGGGATCAGTCTTTGCTAAGATGACTCATATAGCATCAATCCTCAGAAAGTCTTACACTGCATAAACTTCTGCCACAGGCTTAGTCCTATATACCTTCCTGTTCTGTCTGTCACAGACCACCCCTTCGTTTTTCAACCCTGTAAAAAAAAAAACAACAAAAAAAAAAAAAAACAGCTAAACTCATCCTCTCTCCTCCTACTACTGCTGTAAAGACCAGCATGAACATTCAATAGCCAAAATTTTAAAATGTACTCACCCGTCCAAGAAGTACATGTACTCTGCGATTCTCATGTGTTTTACTCGAGGAGAGACTTCTCCCACTGACCTTAGCTTTCATGCTTTCTTTATTTGCGCACTGTGACGTTCCCTGAAAGCTGTTTTTCCTCCCTCAGTCCTTCTTCCGAGGGTCACGTCTGGCCTGGTTGTGTCAGATTGCTCCTCCCTCAAGGCGTCTGGTTACATCACAGACCGAAGCTGGGTGGTGGCAGAACTGAAAATCTTATCAGCAGACGGAGAGTGAAGGGATGCGAGCCCACAGGAATTATTTCTGTGCGTTTGCACACATGGATCTGTGCCATATCTGATGCTATAAAGGCCAACGCTTTCAGCTTGTTGCTGCTGATGCTTCGTCTCTTCTTCTCTTTCTAATATTTTATTACTCTCTTATTTTTCTCCAGCATTAATGGAGAATCTCAGCTTCACTGAGCAGTTATCTGACACTTAAATTTTAAAGACAGGTGCTAACATATTGTCTTTTGTCTCGACTAAGTGAGAGGGGGATGTATGCTTTTAACTGCTAACTATACATATGCATATATATATATATATATATAATTACAAGGTGATACAGAATGCGTAAGATTAAATAATAAATAATAAAATTATATATAAAGAACAATTCTTTTTTTTCTAAATGTTCTTATACCTTTTTAGTATTTTTTTTAACCCTTTCTGCTCTCTAAAATAATTCAGTAAACCAAAAGCGAAGCAAAAAAAAATCACCCTTTGGTTGAACATTGCTTAAAGGTTCTCAGGCCAAATAGGTTGGGTTGTGTGTATGTTACGTTGTGTATTAATAACACAAAATATGCCAGGTTTATTCTATTAAAGATCATAATGAGAAATGTGAAGATCACGTCTCTGATCCTAACACCGTGAGCCCTAGTGAGAGGTGAGCTTCATGTTGCAGTGCGATCTGTTATGTGCAGCACAAGGTGAAGCTGATATTTGTGTGTTTGTGTGACATTATCGTAAATCGAGTTGACTGATTATGGCCTTTTAATGTTGCAGACCAAGTCTAGTCACACTTCACATCCTGACAAGGCAAACCCCTTCTCCTATTGCTTAATGGATGTCATTTAATATGTAATTTACTAAAGAACAGTATATTTTTCTCCTTATTGATTTATCAGCAAGGCTAAAGTTTCAAATAAATACATAAAATAATAATATAATTATCTCCATTGTAGCACTCTGGCCTCACAGCAAAAAGGTTCTTGGTTTGATCCCCAGGCCTGGGTCCTTTCTCTGTGGGGTTTGCATGTTCTCCATGTGTCTGTATGGGTTCCCTCTGGGTACTGGGTACAAAGACATACACATTTAGGTTAATTGGTGTCTCTAAGTTGCCTGTAGCTGTGAATGTTTGTCTGTCTCTATATGTCGACCATGCAATAAACTGGCGACCTGTGTTACCCTGCCCTCGCCTAATGTCAGTTGGGATTGGCTCCAGCTCTACCACAGCCCTGATGGATAAGATAATATGCTAATATAGATAATGGATGGATGGTCATCTCCACTTTGCCCTGAACAAAAACAGTCTGAGAAAAGAATCTAACAAAGTCAAAAGTCTTTTATCCGTTGAATCTGAACAGAGCTGATAAATGTTAAACCTTGACATTTCATTTTAAATTTTGTTTGTTTTGCAGAAAGTGAGTGAGAAAGTTGGAGGAGCAGAAGGAACGAAGCTCGATGAGGACTTCACTGAAATGGAAAAGGCAAGAGTAAACCCCTATTCAACATCCCATCATCATCTTGTTGAGAATGACAACCACCACTAGAGATTATTACTTCAAACCAGTCAGTCAATATTGCAGCCTCCCAACAGATCAGTGCAGGAGCACATTAAATGATTACTGCAGAAGGCAAGTTAATAGAAGACCAAACATTATAAAGATCAAACAGATCTTTTGACAGTTTTATTGTATTTAAATTGGGCTGTTTCCAAACTGTAAACTTTCCCAACTGACTTTGTAGTTCTATTTATTTTTGCTTCATCGTTTAAAAATTTTAATTATTCCTTCTTCAGAAACCCTGTAAAAAATCAAGAACTTTCAACATTCAAGCCCAGAAATGCCTGTAGTGGCATCAAGCTGCTGCACTGCCACTATAAGTATATTTAATCCAGAATTTGAATGACTCTCATATTGTGGTATCATAGTGTGTTTGTGTGTACTTCCACAAATGTGTAAATGTGTAGTCCTGACTATCATATTTTTTTTGTTTTTACATATTAGTGTTTTTAATGTGTAGACAGAGAAGCTATTGGGGGCTGGCGGGTCTCATCACATTGAAACAGGAGCACAGAAGTGATGCTCGCTCTCAGCTCTGCACGTCTTTTTCTCTGCAGAACAAAGCAACACTTTTTTTCTCTGCTGGTTGTTTTATTGCTGTTATACTCCTCATCCTCTTTTGCAGTCTTCCACCCATTACCTTGTTTTTGTCACGACTCCCATCTTTTTTCTTAACTGCTATTTTTGCACATTCTGTTTTCTGTCTCCTTCCACATGTGGTTTTACATTGTGGTTTACAGAAGGTGGACACCACTGCTCGGGCAGTGCTGGACATCATGACCAAGACCACTGAGTATCTGCAGCCAAACCCAGGTGAAAGAAATACTATATATCATAAACATATACATATTCAATGACCACAGACACAGTCATTTAGATGTATAGTCATATAAATGTACACAGCTACACACTGGGCCCAGACAATAATACAATAGTGTTGACTGGCTTTCAATATAATATGAATATATCATCACATCTTATTTTTTATATATTAATTATTCCCAGCAACAGATTTTTTTTCTGTTTTACTTACACATCAGAGAGGTTCATTCTGGTGTAGTGTCCAGGTTGTTCATAACATAAAATAATTCAATTGTCAATTTAAGATTCAGTTAAATTATTCTGTGTAAAGTGTAAAGTCCTCTCCAGTCTGGGTTCAGGGCGAACCATGGCACCATCTCTGCAACATTTTTAATTTTAAATAATATTGCGACTGTGGTGGATGACATTAAGCATTGTGCTGCTTTTTCCAATGACTTCTCAAAGGTATGATTTAGTTGACCACTCCCTGCTCTTACAAAAACTAGTGAATATTGGTTGTGACCTCATTGCTAATGGGTGGCTCCAAAACTACCAATGTGATAGTAACAGTGTGTGAAAGCAGATAATGTTCAACCAGCAACAAGCGTCATCCCCCAGATTTAGGACAGGTCCTTTTCACAATTTATATCAATGATATTTTGTGACTGCTGATTAACTGTGATGTTCATTTTTATGCAGATGATATGATTTTCTATTAATGGGCTGATTCTATACAATTGGCTGTTTACAATCTATGACTTTCTTTTAATGCTTTTCAAGAGGCGCTCCCTCAGCAAGAAAATTTATTATAGCAAAATTCAGATCATGTTGACATTACCTTTATTTCCCCTGTACAACAGAAAAATAATTGTTGAAGCTGTATTTCTTTCTGTCCTGTATTATGTTGATGTTATATATAGACATGTTGCTGTTATCACCCTCAAGCCCCAACATGCTGTATACCACAATACCCATTATTGCACTCTCTATTAAAAGATTGGCTGGTCCTCTCTTTCTGTGAGAGATGATTTTAGATTTTGTGCTTCAGACAAAGATGGAGTAACCAACAATGTGCTTCAAATATCAATTCCCTGATGAAGCTTGGCCAATTTATAAATAAGCTTTTAAATCTTTATGTCCTTGAATGTATTTGTTTTACTGTGAATTCAGTTTTGTATTTCTGCTGTGTGGTATGTTTTCATTCTGGTTATATAGTCTCTTCATCATTAAAAATGAGGGTTACCCCTCAGTGTATCCCTGGGAAAATAAATTAAAGTTGATGATGATAACGATGATGAATAGAAACAATACAACATATTTTATCAATTCAAATAATAGTTAATATACAGTATTCAACATAGCATGACATATGTTGATATTAGAAAGTAACCCAACATACACACACATATATACAGATACCTATTTGGTATTTGTTATTCTTGCATTTGTAATAGTAACACCATCAAATTCCATAATAAAATTTTCCATAATAATAAAAGTACATTAATATTATTAAATACTATTAATAATATTCTGTGTTCTACTACTAGTGGCCATTGAATCTCTGTAGTATCTGGTTAGAGAGAACAAATCTCACAGCTCTCCATGTGAACTCCAAACAAAAACAACAAATTACAGTCAAGCATTTTAATTCATTGTAAGATTCATTGTAGTGCCACAGGCTTTGTATTATTTGATTACAACTTTAAGACATGAACAAACACTTGGCCCTGGAGGTGTTTAATTAGTGCCTTGTCTTTATAGCCACCAGAGCTAAGATGAGCATGATGAACTCCATGTCACGTATCCGGGGCCAGGAGAAGGGACCGGGCTACACACAGACCGAGGCAATCCTGGGAGAGTCCATGCAGAGGTTTGGCAGGGAACTTGGAGAAGAGTCGAACTTTGGTGAGCTACAGCACTTTAAAGCTAGTTGCAGAAAGAGGAGAAACACTTTTTGAGGCTTCAAAAGAACAATATTATACATCTGTTTCGGTGTCTAAATGTATCTTTTTTGTCAGGCCTTGCTTTGATTGATGCTGGTGAAGCCATGCGTGAGCTGGGAGAGGTTAAGGACGCTTTGGACATGGAGGTCAAGCAGAACTTCATCGATCCACTGCAGAACCTCCATGAAAAAGATCTCAAGGAGATTCAGGTATGGGTGCAGAGTTTTTTGATACACACACATACACGGGGGATCAAAGTCTTCTGCAGGTCAAGGATTTAAATTTATAATGTCATCTTGTTTTGCAGCATCACCTGAAGAAAATGGAGGGTCGCCGTCTGGACTTTGATTATAAGAAGAAACGCCAAGGCAAAGTGACAGACGACGAGATCAAACAAGCGCTTGAGAAATTTGATGACTCCAAGGAGATTGCTGAGCAAAGCATGTTTAACCTGTTGGAGAGCGATGTAAGCATTAGTGGTCTCCCTGCTTGGTGGTGAAGAGTTGTATTATTAGAGCATCCTTACATTATCTAGGTTAGAGTCATACAACCACATCTATTATGTGCTCATCTCTAATTTTCCACTTTTGCTGTATCCAGCTACTACATCCATTCACACTACCCTGCACCTTAAGCCATTGCATTAAAACGGGGTCATGTAGTATTACATTACAAATGTAAAAATCCTACACTCCAGCACGTCGGTAAATTTTTTTTGCTTTGTAAATATCTTTACATACAGTACATACATGGTATCTATATCCAACTAGATGTCACCTTAGAGCAAGTTCGGAGTAGTTTGAATTATTTTTCTTAATCAATGAACACATTGGTTAATCTGTCACCAGAAAAACAACAATATTGATAACTAAATAATACTTTGTGCCATTTCTCACAACATGCCAAATATATGCCTTATAAAATACTCTGATTTTTTTCTATTTTATTTAAATATAATGTCATTGGGCTGTGGACTATTGGTCAGACAAACAAAGCTTGAGAAAACTGCAACTGGTACATTTCAGAGTTTTATGAAATTTTAATTATTTGAAAAAAAATATTTAGGAGATTATACAGTACTAACAATAATGCCTCTTAAGTTTAAAGGACTGTGTCTGGCTTTTTAAGGAGCATTCAGCAGCCAGTGTTGTATTATATGTGTATCTCTTTTTTTTTGTGCATCAACAGATTGAACAGGTGAGCCAGCTTGCCGCGTTGGTCCACGCTCAGGTGGAGTACCACACCCGGGCCTCTGAGATCCTCACACAGCTCTCCAGTAAGATCGACGAACGGTCAGTGCTGACTCTTTACTGTTCTACTGGGTTGTCATTACTGGGTGTACTTACATGTGAGATGTTTGAGTCAGTGAGTGGTATGTTTGGAGTATTATTTACAGACTCTTGCCAAAGGAATAGATTGTGTTTAATGTTATTTGTTATTCGTGCAGTGATGATCTGTTTCTCACTTTGCAGGATAAGGGACACTTCTAACAAACCAAGGAAAGAGTATGCTCCTAAACCACGTACGTCTCTGGACTTCTCCATCAGTGAGAACCACAATGGAGGCATCCACAGTGCTCGTTCTCCAGGTGAGACCCAGAATATGAACCTCACTGATCAGAAACATGCCCAGAAACTAGTCCTGGTTCTGTTTAATCACTGTAGGCTGTCACAAGTTTCGGTTTCAACTGATGTCAAGGCACAGCAGTGAAATGTGTAAGAGTATTTCCCTTTAAAGGATAGTTTATGGGCGAGTTTCTATTAATTCAAGTTTTTCTTTCCTTCAAAAACCCTCTGTTTTATTTTTCACTATAAATTCTTAAACAATGCTGGTTAAGGATGACAAAGACATAAACAAAAAACTGCAGTGCAGGTATTATAATGCATTACATGGTAAAGCTAGAATAAATTATACATTTATACAGCATATTCATAAATGCAGTTTATTTGGAGAATAAGTATAATTTTACTGCAGATGTATATTTGGCCTATTTTTAAGAGTCACAATAACAAACACAAATAGTATAGCCATTAAAAACTCATTACACCACAATAAAAATTTCACATACACTTCAGACATAATCTCCATGTTAAAGGAAAAAATAAGTTTTTATTTTAAACAGCAAAAGAAAAACATTTTAGATAAACCTGGTTCTAAGAAAGGCTTGAAAAAATGTTTGAGAATTTATGGTGCCGTTATTGTTTGCTAATTTATCTTTTTCTCAGCTCTTTCCCAACATTTCAGTTATTACCTATACTGAACAGAATATCCATCAACCCAGAACTAATAAATACAACTCTGCACTTTTCTCTTTCCCCTTATGATTTTTGTTAATTTTTCTAGGGGCGAGGTCTCCAGGTGAGCCAGGTCAAACTTGTGTTTTTGTTTTTATATGTTTCTGTCTGTATGGTCACCTATTAATTTCTTCAGCAACATCCCACCATTTCCACTTTAAACTGAAAAGCACTTCTGCTGTTTCCTTTTCCCCTACCTCGTGTTGTTTCCTCTTTCCTCTTTGCAGCAAGGTCTCCAGGTGAGACAAAAGTGAATCCCAGAGAGATACAACTATATCTCTTCCATCACCTCATCTTTTTTTTTTTTTTTTTTTTTTGATACAATGATACAAACAGCAGAAAAACAAGTGCTGTCCGCTCACAGTACAAAGAATGCCAGACTGACAATGACAATGAAAAGCTTACCAGCGGACGAGCATTTGCTATTTCTGTTTTGTTCTCATGTCAATCTTCCAATCTGTCTTATCCTCCTGTTTCTTTGTCTGTCTGCCTCTCCACGTCTTTCAATTTATTGTCCAACTTGTGTTTATTCTTGCTTGTTGTGCACTAACTTCTTTCTCACTGCGCCTTCTCTACTTATCCACCAACTCATCATTCGTCCATCTTAAAATGCTATTGCTAAAATTGTCTTTTTTCACCTTTGTTTTCTCCTCTCCCCTTTGCAGCAAGATCTCCAGGTGAGCAAGAGTGACTTGGGAAGAGATACAAATCTCTCTATCACTCTTATTTTTTTGCCATTTTTTTTTTTTTAAATGGACCTTTTGTGAAATTTTTTTTTTTTTGTTGTTGTTGTTGTCTTCATTTTTTTGTTTGCAGTGCAGGTCATCTGCAGTGCTGTTTCTGTCTAACCCCTGGATACTCTTTTGTTTAAATCAAAATGCCTCAGTCTGACATTTTGGGAAATGCACTTATTCACTTGGACTTTTATAAGAAGACTATCATGTCATGTCTCATGTCTGGATGCTAAATATGAAGCAGCCACCAGCTGCCGGTTAGCTTAGCGGTTGTTTTTGCATCAGTCCTGGTAGTAGGTAGCAGAAAAAGCTAATTTGCCTCTGTCCAGTGGCAATAAAATCTGCCCACCAGCTCATTCATGAATTGTTTTTATGGGGTTATGTGCTGGACCATTTTTTGACTGACAACATGGACATCCTGGAGTCTCAGGCTTCCTGACAACTGCTCAGAGCCAAGAAATAGTTCCCATCAAACAATGAATTTTTACACTCTTACACTACTTTGTACAAATTAAATAAACACAATATAACAGGTGAGGGGAACTGGCTGTAAACTGCTATTTTACAGGTTGAACAATTAAACATATCAATCAGTTAGTCTTCATCTTCGTCTCTTGTAAAACCAAAACTACATTTTTCCATCAAATATAAATCATATAAATTTGTGTCACTTGTCCAACTGACCTTTCCACCAACTGTGGAAGAGGATCTATTCCCCCAGTGGCCACAAGGCACAGTAATGAACCCATTTCAAAATGATGAGATTTATGCTTAACGGAACATGTTTTCACAATATTTGTGTTTCACAAGAGAGAAGATTAGCCAGGATGTGCAGTGATGAGACAGCTCCAAGGAATAACATTCATACTCCCCAAAATATCAAACTATTCCTTTAAACACTGTCCACCTAGTTATAATTTTGCATTCACTGATGGTCATGTTTTGTGTCTTTTTTTTTTCTTTGTCTCCTCTCTGCTTCTTCCTCTTCTTTCCCCCTTTCAGCCAGGTCTCCAGGTGAGCCTCTCACAAGCTTTTCTTGTGATCATTATGCCTCTAATTTATATGCAGTATGTTATCTCCACTTCTACCCTGTCTTCTTAAGGCCGGTTTCTACTTCTGTGTTGAATTCATGCAGGAAGTATGTCGTACAGTGTAGCCATGGCATAGCCTGACATGCACCTCCCTAGAAATGTAACCACGCATGTCGCAGCAATGCAGACGGCAACAGCTGTGATTGGTCCATCTGATAATATGTCTCATCCATGTCTGTCTTCAGCCTCAATCGGTTCAATAGTTGTGAACACCATCTCCTCCAAAGTCTTCTCTCTCTTTTTTTTTTTTTTGTTGCAGCAATTTTAGTAAAACTAACTGTGGCTTAACATTAACAAGCTAAAACTGTGTCAGATGTACATTCACTGTTATAGAAACCCCAATGACAATTAGTGTTTGGGTTGTGAAATTACAGAGTGATGCTAACACACCAGCGTATAAGTACAAGTATAAATGACTATGTAGACTCTGTAGATAGTAGATCCTACACAGAAGTATAAACCAGGCTTTACTCACTTTTTCTTTTCTTAACTCCACCTGTCTTTCTTTTCTCCAGCCCCTATGGACCAGCCCTGCTGTCGTGCACTGTATGATTTTGACCCTGAGAATGAAGGGGAGCTGGGCTTCAAGGAAGGCGATATCATTACCCTGACCAATAAGATCGATGAGAACTGGTATGAGGGGATGTTACATGGCAACTCCGGATTCTTCCCGATCAACTATGTGGATATCCTGGTGCCGCTGCCCCACTAGGACATCACAACTACCAGCTGTGTCTGCAACAGTGGCAAAACAAATCCTGGCCTCCAGCTCCTCCCCTTGGTATTCCCAGTAACCTTTTCCTCAACATTCCTACTAACCACCTGCGCTCCGCTTTAAAGGAGTCAAAACAGCAACAACACAATAGCGTGTGAAGATGTGAACAAGATGAATTAATGCAAGAGTGCACCAATTGATCGTAAAAACTTTAAATGAGGAAAAATCTGCATTGATGTCGTTGCTTCCCCTAATCCCAGGAAGTACCTTCAGGCTTCCATAGCCATTTGATCCATTTTGTCCTGGCTTTTGTCTCGGTTTAAGTTGGCTGTCAGTCCGTCATAAGTTTATTAGACCAGCTTTCCAAATTTACATTTTCTCTCATTCACTGTATTATGTGGAAAACTACAGTAGATAGAAACCTTTTTCTCACATACTAGGTAAAAAAAAAAAAGGTCCACGTGCTTCATGTTTGTTAGACTCTAGGTCAAGCATGGTTTCAAGTGTTAAACATTTTATCTTATATAAGAAAAAAATATGTTGAGCTGCTTTTGTTTTGTTTGAATATTCCTTGTTTTTTTTAACTGTAGTCGTCTCTTGGCATGCTCAGGCTGTTTCTCGAGAAACCACATCCCTGTCATGCCCTAAAGGTTCTGTCCAAAGGACATCCTCACAACGAGTTTCTAGACAGATTCATCTAGATAAAAACTTACAACAAACATTACTCACAGTACTTTTATTTCTTTACATATCAACGTGTGCGTGTGACTGGTCATATGTGATTTAGATACCAAAGTTACCTACAGAAACCTGAATCAACTCTAACAGCAACAGAAAATCTGTTCAGTGCAACAGGGTGAAGCTTGCAATCTCTAGTTCTTTGGTATTTTTATCAAGGAGGGCGGGAGGGGAGATTAAACTGTATTCTTAAGTATGTGACATTACTTATCTGAGCCAGTGATTAGTGAAGTGATGTCATGATTTGCAAAAACACAAGTTGTGAAGTTTAAACTGTCTGAAGTGGTATAAGAAAATTATGGTGCAAAAATTGCAATCCTCCAATGTGTATTTTATCAGCAACTTGTGTGAAAATTGGTTGATGTATTGTGATATAATAACTTATAGGATTTAACTGCTCACTGGGGGCAACTGTTTTCTCTGGAGCTGAAGGTGCAGCTATTTTTGCTGCATCCTTATTAGTCTGATCAGTATTCTGTAGTTGTAGCTGTCTATAAGCCATTGATGAAGAAAAGACTAGACGTAGCCAACAACAATATTCTTTGAAATACTTTGTAATGAGGACAAAGGAGTGTACAAATGACAGAGCGGAATGAGAAATTATTTCGTTTTGTCCTAGTGGAAATGTTTTATTAATTGAAATGATGCAACTTACACTAAACCCCCTTCTCTTCATGATAATAGGGACAAAAAGCTGCTGGTTTTCCTTTTCTATGTCACATCAGACCTCAGAAAAATTGTTAGATATTCTACTTGTTTAATTTCACCTAACCAGCTATTTGCTTGTATGCAGTATTGTGTGGGATTTCCCTTCTCTGACCAATGTACTGGTAATGTAGAAATTAAACCAGCCTTGGTTACTATACATTTTAGTCAACTGAGCTGCCGTAGTTCACACATTATCCCTGAGGTTTTATTCTCTGCAATGTCTTAACCCTCCTGCAAAATGATCTGTGCAGCAGTAACACAATTTTTTCACCCATCTTGTCATAATGTGCGTGTATTGTGGGGGAGGGATGTGTGTTTGGGTTTGCATACTGTACATGTAATGCACGGGATGGGGTTGCAGAGGACCTCTGATGCTGAGGTATTTAAGATATACTGTCTCTGACAGTGTTCAACATTAAAACAAACGTGGATGTCTCTTTAATCGAAGGACCAATTCATTTTATTCAGTAGAATCACAATAACAATGCAAAATCAACTGATAACCCACATGAAAGTGTTGTTTTATTTTTTTTAAGGGAAGCACAACTTTAACAGACAGTATACTTGTTGGCTGGGGAAGAATAACGGTACAGTTTGAAGAGGTCATGTATTTATTTTATTTTTTTTAAGGTGATCTAATTCCTTCCTTTTTTCTCTTTCACTGTTTTTTAACAATTGTGTGTATCTTTGCCCTCAATGAGGACTGTACAGCTTTTCTGTGTTTTGTTTTCACCTTGTGTGTATAGTCGCGCATCTACAGTAACGTATCTTATTTTTGTAACTGTGACAAAAGTATACACATACAGTATAGATGTATATATACAGTATATTATCCAGAAGCAATGTGAAAGGAGGGATTCTCTGTGCTGCACATGATTGTCTTTGGATTGTATTGTTTTTGTTTTCTTTTACTCTTGCACTGGATTCTACGACTGTATGCTTGATGTAAAGAAAAAAATGTGATAAGTCAATGTAATTTATTCAAATAAAAACCAAAAAGTGTTTTTGCGGTGACAACTTTTCATTGATACGCACCAGCAGGATTTTAACTCTTGTTAAAAGTATGTTGTAAATTTTCTAAATTAATTTAGACCAAAGCTGCAGATAAAATAGTTTGATATCTTGCTAAGCAACTATTTCACTTCACTACATTTCTGGAGTTGTTGTTTTCCATTACATGGAGAAGGCACAGCAGGGACTTGGCTCAGCGAATAGAAGAAGATAGATGCATTATTTATTTTCCTGGTGGATTCTTTCATGTCCTCAACAATCCAAACAAGCAAAAGTAGGTCAGGTAGGAAAATCTCTTTTGTACCTGATGACTGAAATGTCTTAATAATCCCATGAGTGCAACATTATCAGTCATGACTACAGCTTCAAGCAACTTAAAGGCTCAAAAAGATATGAAACATATGCACGTGTAAGCTGTGATAAACAATGCAAACTTTGTACAACCTGTACGATTGAAGAATTTTAGTAGAGCATATTAAAACCAGCTGCTGTTAGATAATTAAATTTGCTTAAACTCTATTCTTAAGAACAAGTACAGTCAAACTGTACTTAAGTTCATTCATCTGAGGGCAACAGTATTACAGTTAACATCAGACATGTGATAACACCCACACATTATCTCTCACCACCAGTCAATCTGAATACATCCTGTTCTTCATGCACAGTGTCACCCTCACTTTTCCTCTGTGCTGCAGCACACACACACACTCATTATACACACACTGCGTTGGGATCGATCCAGTGTAGGAGAGAGGGACCAACTGTAACCTCCCATAGCAGAATAAGTCAGCCAGGTCTTTTGAATAGCATCTGAGCATGTAACCCTCGCAGTCACACACCCTGTGACCTGTCACTCCGCTGATCTTAGCAAATATATACACAGTCGGCACTTTGTTTGACCAGTTGCAGTGTGCACATAAGTCTCCAAACACATCTTCCTACCACAAGCTACAGTAACCTGTATTATCATATGTGTACAGGTGGATATTGTGGATATAGGGCGTCTCCTATTAAATGTTGTTTATGAAACTGTGCCAGCTATCTTCCTGCTGCTCTGTAAAACTGATGCACAATGCAGAAAGAAACAATGCATCCTCTAGTGGTGGGACAGTTACAGTGCTCAGCATGGAGCTTCTTCTATTTTCATCTTTTCTGGTGGCTTCTGTCTTTCTTACATTTAGTGATATTTGCAGTTATAAGAAAAAGCAGGTCATGCTCAACTGCATCAGTGTATTTTATACTACTTCTTACTCCCACTTCACAACATTAGAGAAGCAAATCATGAACTTTTCATTAATTTGACATCAACATGCATAAAAACTAATTATTTATTTCACACATTTTAATGCATTATTGTAGATTAAACTATGGTATAAAAAATAGCTCCACCTCAACCAGTTGCAACACAGAAACACCTCTTACACAGTTATCCAACAGTGTGTAACACTGAGAAAGACCAATCTGCCTGCATCACTTTTTACTTTTACCTTTGATAATTCATACTCCTACTTACATAATGTTTTTGAAAAACTTTCACTTAAATAAAAAACAGTCATTCCTGGTCATAAAAACAGTATGAACACAAAAAAAGTAAAAAAAAAAAAAAAGAGTACATGTAACTAGTGTCAAGCACAGCAAGTAAAAAAATGTCTTTCATAACACGCTTTCAAGTTTATTTTCTCAGCTTCTGGAGTAAAGGGAGAAAAAAATGACAAATATTCTCAGATTCCAGTGACTCCATAGTGACATTTCTGCATCATTAATATTGCACTGATATTTTTGGATTGGGGGTTGTTACTTGGGTTTTAAGAAAGTGTGATAGATATTATGAATTGATCACTAGCAAAATCATCACTGATTAATCTATAATGAAGAAGAGGTTGGAGCCGTAGTCTGATGCAATTTTTCTTTTCAGATCTTAGGAATCAGTGATTCAGTACATTATGACCTTGTCTGCCTCTTGACATTAAAAGTGTTTTTTTTATCTTTAAGCTGATATTGCATCTTGTTGACAGAGACAATGACAACAAAGCTCTCAAGTCTTGAGTCAAAAGCCCAAATAGATTTAATTTGCCATCATAGACTTACAAATATTCTCAGGTGAGATGCATATCTATGATTGTCTCCAATAACACTGTTGGATTCATGATGGGTAAAATGGAAACCCAATGCTTTTCTTTAACCACAGTGCAGCTTGAAAAAAGCCCTTGTTGAATAATTTTTTGTCCATCAAATAATCAACTTGCCAAACAAGAAAAATGCAGAACACACTCTTTGCTTCAAAAGTCTGTTAGCAAACTACAGAAAAAGTACCATGGACAACAAACCACAACATTGGTGGTCACAGTGTGCGTGCACACACGAACACGCACACACACATATACACTCCTTTTTTCCAGCTAATATATGTAATAGCATTTCTGACACATGCCCACACACACACAAACACTATGGGTCTGAAGGGGGTGGGGGGGGGGTTCACAAGACAAGCAATCCAGTAAAAAGCATTCCTCAGACCCTCTCTCCTAGTGGGTGGCCTGTTTGGACGCAGCGCCACAGAGGCAGTAGCTCCTTTTTCTAAGAGTCCTTCACAGCCGTTGTGTCTGCCCACGCCAGCCTGTGATGGGTCCTGAACATTTCTAACAACTGACCACCGATGATCCCTGACCACAACTGTGTCAGGCCTTTGTAAACATTATTAAGCTAAATGGTTGTTTTTCTGCAGCTTATATACATATACACATATTTTAATACACTTATACACATATTTTAAGATATTTTCATTAGCCTCTGGTATATGTTTTCAATCAGATCTAGTCTAATCTATCTATATTGGAAATATTTTGAGCCACGCTGAGAAAGTTTTCAAAAGCATTGAAATGAAATCCAGCTTAACTGGCCAGTATGAGGAGCTGGATTCAACAACTCATTTGGTTTGCGTGTAAAGAGGAGCGATGCTGCACAGTCACTCAGCTAGCCAGCCATGGCAAGCTTAAACTGGCAAGGGCAGTGAGCCACTCCATCATATCTGACACTTGAATCAGCCACAGCTCTTAATGCATGAATGGTGCGCTGCATCTGTTTTCTGGCCAACCCCAAACCACACCAGACCGCAAGACACCCATACCAGTTACAGACATGTTCAACTGAAGCCAAGGGAACAATAAGTATCAAACTGTGGTGCAATTAGCCACAACTTATGAACTTAAAACTGGTTCTACTACCTATTGATGCCTGTTCCATCAGCGTATGGGTGTGATAAATAAATGTGTGTGTGTGTTTTATTTATAAAGTACATACTGCTGCATTTACATACTCTCTCTAATTTTCCAAACTTGCTAAAATACACTAATACACTTAGCTAAAGATAATGCAGCCTCATACATCTGTCCTGCAATAAATTCCACCTTCAAGAAGGTTATAATGTGCAGATTATTTTAACTGACTTAATGAGGTACTGCTGCATCTTTATTGTTATTCTGGAGGATGTAGTTTGCCCTGATGCTATTGCATTAAGTGGTCATCAACCCTCATTAATAGAAATTGGGTGACAAAAATGTTAGATTACAACCTCTATGAATGTAGGGCTTATTGCAGGTTTATCATTTATTGATTGGTTGTCTAGAGGCTCTGAAGGTTTTCCTTAACCCACAGCGGCCCTTCAGTGAATTGCAACACTATATGAACCATCATCCAATGTGCTAGCTGTGGCATAGGAGTTTTGATACAGCAATTCTGAGGTTTATTGTTTTGGTCATTGTAAATAATTGTACAGTAAAAATACAAGTAAAAGGGAACTGAGAAAGTGCAAACCTCTATCAAGGCGAACATCAAATAACATACATCAGACTTCAAAGAAGAAAATTATAATTCATAGTATGATCTGGATAAGAAAAAAATTTAAAAAAGAGTTGACATGTAGACAAAAAAAAGAAAATAAATTCACACAGGCGCACAATCACAATCATGCACTCTGGAGCAGCTGTTGGTGGGAGTGCAGCAGTGTGTGTGTCATTACATGTTTTCCTGTGGCGTTCATACATAGTTTCTCCATTCAGCAGAAAAGCCCAGCTCTCAACACCACACAGAGGCAGCTAATACCCCTGTCTGTCAGAGCCGCTCAAAGAGCAAGTGATTGGAGATGACAAATGAGGCAGTAAGACAGGTCAGGCAGCTATACAGCGGCGGCTGGGGGAGAAAAGAGAGGAGGCGGCGACAGAAAGAAACATGTAAGTGCCAACAGGTATATTTATGTACATAAAATTGTGTTCTTGCACATTTGTTAATCATACCGTGAGGGTCTCTGGGGGTCTGACGCTAAGCTTGACTGTCAGGTCCAAGTTTGTTTCCTGCTCTGGATTCACTTCCGACATCAGCTCTGTCCCCTGTGAATATCTCTGTCACTCAGGCTTACACACACACACACAAGAGAGATAAGACATTTGGGTGTGGGTGTGGAAATTTAGCTAAAAAAATCCTCCATTTCAATCCCCAGTGATGATCAATAATTGTTTCATCTTCACCAAGATGTTGGCAGATTGTGGTCATCAAGCTTAAACTTGGTACAGACCAGTCCTCAAAGGGTGGATGGTGAATTAAGAAAGAGGTAAAAGGGAAGATAACGCTCCACTACATTTCATTCCATTTAATTTCAGGTTAGTTTAATTAACATTAGAGCAAAACAAACATTATTTTGAGAGCTTAAAAACATTTCTGCTCTGGCTTTCATCAGGTTAGTCACACATAAAAAGTTTATTCTGAACCTTATGCAGACTGGCAAATTCATGTATCTGTTATATGACGTATATTCACATGATATAATTATCATAAATTGAAAAAATGAAATTTAAACTTAAAAATGTAATATAGTGACTAAAGTAGATTATGGAGCAACAGGAGGGAGGCTTTAGAAAAACAAAAATTGGAACCAGTATCTTTGGACTATTAATTCTGATTGTGAATATTTAGTGCCAGTGATCAGTTCTTACCCATTTTCAAGTCAAAAAATGTAAAGGGGCAATAGGTAAGTTTTCTCTGTGAGGCACCTAATGTGGAGCAGGTGGTGGTGATAGTTGCTGGACAAGAGCTTCAGCCATCATTATGTTTACAAGAGAATAAGCCCTTTGAGCAGTGCTACGTCCTAAGGAGAGATTGGAGGAAACAGTGAGAAAAGAAGAGTTAACAATGGTATTATTATTATTTTCAAGTTGTTTGCAGAAAAACATTTTTTTTACCCTTCCTCCCCTTTCTGGAGACTTTTATTTCTCTAACTTGTGTGACATAATTTCCAGATTGTATGTCCAACAGTTTTTTCCCATATTCAAAATTAAAGACTGAATTAATTTTTTTTTTAAAAGGAAAAAAGATTGTTAATGAAGAAGGTATAAAACTATTATTATTTTCACAATCATTTAATTTGCCAATTTTTCTTGATTAATTTATTCAGACTGATACATTTTGTCCATAAAATACAAAAAATATGGTGAAAACAACAAATGTTATAATTTCTCAATTAACAAACTCTATTCAGTTTAATGTCACATACTGCATAAAGAAACATAACATTTTAATATTCAAGAAAAAAACTCAAATTAATGAATAAATTGTTTTGGCTCTGTGCTCAAGGCCTCTTAGAAATACCCAAACAAGGGTAATAACACAAAAATGCACAAAGGCAGGACTTGTTATAAAACTTACAAAAAATCAAGTTGTTGAGAGCAAAAAGTCGATGGTGGAGAATTTATTATGTGTTTCAAACACCAGGCTATTTATGAAAAACTGGGTTTTGAGCCAGAGCTATTTGGCATTACTGAGCACATTAACTTCAGTGGAACTTATTCCTGGTCATAAATTGTCCACAGTGGTTTAGCTTGCAAAAGGTTCTTTAAGTGTGAGCCAACAGTGAACCAGAGAAAAGGGCTTTCATGACAAATGGTGCCAGGTTAAGGGCCAGCCGCACAGCATGCAAAACAGTAAAATGGGACAACATTTGGTGTGCAAATCCATCAGTCCATTCAAATGGTGTCCCAAACAAAAAGTTGATACACAAACAAATCAATTAACCTGAGCAGGGAAAGGAATCAGAATAATAAATTTCTTTAAAAAAAAAAAAAAAAGGTGTTTCATCTGCCCACATTTATAAGAGGGAATAGGCTCAAACCTGGCACTTCAAAAGGGGTAATTTGCATTTAATATCCACTCAGGCTTTAAAAAAAAAAAAAAAAAAGCTAAATGTAATTCCCATCATTGCATATTTTGTCACACTAAAGAGTGTCAGGATTTCCCCGCTTGGTATTAAGGAGGAGCCCCAGTGAGTCGGGCAGTGGAACCTGTCTGTTTCTAGATCTATTCTCCTATTTAATCCCAGAGACAGTCACACCCATCACTCTGCCATTGTGTAGCTGAAACCTTTCTATGCATGACAGAGTGTAGGTGCTTGAGTTTATGAAACTGCTAGCACAGCCCAAATCATACACACATATTCAAGCACATGAGCACACAAGCGTGCAAACTCAATGACACGCACACATGAAATCCAAGATCTTGGTTGTTGTAATTTGTGCATTTAAAACCTTACTACTGAAAACCTGCAGCTTTCAGGCCTCAACTTGTTGTCCAGGTGTTTCAGATGTTTCAGTGTCTGACTCTGGTTGATTTTTTTTTTTTTAACTTCTGGATCTCTTTACTTGAGACAACGAGACATAAAAAAATAAAGTCTATTTTCTGAAAGAATCTGGAATAACTTCAAACTTCCAAAAGCAAAGCTTCATCCAATTGAACAAAACTGTTTTGGAATTGCTTTTAAATGGTCAGATTATGTACTTGCACAGCATGTGTTTATTTGAATCCAGACAAAATCCTCATCTTTTTACCTGTTCTTTTGTGCCATCTTCCTTGGACATGTTGTTTTTGTTGCCTCTTTTATTCCTCTTTTGCCTCTAGATTCACTGCTGATCCAGCTCTTTGTCTTTAATTGGTGCCTTTCAAGAGTAACTGCACTTAATAACAACTTCTCTCTTATTTTCATAGTTCATACACTACCCAAAGTAATTGTTAAGATCTGGAAGTCAACCAACAAAATTTGTCATTATGTTGTTCAAAGAAATTGAAACATAATGATGATCAGACAATCAGTCATTTAGCCAAATTACAGTATATAAACCAATTCATCTGAGGAGGTTCAACCAAAGGCTGCACAAAAATCTACAATAAACACCGGAGGCAACATTTTTTCTTGTCTCCTTGATATGTTTATATACCATAAATAATAATAAACATACAGTATGTTATGTAAGTTGACGTATGTAAGCACAGATGATGAAAAGACAACAGACATGAACTCTAAACAAAGAAAAGGAAAGTATTGTGGGTATTTTTGGGCAGACCTCTTCCTGCACTGAGAGAAATCCAGGTAAGTAGTTTTTTAATGTGGAAGATTATGAGTATTGTTCAGCAGTATTTCCTATTCTCTCTCTCTCTCTCTCTCTCTCTCTCTCTCTCTCTCTCTCTCTCTTACTGACTTACAATGTTTCCTATAACAGTTGACCCACCTTTAACCTGTCTTTACCTCAGCTCAGAGGGCAGGGCACCCCAGCAAAACCACAAAGACCACTTACCATCAAACCCACCAAGCACCAGCAAAATAAATCCACAAACAGTGGTAGTAGTATCAAACAAACAAACAAACAACCAGTTTTTAAGACAATGCTACTTCAGGGTGCCAGTTTGCGTTTTAAAAAAAGTATATTAAATTTACAATTAGTAGGGTTACTCTGAAATAACATTCTTTTTTTTTCTGGTCTAATTACAGCAATTATACTAGTAGCAGATCTTTAGATGATTCTGTCCACAAAGGCAAAGATATGTTGTGTTTGAGTGCCTGATTGCTTGCTCACAAGATGTGGCTTGTATAGGGTTTTGCCTTAAGTACAGATAATCCACATGTGTCAGTGATTGAGGAGGTACAAATCCTACAGTAACAGACACACAGGTGGCACTGGAAAGAAACAGCATACCAGTCTAGATTTCTCTCTTTCTATGTGTCTCACTTGGCTTATTACTGTGCAAGGCTGAGTCAGAAAGGCAGCCTTCCTCCGCGCAATCCAGATACAGGTGTGTGTGGGACCCAACACACAACAACAAACACACAACACCCAGCAACCTCTATCGCTTCTCTTGACACACACACGCACGCACGCACGCTCACATGCACGCACACAGGGACACACAGAGACACACAAGTGGACTGCTCTGCACCACATCCTGTTTGAGTGGTTACGCTCTCGGTCAAGTTGTGGTGCTATCAGTTTTCTGCAAAGGGCTTTAATTATCCTGGCATTAGTGATGGGCAGGCAATGTAACCTAAAACTATAAATAACTAATTATAATGACCAATAACAACATCAGATGTATCTATTTTAACACTTAACACTTTTGGCTCCCGATGTACGGGTTTAGACACCTCCAAGTGATTAAAGAAATAGTTTGAGATTTTGATTGAAATACATCTATTGATTGAAACCACTGTCGTCTCTGCATTGTATGGTAACTATGTAGCTAGTTGGAGACAGAAGCCTGTTAGCTTAGCATATCTTATCTGAGCACAAAGCCCAGAAACAAGGGGAAAGGACTAACCTGTCTCTGTCCCACTTACTTTGTATAAAAACTGTAAAAAGTAGTGTGAAAACAACACTGGGTGCCATGTTTGGGGATTTTTCTTCTTTTAAAATAACAGAGATTTATGTTGTCAGAGCTCTACAGACTAATGAAATCACACAATTTGACCAGTGAATTTCACCCTCTGGTTGAACTGTTCTCAGCTACCAGCCTGGGATCGGGGAGTCACGAATAGGCATTGTTTATTGGATTGTCTGGTTGGTACAAAACATCCTAAAGGCCTTAATGTAAAATTGGAGGGAATGGTGACAATGTTGTTGATTAAAACAGGTAATGATAGCTTATGATGGATTTTTGTCTTATGTTGTCCCGTGATTGTAGGTTATTGAATTTTTTTTTTTTTTGTCTTTATTATGTTTGGTGTTTTATAAGGTCCTGTGTATTTTGTTATGTTTATATATGCTAAGCTTACATCTCTCTGCGTGTTGTATGGTTAACCTGGCTACAAGACAAATGCCCCCATCTGGGACAATGATGTTTAATTGAAGGGTCACAAGATTGGAATCTAGTGAACCATATGCGGAGGTAGCTATCCTTTTACAAAATCTATTCACATCGTATAATCCGTTTATATAAAAATCAATCATCTCCTCACATTAAAACAAAATTGACAGGATCAACATCATATAGCGACAAACGTGCATTTTAGAGCCAGAGCCCTTTCCACAAGTGCTTCATCTGCCAAGCTTAAAAAGACATGTCAGGGGTTTGACAGCTGAGAAAACACAACACTGTGCTCACGGATATCGGTGGAAGCTGGATGAATACTTGTATCTTCCTGCTTAGGAATCAGAGGATTTGGGTGGCGGTGAAAGCTTGTCATCAATGACACACAAAAGCCTTTTTGTGCACCACTGAACACATGCAATACCTGTGACTGAAGCAATGATTATAATCAACTTAAGATAGAAGATTTAAAAAATGAATTGCCCATTGTTACTGCAATAATAGGGATATGGTTTTGGCAGGGTGCCTAGCTCACACAGACACCAGAGTTAGTGCTTCAAAATGGAAAAGTTAGAGCACTAGACAGCCAGCACTTGGTTTGCTAAACCCAGCACAACGACATGGAAACAGGAGGAAATGGGAAAACAGCCTTGCTCTCTCCACAAGTAAGGAAATCCACCTACCAGCACCTTTAAATCTCGATAACACGTTTTATCTCATTTGTAACTCAGCGTGGTTTTACTGGGGATTTATGTGCTGTATTATTTCTCACTATTCCTCTGAATTAAACAAACAAGACATAACATGTTGATTTGTGATCTTAAGAAGTGTTTGTAGGCAGACTGTTACCTTTGAACGCAGCCTGGCTAGCTGTTTCCTGTTTTGCCTGTTTCAAGTATTTGTGGTAAGCTCAACTAATCGGCTGCTGGCAGCGGTTTCATATTTACCGAACAGTCTTGAAAGTGGTATCAATATACTCATTTAACTCTCAGAACATACCTGGATTGTGGATTAGTGGATTAGCGTATTTCTTTAAAAAAAAAAAGAAAAGAAAGAAAATTGTCTGATTTGAAATGACATCACCTTGTGGACTGAATTGCCTGCAATTACACGCCCACACATGAGCTGTACTGCACTGAACTCAAGAAGCAACAAAAACAGCAAAAGCTTCACTTCATGGGAAATACTTTGCCAAGGCCACAAGAGCTCTGTGTGGTAACAACACATCTCCTCTGACTCTATCCCCCTCCACCCTCCTCTCTGCCTCTCTGTCAGACAGCAGACACACACAGAGAAATGAATCCGCGTTAATGAAGTAGAACAAAATAAGGAGGATGGTGCTCGACTGCCGCTGTATAACCAGACTAACGTGTGATCCTGTTGTGCAACTGTGGTTCTTTTCAGGTGCAGGCACGGGTAAAAATGCTCATGTGCGGCTGCCTGGGCTCTGTGCAGGCTGAGACATCTATGAGGTGTTGAAACATAGATCCTAACAGAGACCAACTGACACAGAGGCACTGACATCTGCAACCAGGCATAACTATAATAGTGAGCTCTGATACAGATGCAGCCTCTATCAAGTAAGGGGTGAGTCAGACTCTGCGTGAGTCATACAAAGGAAACCTGATTCACAACTGCCCATAATGACAGAAAAACGGGTAATATCATTATCTGTAGATAAATTGATAGATTAATTTGTAGGGTAAGTATATTAATAAGGTGGTGGTTTATGGTTGTAACTTGGTTGAGATATTATTTTCTGTGGGTGTTTTTTTCTCTGATTGGAGCGTGGTTAGCCCACTAATGGAGCTGGTCTGACTCTGAGGCAGCCGCTCAAAATCATCATATGTAATTTATTTTGATAGGTGTGGACTGTTTGCTGCATTTAATTTCAATTGGATTGTTATTATAGCTTCACGGATCACTCAAACGGCTTCATCAGTTTTATAGACTTGTGTGGTAGTCCCAACCTCTGTAGGTTGTTCATACCCTAAGGTCAAATGAGAGCCTTAAAAATTACACGCTAATTATATGATTGATTCCCATAAATTAAGGTGTGACACCAGGTATGATGTGACACTTGTTAGAAGGGGAGGCTTGAACATTTAGCCTAAAGGGTGACTTATGCTGAAAAACAATTAGTTCGTACAATTTGTTGGCAGCTGGCAAAAGGGTTTATAACTGCTACAAATGACCATTAAACAGTGGAGTAAAAAGTCAGTCAAGGTGTTGCACTGGACTGAAAAATGAAAAGAGAAGGCTTGAGAAAGAAGTTTCAATTCTGGGCAATGATGGATTGTCAGTTTTTTTGTAACTACTACAATACTCTTACTTTTATGTTATGCAGGAAGTCGCTGTGTCCGTTTTCTCTCCCATGCTGTCTGTGTATATCATCACAGGAGTGTACTGTGTACAGAGCACACCTCATTTCACTTAACTGCATAAATATTGTATCAGTTACTTAAAGTGCCATTCTGTTTTACCTTTACAGGAAATTTTATACATGAATTTATTTGACTAACAACTTTCCAATGATGGCCATTTGATAGGTGTGGACTGTTGGCCAGCAATCATTGTTTTATATCAACTGGACATTTTACAACCTGGATAAATAAGAGAAGCGAACTGTCTTATCCACACGCAGATTCACGTTTATTTTTCTATAAGTCAATGTGTGTATGAGAGGTACACAATAACACACTCACACAGTGTCATTTAACGGCAGGTTTCCTGGGCAGTGCAGTGCTTCAGTTATGTAAACTGCCCCTGGTTTGAAGCAAGTCAACCGTCAGGAGTTTGCATCCTCACCAAGCCCCTGCAGCTGCTAATGCAAACAAGAAGCCTTCACTTTCTCCACAGTGGCCGGACTGGGTCAGGGTGAGTGAGCACGCACACACGCATGCACGCACACATGCACACACACGCAGACTCAGTTTTAAAAACAGATATTACCTGTTACACCTTTGTCATAAAACAAAATTAATCACTTAAATTGCATATATATGAATTTTATGAAACAAGTTTGAGACAGCTTTTGCTTTGTGGCATGGATCATTATCATTCTGGAAGTGGCTATTATGGGATGCACATGCACAGCAAAATAGTCAGATGTGGCATTCGAATGATTATTGAAAGGTATTCGTAGGTCCAGATTGGGCCAGCGCAGTCTGAGCTGCTGACACAAGGCAGGTTTGGTCTATGGATTCATGTTGTCGAAGCACAATTCTGGCTACATTCTTCAAGCCTTCAACTGTTTTGGTGAGTTTCTGTTCACTGCAGCCTCAGATTTCTGCTCTTGGCTGACAGGAGTGGAAACTTACATATCCTTCTGCTGCTGTAGACCATCCACCTCAAGGTTTGACGAGATGTACTTTGAGATGTACTGCTCACCACAGTTGTAGTAACTCAGTAGTTATCTGAGTTATTGTAACCTTTCTGTCAACTCCAACCAGTCTGACCATTTTCCTCTGCCCTCTCTGAGGAAATCAATGGCTCCAGAAATACTACTACAAAAATACTCACATCCTCTTGCCTGGAACCAACAATCACACCATCATCAAAGTCACTGAGATCATATTTTTTTCCAATTCTGATTTTCATTGGATGACTGCATGAACACACAGGCCTACAGGTGTGCCTAAAAAAGTGCTTTTCTAGTGTTTGTGTTAAGATGTTTTGGTTTTTGTAAGTTTCATATGTTTGAAATGTCCCCTTTCCAGCTCCTCTCCTTTAATATACAAACTATATTAAGTATAATCTTTGCCATTCTCTGTCTACCTCAGATACTTTATTTTCTATTAGTAGTAAAAGACACCTGCCACCTGTATCCATGTCAGCCACCAAATGGTTAAAGTCGAGTGTTCAAATTCAAATATCTAATTTGTTTGTCTTTGTTTGGAAAGAGCCGTTTCTCTCTGGCACAGCCAGGAGTGTACGTGAGACACAAAGTGAAGGGCCCTTCATTTGCCTTGGCTGCAGCCCTGCTCTCCTGTGCAGCTGTCTCAGCCGTCATTTGCACCTCCACACTGTGCTCTGAGGCCTCTCACAGCAGCACCAATGCATGGCTCCAGGGCCCTTGGCTGTAGAGGCCCTAACATATACTCAGTGATGCCAAACCCAAGTACACTTTAAAAGGAAGATCTGGGGCTCTGTTTGCAGCTAAAGCTACAGTAGATTCAAAAATCCCACCTATAAGAATTCTGGAGTTGAAAAATTAATGCTTAATTAATAGCACATGAGAGCACAAAGGTTGGACAAAAGAACGTGAAATATGCAAAAAACTGTGTTTTCATTTTAATATAATTAAATTGCCATTTGCACTCTACAACAAAGGTGGGTTATATTAATGCATCTATTTAGATTATCTTTTTACTGATGAACTCATATGTATAATAATGTAATGAATATATAAATTGCCATCTTTTGTACCCTTTGTTGAATGTCTTATAAAAAAGTTTTTATTACAGAGCACGTTCATGGTTGCTTATTGGCACAATGCAACATGCACACCTAGGGGTCTCTATAACTGTCATTTGTTCACCTCTGAGCAATAACAGAAACCCATTTTCAGAAAACACTTGTATTTATTAAAACCTTTTGAAGATAAAATGTAAACTTGTTAGGAAGCAGTTGTTTATTTAGATATCCAGCAGTTATGGAGCAACATTAGTATTAATTTTGAGTTATGTTTGTGTCCAGCTGATGAAAGTACAGTACATCCAATAAACAAAAATGTTTAAAGCTATATAGAGGTGAATTAACCTGAAGAGTGACATGATTATTCTGTGTGGGTTTATCACTACAGGAATTTTTTTCATGTATTATTCATATAAAATGATATAAAATAAAATAAAATAATGATTAGAGTTGCTTTAAAGTGGACAAAAAATCAAAGAACAATATTTTTATGTACTGTCACTCAGTGTGAATGAAAGTCTGTTGTTCTGAACTTTTGAAGCTATCCATTTGGCATGAGCTGAGAATCGTTTAAGTCCCTGAAACACATCAACACATTATAAAACTATTGACAGTAGAGTCACCTTTCAGCAGCATAAGCCATATTTTTAATCCAGCGGCGCAAACGCTGAGGTAAAAGGCTCATGGACAAATATTAGACAGTAAATCCTGTAGTGCCAAAACATGATGCATAAGCAAACTATGGCAACTATGTGTCTGAGCTCCAGTAACAACAGGTACCTGAGAAATAACTCAACACTAATTGTTCATAACCATAAAGCGTACGAGGCTGTCTTAGGCAAAGGGTGAGGTCCCCTGCAAATTTACATGTCTATCATATCTGTCAGAAATTGAGATGCTAAAAAACTACATAATTAAACACATTATTACTGTCATGTGAACAACAGTGCATTCACTTAATGCACCATTCCCTGTGTTTACACTGTTTTGAGAACACAACTCAAATTTACAATTTAAAACTGACAGGTTCACATATTAATTTATACCATGTGCAATGAAAAATGTAATTAATAAGCAAATAAATAAACCATAAAGTTGCTCTTTGTTTGCTGAACAGCCAAACACTTTATCCTCATTCCTATTTGTTGCAATGTTTTATCACATTAGACACTTGGATTTTGCATTGTGTGCATAGTATAATTTCACTTCTCTTCTTTGATTCATTGTCTTATTGTATTTTTATTTTTATTGCTGCAGAATATCCTTAGTGGGACAGTGAAACGCTGGAGTGAACTGAAATGGACTAAGAGAGCACATAGATTGGGGTTAAAAAAATCACCTATTTTGTTTTAACTGAAAACTTGGACTCTTAAAATTTCATTTAGCCAATTTTTTTCAAAAATTTTTTTTGTTTTGAATTAAATTTTGAGCAACAATCACACAACTAAAAGACAGAGCAAATAAGTTTTGAAATACCAGCGTTCCTGAAAAGCAGGAACGACTGTATCAAAATTGATCAGAACACATGTCAATTTTCTCACTACATACAACAAATCAATTAATCAACTAATTATATTAGCCTTAGTTTACATGTATTTACATTTACACAATGAATAATAACACTATCCACTGTAATCTAGCGGCATGTTTATTTGCCTCTCCTGGTCTCCTTTCACTGACAGGGGTGTCAGGTAGCGTTGCATGCCCTTCACACACTGATCTGAGCTACTGCACCATAAGGTGAAATACATGCTGGGTATAACTAAATATAATAAAATCTTAAAAAGTATTAAAGTCCGTCATGAACATGATATGTGCTAAACTTGAATAATCTCACCTCTTCATCTGAGGTCTTGACATCGTAACAGACATTGCATAATAGTTATAGCGCAATACTAGATCCATAACTTCCAAGATGGATGCCCCCTTCCATCTAATAAAGATTAAATAGTTCTAAACAATGATTATCAGATAAATAAATAGATAAATCTAAGACTCACCTCAACAAGTAATTAACACAGACCTAGATTATACCTGGACCATTTTAAACTAGATTGTGTAAAAATCCTAATTTCTCATTCAGCTTTCTCTATTTTTTAGCTAATTGCCTTCTCTTAATGTATGCATAAAGACAGTAAAGAACTGAATTAAATTGAATTGAATAAACAGCAAACTCAACAGATATGTGGGTTTTCACGTTAGCCTAAAAAAAACATCCCATCGAAGAACAGGACAACTTCAGGTCCAGCCAAGGAGCGCCACATCCCTGGCCCTCCCCACAGGACTAAACCTTTCATCGGGCTGTTTGTTTGTGCAAACCCATGCTCCTGCTCTGACACATGCCCGTAGTGTTAACCCAGCCTGGTGTTGAGTGGTGGGAGTGTGCTACTATGTTTTCCTCTCTGTTTGTTTAAGAGATTAAGGTGGTGAACCCCAGCCCTGTGGAGTCCCCAGACTTCATACCACCAGAAATGCGTCCAGAAGTGTCACCCTTGTCTCTGTCACTGGTGCGAAACTTAATAGAACTTAAAGTCCACTTGAAAGAAAATGTTTCACAGATTAGACTGTCTAAAAATGGGCCTAGTGATTTAATAATGAAGACAGTGTGCAGCAGTTTCTGCACTGGAAAAGTAACTGAGACTGACTTTAAATCAAGCCAATATTACCACCTGTTCCTTAAAGACATTCATAATCAAAACCAATTTCAATGAACAATTTTCATTTCAAGAGTTAGTTATTCCTGTCTCTCAGGTTACATCCAGGGATTATGATGATGACCTAAATTTTGCATGCTGAAATCACAGGAGGGCCTTTGTCTGGAAAATATTTACATCTCTTAACACAGCTGGCTTGTCCAACCACTGGCACAAAACAAACAAGGAAGCAAGGTAGAAAAACAACTCGTAGGTTAAGTTACCACTAAAGAGGTAACTTAGTGTTAAACGTCTAAACAACATGGACCATTTTGGACATTTTAAAATAAACTGAGGTCAGCTTTAAAGGGGAATTTGAATATGAGTAGGAAACAATGTTTATTTTGACAGTTCTGGTCTATGAAAAGTGACAGACTGTAGAATAAATCTGATAGATACTAGTAGATATGTGCACATAAAAATAACCAAAGGTGAAAAATGATAAATTCTGTATTATTTTTTTGATTAACAGTTAACTGAAATCAAATTCATAAAGTAGATTCTGATTTGAACAGGAGCTATTTTTGAAATTTGGATTATTGGGATATTACAGCTACATTAGAAATATGTCAAAATACTTGAAATAGAAATTTCCACCACAAAGTATGCAGACTTTGTCAAACATGAACAATAGGCCCTTATAAAGCTGAGGTATGTTAAGAGCATGTGATGCTTGGGGGGGTGTGGCCCCTCAGGTGCTCCGTGGAGGTAATACACTCTTCTGGTAATGCTGAGTGACTCATTCTCACACACACCTTAAACACCATGGCACTCTCACACCTTACCTCTTCACCTTAATCTGACAGCAAACTGTGGGAATAAACTGAATAAGATCTGCATCTAACGAAACTGGGTTTCTTGGAAAAGCTTTTTACCGCCACTGATTTTGAGTGTTGGACTTGGACTCGAATACTATGAGCTGTGAAACTCAGATGTGATCTTTCTGGGAGGATTGTCTGTTTTCACTGTCGAGGATCAAGTTTGTTTCCTCTGGCAGCCTGTGGAAATACAAGTGCTGCACAGCATTTGCAGTAGACTCAATTTATATTTGTTTGTCTGGGACATTTTTGAACCATCCATGACAATGCCAGTGGTCAAAGTGGAGAAAGACTCTCAAGCAGACACGTTGTCTGACTCTAACCTGCCACCACAGACAGAGGAGCAGCCCAGAGGTCGGAGGAGGAAGAGACCTTTGCAGCGGGGGAAACCCCCTTACAGCTACATTGCACTCATCTCTATGGCCATAGCAAACTCCCCTGACCGCAAGCTGACATTGGGAGGCATCTACAAATTCATCACAGAGCGTTTTCCCTTTTACAGAGACAATTCAAAGAAATGGCAGAACTCCATCCGCCATAACTTGACTCTCAATGATTGTTTTATCAAGATCCCTAGAGAACCGGGGCGGCCAGGAAAAGGCAACTACTGGGCATTAGACCCAAACGCAGAGGACATGTTTGAGAGTGGCAGCTTCCTGAGGCGGAGGAAGAGGTTTAAGCGCTGTGACTTAAGCACCTATGCCTCATATGTGCATGAGACGCCAGTTTTCTCTCCTGTCCAGATTGCCAGAGCAGCTACATATACCAACTCGGTCTACCCCAACATGACGGTCAGTCCGACCTATGGGCAGCAGCTGCCGTCCGCCTATTACCCCTCCTCATCACCTCCTGGGTTCGGACCAGGTCAGACCCGCATGTTCAGCATCAATAACCTCATGGGGCACCCGACTCCAGCCAGCATGCTGGGAGGCCAAGGGCCAGAGGTGATGCAGCAGCCCAGCCGGAGCTTCAGTCCTGAAGGGCTGCCGAATGGATCCAGTCCCTGCAGAATGGGAGCCCCAGCTTTCCCAAGCCAACCATGCGGAGGAGCCATGCCATCCCGCTCCTCTACACATCCTGGGTTCACCTACTCTGGGCCAAATGGCCACCCACACCACCATCCACATCAGGGCTCATATGGACAGGGCCACACCCAGGGGTATGCAGCGACAGGACGACTCCATGCCTCAGCCCATGGACCTGCAGAGTCTGTGGACCATTATGGCAGGATCTCCCCAGTGCAGCTGGGTTCTTTCTCCCAGTATAACAGTGCTTCGGGTCCCATCGGCAACACCGGGGGTTATCTAAGACACCCCACATACCCAGGGAATATGGACAGATTTGTCTCTGCTATCTAAGCTACTGAGAACGTATATATCCCAGCATCACTGCAAACATACATACATACACTCCAACAGAACATCAGAGACCTGAGGCGGCACCAAGGGAGCCAGACATTTCTGCACACTAACATTATTGTTTTTCTTTGTGAGTGACATTATGGACAAAGTTGAACAGACTGCTAAAAAAACACCTCTCTCAACCCAACTGTGATTTATAGCATTCACCCATAGTTAGATGGTAATATACTTTTAGATTGCGCTTTAAATGTGGGTTTAAATGTCTAGTCCTCTTCACAGCATGTGAGAACCTAAAATTCATTTACTGTCATGTGTGGTTGTGAGCTTTTTGTCATGACTTGAATGTGCAAGTTAAATATTTACACTACTGGTAAGTTTAAAAGAGTCTTTGAAATGTTCCTATAAATTATTGTGTTTCATGGTCATAGGCTTTGCATTAAGTGGCTTGTATGAAGAACGTCAGCTTTAGTACATTTGCATGTATTTTGTTGCCAAATGAAAATGCATATTAGGTCGTCTTTTTGGAAATAAACACATATAGAATTTTTGCTTTTCAAGAATTAAATTTTTAAATTATTGATGCATTTTTCCATAACAATTCAAGCAATTGTACCACAATATTACATCATAATTCATTAGTATTAGTCATTAGTTAGTCATAATTCCAAATTACAACAAATGTACTTGTAAATGTTATAATTAAACTTAAATATATTACAATATAACAGGGATCAACAGATCCAGACAAAATGCAACCTGGAATGAAAAATATCCTTTGAGATCTGTTTCTTTTGTGTTCGCGTTACTTTCTACACTGTTTCAGCTCAGTTGGTTTGAAGTGTCGTCTGGAGCCACAGTATTAGCGGTCGCCATGACCGGCCTCAGTTATCATGTTCAGACATCTACAGAGCACTTAGGACACACGCAGTTAATCTATCACACGGATCAGCTAATCAAGAAAATGAATTAACTTGTAACTCAATATTTCAACCTATAAATGTAGAACCTCCTCTACAAAAAGTCAGCGTATCAGACAAGATGAGACTTGTGTGGAAATACTTCACTTTAGTGAGGACACTTGTTTTAGAAAACCTCAGTAAAGAAGCTTTGTTGACAGATGTAATCTGATGTTTTTTTCCTGACGCAGCAGGATCCTAGTTCTTCTTGAGATCGGCTCCATCTTAATATCTATGTGGATCTAATGAGGTTAATTGTGTCAAATTATAAAAGATTAATTATTACAAGACCTACACTCAAGATAACAGTGACATGGATTATTCCCTACAAGATAAAGTACAATTGTGTTTATAGTCTAATAACAGGCTTTAATAGAATAATGTATTAGTATAAGATTCAATGAGCAAAATGTAAAGTAAGAAGCAGACTAAAATAAACTCAGGCATATCCCAGTGACATTTGTGACGCACAAAGAAACCCACTTTTTTGCACATTACAATATAATGTGTTTCAATTTTAGAAGAGTTTTTGTTCCCCATTTTAATCATTAAAAACAGGTGAACAGGGCACATTTCTGCACAAAATGATGTCATGTGTGCAAGTAACATCAATACTTTAACCAGGTTGAAATCATTTTTATAATTATTGCCTTGAGGAGAAAACCTAAGTATGACTGCAATACTTTGTAAAGATGTGTTTTATTTGACATCTACCATGGCACACCACATATTACAGATAATCAACATGGTAGCAGTTTCAGGGCAGCCTGGTAGCTCACTTGGAGCGTGCATCATAAAGGCTCAGGTCTAACTGCAGTGGCTTGGGTCCAAGTCTGACCCACAACCCTTTGCTACATGTAGTCCCTTCTCTCTCTCCGCCTCCTGTCTGACTTTTACTGTTACTATAATAAAGGCAAACATGCCAAAAGAAATAACATGATGTATTTAAATGTAACGCTACTGAATGAACGCAGGAATGTTTGCTGGCACAAAAGTGGCCACTAACATTTTCAAGTGTGTCACCTTCTTTGGCCTTGAAACGCAAAGAACAAATGTAAGCAACAAAGACAATTGGTAAGATTTAAAAGAAATATTTTTATTACACTAAAAATGTGAACACACAGCCAAGACAAGCTACGACATAACAGACATAAATACAATGAACACAGGTGATAATAAACACATCAGCCAATATATTCAACAAGCTGTTGGAGTTGTTCGCAATTCTTGACAACTTCTGGCAGAGACAGGAGAGTCTGTGTGGAGAAATAAAAACATCCATTAACCTCTAATGTCCATAACAAACATATCACATGATTGAGAGGATGCCAGATGTGAAAGAATACAGGAAAATTTTAAATAGTATCGCTCACCTCTCTGACTTTATTGATCATGTTGTTTAACATCTGAAGTTCATTCTCACTTTTCTGCTGGTTGCTCTGATGGATGATTTGCTGTGAGAGATATTAAAATGTCATGAACACACTGCACCACATCCTTACAAGTCAATTCTGATGTACATGCATGAAAACAACTGAATCTTCTCCCAAGACATTAAAGAAAGATGCTGATGAGTTGCTGATGAGCTGTCTAAATATAAACAACACTGTATACAGTCAGCACTTACATGTCTCTTTGCTCTTTCAAGGAGTTTCACTCTGGTCTGCTCCACCTCCTGAAGACTCAACTTCAGTCTCTCCACCTTGGTATGAAATCAAAGCAATGCATGTTAGAGAAAAAGAGCATTAAACCTGCGGTCCCTAGATGTTGGATAGTAATTTAATGCACACATGCCGTATTTGGCTAAGTGAGGGGATCATGCGCACCTCTCTCAATAACTGGATCTTCTCTTCCATGAAATGTGCGGTGTTAGCTGACGGGCCACCCGCTTTCCTCAACTCTTCACGCAGGAAGTGAGACTCCACCTTCAACTGCTGGAGAGAGCGACGAAGCTCAACCACCTCCTTCCGCAATTCCTGAGAGAAGCCTGTTACATTTAGTCATCTGTCTCTGCCATTTTCACACATTATGTGGCAAATCGAGTAGTCATAAATGGCTTTGAAATATATACATGAATTTTGTGCCTTACGTTATTCTCGGCCTTATGTTTATTTAAAATTTCCTGAGCATCTTGAATCTCTGCCGACAACTTTGCCACAGTTTTCTCATCCTGTGTAAAGAAAATGTTTTTTTTTTTAAAAAAGAAACTTCTGCTACTTAGCTCAACAGGATCATTCCCATAAGTCAGCACTCTTCTTCAGCCAAAATGTGCTGCATTTCTTACCTGAGCTTTCTGCTGCAACGCCTGATTGCCCCTCTCGACCAGGCTGTTGAGGCGGCTAAGTTGATGCTTCAGCTCAAACACTTCAGCCTCATGTTTGCTGTCTGCAGCCTGCTGCTCCTCCTGCAGGCCACAGCTGGAACAAAGCAGGAAATAATGTTGGATTTTACAATTACACTTGTTTGTCAAATATGAAAGAAAACTTGGCATCTCCAGTCATTCAGCCTTGAGGTGGGCTTTAGAAGAAAGGAATCCAGAAATCTCCCTTATATCTACAAAGCTTTCCTATATTGTCTTTCACCTTAGGTTATCTTAACTCTAGTTGACTGGTGAACTGGCAATGACATCAAATATTCATTAGTTCCAGCTGTTGTGAGTATTTGTTGTTCTTATTGTCTCATGAAACAATAAAGACAAAATATTTGAGTTTTGGACAATTTGTTAGATAACACAAGCAATTAAATGACATCCTCCTGGGCTTTATCTGGAGTTTTATACAGCAAACAATGAATCTGGAAAAATAATAATTGTTGAAGAAAATAATTGTTAGTTGCAGCCCTTCACTGATCTAGTGTTAAAGAGATTAGTTGCATCAATAAACCTAAATTAACTGAGTATCAAAATCAGTGGAGGTTAGCATTCTGTTAATTTTATTTAGTCACTGTAAATTGATTATCTTTTTGTTTAATTGCTCAGAATAAACAACCAATTTAAAGAAATGACCTGGGTTTGTGCAAGCTAGCGTTCTTACTACTTTCTAAGATTTAATAGATGTATGTTGCATGTCCAATTACCTAAAATATTATTAACTAATGAAAAAAAAATAGCAAAAATTCTTAACTAAATACTTTTAAAGTAATTTTATCAAACAGAAGCTGATTCCTATATGAAAAGATTATATTTTAATTTCATCACCACATATTTTACAGCACTTACATTGTGTTGTGCAGCTCCTCCAGCTGATTGTCCTTGCGCTGTTGCAGCAGCTTGAGGGTGCTGGCGAGCTCTGTGACGGTGCTGCCCAGGTCAACCAGCAGCTCTGCCACACTGCACTGATCGTCCTCTTCTAGTTCAGACTCTACTGCGATTAAATTCTTTTTAGGGGTGACCGCTGCAATGCGGGTGAAGGCGCTTGTCTCACTGAACAACGTTTCACACTGGGGTTCAGGCATGTCTGAGGGGACTGAAGAGAAAGTGAACTACAACTCAGATTTTCAATTTTCACACAGTCATTGGATGAGATTTAGACCATCTCTGAACTGGGTTTGAGGTGTGTAATTAGACTTTTTCCCCATGTAGGTGTACAATTTTCAGCCACTGGAAATGATAGCTGTGTAAAATAACTCTGACAAACTTGTTAATTCAAATACAGTAGACATATTTAGAAATACATTTTACCAGAACAGAAGTAATTGGCAGCTGGGTTTATTATCCTTGGGGGCATTGAATAAAACCTTTTTTTTTTTTTTAAAGGAATATTTTGAGTTTTTCTAGGGAAATGGACTTTTAACCTTCCCTTATAGGATATCCATAGCTCCCTTCCATAAAGGGCACATATAACACATATATGACGCAGGTCTGCTAAGCACGCGCTCAACCCATTTTTGAGCCATTCAACTGAAACAGCTTTTGTCACTGACATTGTTCAGAGACACAGAAGAAGCCTAATAACTGACTGAATAGAAAATGAAACCCATTACAATTTTCACTCTTGTCTCTCAAACCAGCTTTACTAGCCTATTAGTAGCAAAAATGTATCACAGAATATATATATATAGGATGAGCTGCAGTACCTGGTCCAGAGGGTGTCTCTGTTGTGACGTCTTCCTCCTTTTCTGCAGTTAATGCAACCATGATGCTGTCGACAAACGAGCTGGAGGGGTGACGGCGCTCCGAGTTGTGGACTGGTTGACACACTCTGTCCTTCTGTGGTTCTGCGTTCTAAAAAGTAAGACATATAAGCCAGTGTAAATAAATGATTCTCTCCAGCATGCTGCAGTCCACTTACTCACAATTAAATACATGTTTTTGACAACTTCAACAGAGGTGGAAAAAAATAAATAAAGGGCTCTTAAACAGTGGTGCATTGTCCAGCCTACTGGAAACAGTGTAATAGTATTGTATGTATGCATACAGGGCGTTGGTACCGTTAAACCGCATTGGAAGCGTTGACATTAAAAGCTCCTCTGTCATGCACATCTATATGACTTCACTTTGCCATTCAATAAAACAAAAGATGCGAAATTGGCCTTGACAAAATTATTGTTATCCCTTGGAAGTGGTGATAAGTGGGTTATAGTGAGATCTGTCTGCAATCTTATACAGTCACTCAGTATATTTAAATGGAGAGAAGTCCTCATTGTGCTTTTCAGTCGTGTGCACCAAGAGAAAGAAAAGAAGAGATGTCTGAGGGGATAAAGAAGAAATTAACTGCCACATATAGACAAGGATACAAGACCAGCTCCTTGCAGCTTGATGTTTCTGTGACCACAGCTATTGATCTTATTGTCTGGGGCCGTGGGCAGAAGGGTTCCAATAATTTTGGCCACATCTCTACGTGGTCCCAAATGAAAGTGAGACAAAGGTGGTGACATCTGACTGTTGTTCTGCAGTTCCCAAATGTTACCTGCTCATTGAGAGCTGCATGTAGCCCGTTGGTCAGCCCTCGCAGAGTGTGATGCAGCAAAGTGATCTCAGTGACTGCCTGAGCCAGCTTCTCTCCAAGCTCCAGCTGGGTTGCACTGGCTCTGGACTTTGTGGTTTCCAGCTGCTCCTCCAAACTTCTGTTCTCAAGCCTGCACCACACACACACAGATAAGTTATCACTAGGTATATAGACAAAATGTTGAACATTGTTAGACAAAGCTTAGAATAATATGTAGTAAGATTAAGACCCACTTCAGTTCAAATGTAGCTGCATGCACACAGAGAGATGGAGGACAGAGAAATTTTACTCTTGATCAAACTCTTGAGACTTATTCTGTTCTCACTTCCAAATTGGCATAATCTTTCTTCAGATAAAATGCAAAACCACAACACATACTGCTGATGAGCACAGTGGATGACTACAAAATGCTGGAGTATTTAAGTAAAATAGGTGTCAAACTGACAGACGTGTCCCACGAAATGTAACATAACATATGGCTATAGTAACAGCACATTAATCTAAATTACAAATTAGTTTAATTAGAATTTAATAATTTAATAGTTGTCAACTTAAACCTACTGAAGCTGACTAAGTTCTGCTTTTAGGTCTTCACATTGGATGTTCCTCTCCCGCAGCCCCTGGAGGTTGGCCCTCAGCATACGCTCACTTTCAGCCACCTGCTCCCTTGCCAGCTCATTCTCCATCTGTAAGAACTGACACACAGACAGACAACAGGAAATTAAATGAAATAACAACTTGAAACACAAGCCACATGCTATTCCAACAATTCCACAACACCTGATTGCAAAATAGAGTAACTGGTGATCAACCACTAGCAAAGTGGATTTCAAAACAATGAATTCCTCTCAACAAAGCTACTGTTAAACTTTATTAGAACACAACCTTGGATGTTGGCGTTATGATGGTTTATACATAATCAAGAATCTGTATTATGTAAAAAAGGCTGTGCTCTGGATGGATCAAAAGATTTTATTGGTCAGCTATTAAAAATATTACATACATGAAAAACTATATAAAAAAGTAAGGGCTGACCTCGTTCATTTCCCGCACACCACTAAGTTGCGTGCAGACATCCTGGAGCTGCTGGAGTTGCACATTCTGAGACTGTGAGAGGGCCTCAAGCTGACTGAGCTGGTCCTCACTTTCAGCCAGAGCCTGACTCAACTCACAGACCCTCTGCTCCGACTGGCCCAGGGACATCTCTAACCTGGACACAGGCACAGACAAAACCTTAGTTATTATTATTTACATTATTAGTTACATTAATTATTGTTTTAATTAAATCACATACTCATTTGCCTTGTCCTCGGCTTGTTGGATGTCCTGCCATGACTGCTGCAACCTGGAAAAAAAAAAAAAAAAAAAACAGCTTTTTTTTAGCTCCTGTATGCTGTATGAGTGAGTTTTTTTTGTAGTATTGATTATTATTGTTGCAGGGATCATACTTTGTAGTCTCTGAAGCAAGGGCCTGCTCCAAGAAGGAATATGAGGCCAATGTGGAAGAAACTGTAGCAGACAACTCTGTCACCTTCCTCTCCAGCTGGCCACTAGCGTCCTCTTTTTCCGTTAGCTTCTGACGTAGCACGCCCATCTCTGAAATGAAAAGAGATAATAGCTGTCAGCTATGTAGGCCGATAAAGAAGAAAACTATTTTGACATTTTATGGAACGTTTAAAAAAAGACAATGAATAAAATGATTGAAGTAGCTTAACATAATATCTCAGTTTTTACCTGTGGTCAGAATTTTCACCTGCAGATTTAAATCACCAATCTGTTCTCTGGCAGTTTGGAGATTCAAATTAGCCTCATTCAATTCTTCTTCAATCTGTTGAGTACAGGTTCATTTCAATAAAAAGAAAAAAAAAGCAGCCATCGTTACACTGATAAAACAAGTCCCACACTTCCCAATTAAATTATTAAAAGTCTGACCTGCTCTCTGTCTTCAACAGCTTGGACTCTTGCAGAAAAATGCTCGTCCCTCTCTCTCAAAGCAGCCGCTGCCTTCTCATTCAGCCTCACAAGCAAGGGAGCAGTTGTCTGCAGAAGGCCTCTGACTGTGCAGAGCTTTGGAAAGATGACCACACAAATTATATTATAGTATTACATTTAAAATAAAATTGTGAATGCTATTTCTATTCAAACACCACACATGGCAGCAAAATAATACAAATTTTAATATGCTGCATTGCTTTTAAATTTGGGTAAATGTCAAATGTCAGAAATCAAACTACAATTTAAACAAAATGGTTTGAAAAAAAACACATTTAATGTTGCTAGTACTTTGAGATGTGAGCAGGTTGTGCATTCATTCAATTTCAGCTTCTGCCCTGTCTGTGTTCAAAGTGATAACTAAAGTTGACGTCTGTACTTAATTGAAGCATCTGCCACTGACTGGTATGACTACCCATGGAATGACATTTATTTCAAAATAAATACTTTGCCCACATATTCTTAGGCAGGAAATGTGTTATAATATCATATAATTTTGCTGAATGTGTGCAATTTTATAACATTTTATACAGTGTTACTCGCTAGTCGATGCAGAGGAAACCTAAGCTAAAAAGATGAGAAGCGTTTTACATAACATCTGTATTTACCTGATGTGACTGAATTATCAAGAATTGAAATCGAGTGGAATTAAAAGCAGATCAGAGACAATATCCAGCTGTCTTATGGGGACTCATAACATACTGTGCAAACTGTTTTTATGCCTGCAGTGTATTTCTGAAGAAATACAGAAGATAGACTGAACATACTTCTTTCATCAAACTGGTCTGCTCCTCAATGGTGTGGAACAAAAGATCAGAAGTAGAATTAAGTGTTTCAGTGCAGGCCTGGTTTAATGCAACCTGCAATATAAGAGAGAAAAACTGAAATTAGACAAATTCTCAAGGATGTTATGTCAAATAAATGACTACTTATTTTATAGGCTTCTTGCCTGTTCTGGGTAGGCCTGGTTTAGGGCAGCCAGGAGATCTTGCTGAGACCCCACACTCTTTTCTAGCTCTGATATTTCACTGGCACAGTGTGTCCTCAGCTGGTTCATTGCACTGAAGGCCTGGAAACAGAAAATTAGACAGATTTTGTGGAAAGAAGAATGTAATAAAAATTACATATGGAGGGCAGTTTGAATATTCTCCATAATGGCTGTATTAAGGTCAACCAGGACAGAAAATCGATCACTCCTTCTGCATAAACTATTGAGTATAAAAAGGATTGCGATATTTATTTCATCTCATCATTCCACGCAATGAAAGCAGCAAAAGGCTCAGCCCTTGTTATGGGAACTAAAAGCTTTATAAGTACCAAAAAAAACAAAAAAACAACATTATGTTATATTGTGACCTGCAACTGAGGTACTTGAAAGCAAAGTTAAAAAAATAGAAAGATTGAAGAAGAAGTGCTTACTGCCTCCTTGGCTGTGAAGGCCTCTTCCATCTGTGTCCTCATATCATCTCTTTGCTGAAATGCATCTTTGACCTTCTGCATCATTCGTGCTTGTGTCTCCTTTGTCTTCTCAAATAGAGATTTCATCTGCCCATACTAAAAAGCACAGGGGGAATGAATATCAGCTAAATTATAGCACATAGACATGCACCATTATCGGAGTATATATAGTTTACAGTTGATATCATGTGAGAATGGCATGTAAGACATGTTTACATACATGTGAAACAAGGCTTTCATGGTCCTCTCTGACAATGTCTTCTATCTCTTTAATGTTGGAAAGAGTAGCATCTGTGTCACTGCTCAAAGAAGTCTGTTGGGACAAATTCATACACTTCACTGTTATTAAAGAACAAAATCAAGTGTGTTAACACATTTCTACACATATAAATGTAGTAATTCAAAAAAACAGAATTTTTATGTACAGGTGTTAAGAACACATTGACATGCAAGAACATTGTAACTATAAAGTTTACACAACTCTGCAACAAAAACTATGTGTTGTGTCATTGTTTGTGTCTTACCATGGTGACTCGCATGTCCTGCATACACTGAATGAGGTTCTGGAGAGAAATCCCATCCAGCTCCAACTCATTAATCCTGCTCAAAGCCTCCATATAAAGGTCTCGGTACATTGTGGTCTATTATAAAATACAAAACAAATGTTCATTAAAACTAATAATAAAAAATAAATAAAATTCTATCTTCTGCAAAACTAACAGAATGCAGAGCTGCAAGGAACTCAAGGTATTATCACAGTTAAAAAATTCAATGTTCAAAATGTACACTGTCAGCCTATCTGAATATATCCTTACCTGACTGAGCTCAGTATGGTCTGTCTGCACTAATTTCTCCCTGAGCTCTGAAGGTGCGGGGCCTGCAGGACATCCATATGCTCTGGCTGCAGCCAGCTGCTGCACCAGGGCCTCCACCATGATCATGCTCGACCTTAACCTATGCTCCAGCTCTTGTCTGGGAAGACACTCTAGGCTACCTGGAGGTACGCTGAGATCACATTAATACAAAGAAAGAGTGAAAATGTAGACAGAGAAACACACAAAAATTAGTCATATCATTCTAACAAAGCATTGGCAATCTAAGTTGATAAAATAATAAACTCATAGCTAAAATACCACTTACTTCCACAAAAGAGGGTCAGTAAGAGTGCAGGAATCAGCCACAGAGAAATCCCTCTTTCTCTCAAACTGGCCAGATGTGTTGAGGCTGCGGTCTACCAGTTTCACAGCACTGGTGCCCACACAAACACTGTGGGATTTTACAGGAGTAGCTCTTGCTGATGGGATTGTGATGACAGCAGGAGGTGGAGCAGAAGCAGAGGCAGCAGCAGGACCCATCTTTCCAGATGCCAAGATGAGGAACTCTGCCATCTGCCGGAGCTGCTGCTGAAGGGGACCATCTGGAATCAATGGGAAATCCAGAACTGGCTTTTCTACCTCAGGCTGAGATAAGGAACAGGGCTTAACACCCTCATCTGGCTCAGTGACTGGACCTAACTGGGGCTTGCAACCCAGTGCTGTAGAGTTGAACAGAGGATGTGGCATGGGGCTCTCCAAGTGCTCTGCCCATAACCTAGCAGGGTCAGGAGCTACCAAACACTTTTCATCCTCAAGAGCAGAGTCCTCAGCTAAAAAATGGTCCAAAGCAGGATCATTATGACCTTTTGACACAGATAAAGAGGCTCTACTTGCAACAGGACTGAGGATTCCAAACCGCAAAGCTGGTGCTTCTGAAGGACACTCGGACAGTGCTTTCAAAACATCTGGGAGGTTCTCTGCAGAGTTACAAAGAACAGGTCCATTTCCCAATGAGCCGAGGGCACTGTCTTTTGCCTCGCTGGATTCAGTCAGTCCAATGATTGAATGCGTTTGAGTGACATGTTCCAGATGCTGCTGCACTTCCAGAGGTATGGGACTCTTGGATGAAGCCACAAGTTTGCTGCAGTCAGAAGACTCCATTTTGTGAAGCAATGCGGGCAATGCACTGTCCTCAGGATGTATTGAGTGCTTTGACGTTTCTTGCACTTGACAATTAATGGATTCGTTGTCCAAAGACGTTTTAGTCAGCAAAGATCTGGTGAAAGTTGGTGGGTGGGTATCTAAAACAACTTCTTCATTTTCCAAATGACAGTTGCGTTGTTCACAGTCATCTTGTATTTGACCCTGTGTAACCGAAGTTGCTCTAGTGTTGTCATTTGGGGGCTGGCAGACCACAGTCTGGTCATCAGGCAGAGGGAAAGTCTTGTCAGGCAATTGGGTGCCATTTGTTTCTTTAAGTCTGATTCCAGCTCCAATTAAAGAGGCAAATCCAACTGCCTCTTGTCTGCCTGTCTGGCTATCAAATACCTCCAATCTGATCTGTTTAACCTCTTCCATAGCATCAGTGCTACATGGCAATGGTGCCTGGGCAGTGGAAAGATTGCCACTTAAAGCTAATGAGTAATTTTCATTATTACAGTATGGGTGATCTAAATGATCATTACCGTTTTGCACATCATGGTCACCAGCTGAAACACTCTGATTTATACCATCATTGTATGACACATTGCTGGTCACAGTGTATTCAACTGGTAGAGGAACAGTCTCATTCACATGTTTGGTGCCATCTGAAATTTCTATCTCACCCCCAGTGCAGTTAAATGATTTGAAGGTTACATCACTAAGTCCATTACCAGGTTTTTCAAAACCATCTGGGGTCTCAGAGGAGGTGTTGATGACAGAGACAACATTTGCTCCGCCACAGTAGGGATGATCAGCATGTTTTTCTTGACACATCTGGCCGTAGTCAGAGACATCAGTTGAATTTACACTGTTGTCTTGTAAAGATTCACTGAGCTGTACCTGGGACAGAGGAATGGTCTCATCATGTTGTCTGGTGACATCTGCAACTTCCACCTCACCTCCAGCACAGACTATAGATTTCCAGGTGACATGTTTCTCTCCACAGCAGTCATTATGAAAAACTGAATCTTTTGTGAAGGGTTTCTCATCCAGGCTCCCAGAGGCCAGTGTAGTGTCAGAAATTTCCTGGCAGCATGCTGCATCAAGGTTAACCATAGCAGAAGCCTCTATCATCTCAGGATTGTAATAGGGATGTTCGATGTGGTCACCACATGACTGCACTACCATACTGTCAGATATCACTGTATCTTCAGTTTCAGTGTTATGTGTGTCCTTATCGTTAAGCAAGACAATGCTCCCTTCTGCGCACACTGAAGAGCCTGAAATCTCAACCTCACCACCAGGACAGATGAAAGATTTAAAAGTTACTTCTCCAAGTCCACACGCAGTCTCAGCAGTTACCATATCATCCATGGGAGCGCTGGTATGTATCACTTTAGTAGTTGGAGGACAGTGCAAGCGGGGCTCTGGGTCACAGAGAGGAGCATCACCCTGTTCATTAGAATGTATAGAAGGTAAGAAAAAGCCACAAAGTCATTTAATGTCAACATTTCTATGTAATTGTATAAACCCACCTTTGCCATTTTCAAAGTATCAGCACTTGATTTCTGCCTCGATGATGGAGTTGACAGGTGCAGCATCTCATTCTCCAGGCTTCGCAGAGGAGTACGCTCTCCATGTGTGCTGGAAGGCTAGCGTCAAAAGTTAAAATAAAATATTATTACCTTGTTCATTCGTTATTTAAAACTGTATACTGTACATAACAGAGTGCAAATGTCTCACCAAGCCTTCCCCGGTGGAACTTGACTTCCTGGAAGACATTACTCTGCAACAGCAAAATATAATTTCCAATTAAAGATGTTTTGAAATAGTCGATTAAGCTGCTTGGAATGTAATGAAGGTAAGTGAATGTAAAGGCAGTTTCTGGACAGAAATTATGTCAACATTAACTAGCCAGCGAAGATGGCACCGGCTTTACGTTACCTATCAATTGCAGGAACTGCTCGCAAATAGGATTTTTAGCGCATTCACGAGTGCAAATAAATACCCAGACTCAAATTGGACTTTTGGAGTAACACTAGATTGTCACACAATGCTTTGCTAAACACGTTAGCGCGGGCGTAAGTTAGGACAGTAAACCTGTCTACAAGACAGACAGCGTTACCGAGGTCGTTAGCTGACGTTAACGTTAACTGAACTTTGTAAACGTCCAATTAACGAGTATTTTAAACTAAATAAACCACCAATTTCCCGAGTCGCGCCATTGAATTGTGTAAAAGCAAATTACCTTCCAAACGTTAACAACCAACTTTAACCAGCAAAAGTGAAGGAGGAAAAACAAATCCGGGCTGGACGGCCATCAACCGCGTTTCATTCAAAACACAAACGTCAGCTCTGCTATTGGTCCAGATCTCTTCTTCGGTGGTGGTGGTGACGCACTAGGCGGACGTAGTACGCACAGTAACGTACTGCCGCCCCCCAGAGGACGTTGATGTCACGACCCGATATAAAATCTGTAACTTCTTCCCAGACTCAGGTCTCTTCGTGCATCTCCGTGGCTCTGGTTGTATGTTTGAGGTTTTTTCTCCTGATGCTGCAGAATAAATCAGGGTCCAACTTCCTGGTGGTGTTTTGCAACAAACAAACAAAAAAAAAAAATCTAAATATCAAAGTGTCTAAAACACTGTTCCATATTTCAAACCCTTGTTGTGCAACCTATCAATTTATCAATCTCAACATCTTAATTACAAATGTATCCTTTGTCCTTTCACCACCACCTGTCATTCTCTTCCTCTGTGACTCACACACAACTGTGAAGCTATAGCTGGAGGGTAATTTCCTGTCAGTCTGGGTATGAGTAGTTATACCAGTAATAAATTAAATGAAACAAAAAACTTGTTCATTCACGGTCACTTTATTTGTACTATGGACAGAAGAACAGTTACTTCCACCAAAGACAGAAAACGAAGCAAATGATGCACCAAGGAAATGTTTAAATATGAACTGCTGAACATGGTTTAAACTGCGATACTATCACCTGCGAAAAATTTGACGTACCTAATTTTTCATCTGTCTGATTTTAAGAAAGTCTAAATGATTGATCTTACAAGTGAAATACACATTTGTCAGTGGAGGAACGAGCTGGTACAGTTCTTGTTTTTATATGCCCATGAAAAGTGACACTATTCAGCTCTTATAGTTTCACTGAGAGGGTTTCTTACACGCCAGCAGTCTGGCACTCAACAGGTCGGACCTGCAGTACCTCAGCAAATCCCTGTCCAAACCAGCAAGTGATGTCAGCCGTGTCCAGGGTGAAGAAGAAGAGCTTGTCCCTGCAGCGGGTCCTCCTGTAGACCGACCGCGGGTCTGCTGACAGTACCCCTCTGATGGCGGCAGCAGCTTCCCCTGGACTGCGCAGAAACTTGAACCTGGGTCTGACACTTTCAGGGGTTCCTGTGTGGAATACAAATTTGTTTTTGTTTTTAAAGTGATGAACGACTGCTTTCACATTCATCACAGTCACAGTGGCACCCTCTTGTGGACTGTGATGACTGTGGGACTTGTGATACGAGCATCAGCCCTAAGAGTCATTCACCTGTCACACATTGTAAGATTGTCTTACCTGATAGGTGTGTGGGGAGGAATTCTGCTAGCTCCCTCTCGGCCTGGGGAGTGAAGCGTACCTCCAGATTAGCAACAGGAGGCTCTCTGATCCAGCCAGCTATGGTACTGTAGGCCTCCTCTCCATAGCAGGGGTGGTCCACTGTTGACTCTAGAGGCTTGCTTATTGGGGAATCTGAAACTTGGTCCTCACCTTGACAAAAGTCACCTTGGGTCACATAGGCCTTGACCTCCTCCAGAACACTGTGCAGGTCTTTGGGAAGGGAAAACTGAGGACTGACTCTAGATGAATCAGCTTCATGTATGTCCTTTGAGAGTTGTCTCGCCAAGTCAGCATAATCAGTTCTTTGACCTTTTAGGCCTGACTGAGTGTCTGTTTCTGAGTCTTCACAGAGGTCCTCCACAGTAGTAAGATTTAGCTGGTTTGTGTTTAGTTCATTGGGCTCCAAGTCAATGCAAATTCTGCTCTGGGGGGAGTCATATTCTGGGATGTAGGGTTTGATGTCCAGGACTGGGGTGCCTGCAATCATGTCAATGCCTGACAGATGTACTGTGTCCCCTAGAAAGTAAAGACAGGAATGCATTACTGTTAAGCAGAGTCAGTTTCTGTACACAGGTCCTCACAAAGACAAACACAATCAGCTATACGACACACATTTTGCTGATGTTACTCACCTACAATTTTATCAAGTTTAGCCAGAGTTAGACCCAAAGCATTTGGTCGATGCGGACTGCGTGTGGAGTACACACCAACTCTCTGACCGTTCAGTCGAGGAGGACTCACTTTGGCTTTGTAACTCAGGTGCCCATTTTTGTGAAAAAGAAAGATGATCCTGTAAGACACAGAAAGGGGAAAACATAAAAATGTCATGAAATAAACAGTGGATAAAAACTCTAAAATGTATGCAGAGGTGGTTCTGTTGAAATGGGATTTAAAAAAAAAAAAAAAAAAAAAAAACATAAATCTTCCACAAGTGATTGACACTGTGAGTCTTATCCAGTTACATTCATTGCTGCTATCAGTGACTGAACATTCCTTTTAAAAAGTGCCAAATCCAGTTGAATTATAATGGCTTTAAAACAATATCAGTCTCAAAGGGCTTCATACGCCCACATTAGACAGGAAACAAGAATACATTATTCAAGCAAGGAGAAGTTAGGTATGAGACACAAATGGCTTTTGACTTAAGCCATAGTCCAAGTACATTACTCATTTATAAATGGTTCTGCATCTACTTTTAGCAACCATTCCATATTTAATTCCTTAACTCTGGAATAAAATGAAGTGTGTAGCCAAACATCTAAACCCGATATTCACCGTAATGAACCCACAGTACCTTAATATAGAGATTATTCCAATATTGTTCCTTTTGAGTCATTGCTGAGTTGGCACAATATACAGAGATAAACTATCCCAACTGTAAATGGCATACCAGACGTGGGAGTATTGCTCCAGGCCCACCAGCGCATGCTCCGGGTTATTGAAGATGCTCTGCTGAATGCGCAGTTCAGCTCTCGAAGGGCCACAAATGGTGGGCTGTCTGGGTGTCCCGTTCTTCACTGAGAAACAGGAACTGATGTATCCAATTGGGACCGTCTGGATGTTTCCTGTAATTTCACACAGTCAGCAATGATGTGTCGATTTGGATGATGGTAATAACACATTGTTTTATTTATTCAAAATATTCATTCAAATATAAAAATCTAAATATAAATTGATAATGAAAATAATTATTAGTTGATGCTCTAACTCAATTTACTTCGTATACTGAGCATCTTTGGCACAAACATTACATTGGGATGAATCAACTTTTATCTTACAGTGGTTGATGCATTTGTATGATCTTCAACGTCATACACAGCAGATCGTTATACAGTTTGCTGTACAAAAGTTCACACAGAGAAAGTCCTTCATCTGTCTGTTGTCAATTGTGGGTGACTGCACTAATAATTCATCAGTGAAGTTGTATGCTTCAAGGCATATCTGGGCAAATCAGTTAAAGTATAATACATGGAAATAGCCGTGCTATAAAAATACATGAAAACTCAGCCTTTCTTCTAATTTTATGTTAACTTTACCCCTGATCAAAGTCTGTCTTAATCGACCCATACATTTTCAGTGATGTTCAAGTTAGGTGACAGTGGGGGCTAATCCAAGAGCTCCAGTTTGTTTCTTGAAGTGCTTCATGGAGGACTTTGAGGTCTGTTGTAGAAGCCGGCCTCTTTTTTACCTCCACTTTCTTGCCTGAAAGTGGGAAATTTGCAGATTTGCAAATTTCCAGAATTGGATATTTCTACTATTGAGTGAAATCCATTCATCCTTTTATCAGTGCAATGTTTCCTCTGCCATTGAAACATTTGCACGCAGCTGTGTGTGGTTACCTTTCTCTAATGCAGCCTCTGGTGGTGATGGTGGTAAAGGTGGAGGCGGTGCTTGATCTTTGGCAACTTCACAGACTCCAACCTTGGACACGACAGACTGAAGTGATACCATCTGTTTGCGATGAGCACGAACTGCGCTGTCCAACATCTGCCTGTCCAAAAAAAAAAAAAAAAGGGAGGGGGGGTCAATATGTTATAAGGAGGTTAAAATACAAATGTTATGACAAGTTGCATGCGATAAAATCTAATGATGAAAACTATAAAGAGCCACATTTGCCATAGGCGGCTGCATGGTGTCCTGTTATGGAGATTATCAGGTGTGTGACGATGTGCTCGGTACCTCAGGTTCTTGATTTCTTTTCTCATCACAGAAACCTGCTGCTTCAGTTTATCGATGTTCCCGCCGCAGCCGTCGCACAGAGGACTCATCTTACCGCAAGAAGACAGGCAGACAAAAGACAGACAGACACCTCTTCAGAAGTCGGCTTCCAAACTAACTTGCTGCTAAACTCACACATTCACACAACACGCATGTGGGAGTTTCTCAATGCGGAAGCACACGCTCGTGTTTTATAGTTGGCCAACCAAGAGCGTTTCATGTGACAGACTAATGACTGACAACACACGTAAAGAGGCAGTAAAGTTTGTTTTTGTTTTGTAATTTTTCCACATCCTGTGCATTTAGTTGGTTATTGCGACACACACGCGTGCAACTGCACAAAAAATCACGCATGCATTTCGCAAAAGTCATTCATTGATAAACGCGCTCTGGTTGCAGACCGCTGTGTGTTTTGTATCGCAGAGGGCGACCGAGAGTCATTTCCCTTTTTTTTTTTTTTTTTTTTTTTTTTTTAACAAGCTTTATTTATGAATACAGATCCAGCAGCTGAGTATAAACATATAGTCACTGGTGGATTGTGTTGTGGTGCATTTACTCAAGTACCTATGCTCTTGGTTTTACTCTACTACACGTTAGAGGAAATATTGTTCTACATCTGGGAGCTTAAATAAACGTATAAACACGTATAAATATAAAATCATCCCAAAATGCAACTTATGTGCTCTTAATAAACCATTAAACATATAATATATAATAACATTATACTAACAGGGACCACTCTGCTGCATAATGTGCACTTTTAAGTACATTTTGCAGACAATACTAGTAGCAGACTACTTCTACTAAAGTAATAATGCATTGCTTTGGTTTATAATGGTGTGGCATATTATTTTTGCTTTTTCTGAAGAAAAGGATCTGAATACTTTTTCCACTCCTGTTTAGTATAAACTTTGATGTGACCAGCAAATACAGTTTTACAGTAGTGGGACCAGATGTTTGGCTCTATGTATCTTAACAAACAACACACAAAATTACATAAAAGCACCCACAAAGGTTTATTTTTCACGTTTGTGTTTATCAGAGTTAAATTTGGCCATAATTAAATAATACATCATTATATTTTCAGTGTGGGTGAAAAAAATATGACAAATTCTGGATTCTACGACAGGCAATCCTCAGTGGTCTTTGGTGGTGAATAGAACAATAAAATCAATTGATCATTCTTTTATATATTTGTCCCATTTACCACTTACGCACTGAGATGCATGGCTGTGGATGACACAGATTGTTTTGACCACAGCCAGACGATGTAAGCAGTGTATTTTATTAGATGAAAAACAACTTTTACAAAATTTTATCAAACAAATCCACAATTACAAATACATCATTACTAGTGATTCATACCATTTACTTTTAAATAATAAAAACAGGCTTAATTTGCTGTTGACTAAATGCAAAGTACAAAATAGAATTCATGAACTTTGCAGCATAGCGCAAAACAAGAATAAATAAGCATACACATTTGGTTTGAATTTATACATTTTTTTCAAATAAGCAATGCATACACTCAACACTCAACAGGCTGCACACTAACCAAAATAACACTGAGATACAAATTGTGACAGCATAGGAAGTAGTCTGGCTTTGCATGTTCTGAACTGAGGCAGTATCTGAAAAATGTAATTTAAGAAATTAGAATTAATTTCCCGGGAGATATTCTTGTGGTAGAGTCGGAGAGGACAAAGTTGGCATTGAGAACATTTTGATTTGTTCAGATACGTTGACCGACGGTGTCTCACTCAAGTCTAAAAAAGATAGATAGATAGATAGTATGTGGTTAATATAAAGAGAAAAAGTTCATTTGAACAAATGTTATATTGTCAGAAAATCTTAAACCAGGTAATTTTTCAAAGGATTACTTCTGTTTTAAACCTTCATCAGCTCTACCTTTGTCAGCACTTTTATCTTGTGATGGATTGATGTCTTCCTCCTCATCTGGGCCCAAGTCCTCAATTAAGACCTGGTTCAGGGCCTCCCTGCCCTGTAACTCTGTGTACAGGGTCTCCACCTGGGGAGGATCAAGAGCTGCAGCTGGAACAGGAGCTTGGAACAGAGCTGGGACTGGAACTGCATCTGAAACTGGAGTTGAATCTTGGACAGGGATTGGAGTCTCTTTAACTGAATCTGGAGAAATCAGAACAGGAGCAAGGGTAGCACTTTGGACAGATCCAAACATGGACACTGAAATAGGGGCAGTGAGGATAGAAGATGGTTGTGACTCCAAGGTGTCATCAGCCACAGAAACTAAGGGGGTCAGAGAGCTTGACGTTTGACCCGAGATGATCCCCACGGGTTCAGTCACCACCACTACTGCAGGAGCTTCCTGAGAAGCTGCCGTCTCTTCCTGAATGATAGATATCTCCGGTGAGGGATCAGTCTTCCTGGGCCTCCCTCTCTTCTTTGTGCCACTCTTCTCATCGGCCCTTGATCTTTTCCTCTGGCTCTCCACCCTAAAAGAGCACAACCATTGTAATGAAGCTCAATAAGAGTGGACACTGATACTGCTCTTTGTGATACTTTTGCAAAGCTAATAGTACAAAGTCCTTGACCTGGCTCTGAGATGTCAATAGAAATACCAGAGCAACCTTTGGTTTCCTCTTGCTCCATATTCAATATAAACTAGAGGAGTGATAAGCAGCTAGGGTGCTGATAATTCAGTGTTCTGTAATGGTCTTACAGTGTAATAATGCAAGTTTTGCTAACAAGCTTTTACTAAAACTTTATGTATTTGCTCACATAGGAACATTTATGTAGAGCATCATTACAGTGTGTAAGTTCTGAAATTTGTAGAACGTCTTCACTGTTAATCATAATGAGCAAAGCATAAATAGAAATAAATGTGGATCACTTCACTAACATTGACGTTGCTTTTCTATAAATTTACCCAAAAACCCACTGGTTAGTTTCCTTCTCCTCTGCTTCGGCTTTTCTCTTCCTCAGAAGATCCCTGTCTCGCAGTCTGTGACGAATCCCACCTTTAAAACCATATGCAAAGAAATCAAGAAAACAAGCCCAGTGAAAAATTCAAGATACACAAAGGAGTATTTGTAACTTATGACAGGCTAATGTAAATATATAAAGATGCAAATAATAGCCATTTTTTTCATCCACCTACACACTATCAAGTCTGATAGAAACATTTTTCTCACTTGGTTTTAAAGTGCGAATACACGTTTAGACTAAGTGTGTGCCGTGTCTGTAGTAATACAGCTTAGATGTTGACAAAACATTTCTGTGTACGAGTTGACCAAAAGACACCAGACAGTATTTAAATGAACAATTGCATCACTAAACTTTCAACTGTGGAAATATTGAAGGACTTCATTTCAGAAGAAGATATTTTAAATGTTACCTTGGTCCTCATTGGGATTTTTATATTCCAACTCTTGTTTCTCTTGTTGCAAAGTCTCCTCCATTCTGAATCCTACTATGAATGAATTCAACTCATTGAAGGCGGTCAAGCACAGGAAAGAAGACAGAATAACTTCTGACTGTTTTCTACTCCCACCCCTAAATGAATTATCTGGTTAACCATTACCATAGTGCTGGGAGAGTTCTTGCAGCTTTGGTCTTATCATATTTGTAAAGCTGGAGGAGTTGGCACAACACTGACAGAAAAAAAAAAAAGAAAAAAGACTGGAGCAAGTTGTGTGTGGGCAGTGTGTGATAGGGAGAAAATACAGTATGTATGTAGTAATAGGGGAAATACATACAGACTCTCTTGAATGCTGCTGAAAAACTATACGCCTTTTTAAAACAGTAGAAGGCTGAATAATAAATCACATGTTTCTATTTTTGTCATTTGTAAAATATTGCTGCTTAGAAATGGGAAATTATAGATTGATTTTTTTTTTTTTTTTTTATTGCTTCACATTTCTTAAGGATACAAAACAAGTTCTTAATGTGATGTAAGGTAAGGTCATATTTCTTGAGAAATTATATGCAGAAATAATGATCAGTAAACATGCCAAATGTTTCTCTCTCTCTTTTTTTCCCCTTGTCACTTTCTTGTAAAGCGATATGTTTTGTAATACTTGGGGTGAACTATTATGTTGATAAGCCACTGTATGGACAGAGACCAAGCAAGAAATCCTGTCTTTGACTACTGTAGGGACATACCCATGTTATCTCACAGATGGAGAACTGCAAGGTAAGGGTGTGTTCTCAATCTTCTCACAGCACATTGAGCTCTGATGTGTGTGTTTGAGCCACACAGTGAAAGAAGCTGTCCAGCAGAGTAAATAACTCCCAACCGCCAATTGCCTCTAGCGCTGTAGGGGAAACGTTGAGGGTCCCTTGTTAAATTCACTTGCTTGTGTATTGAAGTAGCTGCTAGCAATCCACACAGTTGACCACATACTTTCTAAAATTATAGTCAGAGAAGGGTTAGTATATCCAAGAAATTGTCTGATTCATGTACTACTATGTTTCATGGTTGAACTATTGGGTGCAGTGAAAAATATGCACCTTCACCTATGTTGTCCAACTCACCCTGCAAGACCATATGGTGCAACAGTACGACAATCACCTTCTCTGGGAATTAAAACGGGACTGGAAATTCAAACCTCCTTGAACATCTCAGATGATCGCCACTATTTCTGTTGACTTCCAGCTGGTCAAATGAACATAGGCTGTGAAAAGTTAACTCCTCTGCTGATAAAGTCCATCAGACAAAAGAATGGACTCATCCCAAGTATGTGCATCTTTGCAAAGGACTGATTATTCAATATATTAAAAATGCTGTCACTCACACACACCCCTGCTGCTGCACAATGAAACTCAAGTTTGAAGAATGTCAAAGTAGATATTACAGTGCCATCTTCTGGTGTGCCTCTCCTGTAGCAGACTGATTTTAAAAATAGTTTATATACAGTATACAGTATGTGTAACATGCACAGGGAAATATTTGGATAATGGGCCCTCACAGTGGATATAGTGTACAGTATTATAACTAGACTATATGTCCATTTGCGCAACATCTACACTGTACAATTAACTTTAAACAAATTCATCATTTGAGAAATATCTACAATATAATTGCTGATTCATAGTTTTATTTAGAAAAATCAACAATTCATACTCAGTAGACTTCTGCTTGAGAACTCTGGTGTATCAGGAAGTCAAGGGGGTTGGGGTAGAGGGGTATCCAACCCTACCATATGCATACACAATGCTCTCTTTACTGCAAACCAACCCCCCCCCCCCCTTCTAGCAGTGTGTCCAAACAGAGTAAAGAATCTGGCGTTTATGAATCAACAGGGCACAACACAGTTTATGCATAATGCAGTTTATTGAACAAAATTATCACAAGGATTACAGTGTCTTGATCCCCCGGACTATAATAAAAACAAATGCTATTTTGTTTTGGAAGGCAACAGGTCTGAATAATATTCAAAACAGGAATTCGTTATGGTGGTAGATTGTAGGCACAATGAAAACACTGGATGTGCAACAATGACAACACGGCGTTAAATATATAAATCAAACGTGGGCAGGTTTGCAAGCTATTTGACTTGATAACTCAAGGCAGAAAAACAAAAGTTCACTGTATGACCGACTTTTCTTTTTTGACGTCTAATGGGGTTGGGTGCTATTTTGCGATAAGTGTACACGTGTTTTGCGGCCCTTCACCGAGCTGACAGACAAAACGCTCTTGTCTTCACTAAACACAGTACAGTACTTTCCTCGCAGAAATAAATTGCACCATAGCACTGTTTCGGGGCAGCGTCATGTTTTGTGACTGCAATGGCTTTATAGAGGCGATGGGCGTTTCTGGACGCAGATGGCGCTGTTGAGCATATATTTTGTTTCAGTCCCGTTTCCCTCCATGGTTGTCTCCTCTCTCCGACTAACTTAGCGTTTGGCTCAGTTCATTATACAGTCCTATATTCTCCCTCCATTAGGGCATCTCTGCCTTTGGACTGAAGATCCCACCAAAACCCCAGAGAGAAAAGTTTAACTTTCACAGGGCAAGATGGACATGAAAAAGAGGATCCACTTGGAGCTAAGAAACAGGACACCGTCTGATGTGAGTCGTGCTTTTTTAAACCAACCCTTAGTTTTCTGGCTAGCCTCTTGCTAGCTAGCTTGCTACTTTTTCTGCTTTACGAGTGACCTGTGTGGCTAACGTAATGGTGACCACATGGGCTTTAGATTATCTTTCTCGTTTATAATAGGGCGGAAAACACTCGCACAACAAGCTTAATCCTCCACACTGTTCTGGATTGGGCGTATAGGGGCAATGAGACGAGAAAAGCTATATTCAATCGTTACTTTGAAACGGCGATTCCTCAGCTTGCTGGCATTATTGCAGTGCTTTAACCGTTTCGCAGCCTCCTTGGTCAGTGGTACACACGATTCAGCTCGACTCCACCGTTGTAGCACATTTAGTAAACTTCTTTTTACGCTGATATATTAGGAAATTTGCTTCCTGCGCCGCGTTTGGCATTCACAGAGCGGTATATTTTATACAGACCTTGGAAGCCATGTTTGCTGCTAGCATAACTGCTAAAATGGGGCTCTTCTTTTTTTTTATTTTTTTTATTATTATTATTACAAATGCACTTTATAACTTCAAGGCGTTTGTGGGGATTTTTTGTTGTTTTTTTTTTTTTTGGGTTGCTTTTTTTTTTTTTTTTTTTTAGTTTTTGTACCATGTAAAAAGGGCCATCGCCGATCAAGAGTCATGTCTTGAAATTTCTGCACAGTACGTTCACGTTAATATCAAATGGCCAGATTCAGCAGCGACAACAAAAAACAGTCACTCGGTTCACGAGTCATCCATACCTTGACCACTTATGCCACTGTTACTCTAACCACAGCCAGTTGATATTTCCACACAAACCGGAGCAAACAGCCAACTATTCATGTAATCGTGATTTGTTTAAAGCCACGTTTAAGCTGTTGCGATCCGCAAGTTGTTTTTTTTTTTTTTGTTTTTATAAAAAAGGGGGGTGTGCAGCAGTTAATTCCCTAAAATAGATTAAACACTTGTGCAATAGCCACGTTACCGTTTCATACCCCTGCTTTTACGCCGGTGTAAATATTGAACACTTTCCTGGTTAAGTCCTTATGAGTCTGAGCCATTAAGACAGCAGCCCCCTTAACTTAGTATTTTTGTTCCCGCCATATTACCCCCTTCGCTACGCTGGTCAAAGACAACAAAATATATCCAACCGTGCACTTAAAAACACCAAACACAACCACTCTGCCCCTCGGTGTCTGTAATTAAAGCCGAGCTGGACTTTGTTTGCAAGTAAACGGGTCGATTTGTCGACCGGCGGCTTCGTGAACCGAGCCAGCCTGCTTGAATGACACGGGGATCCGGTGCACCGCGCTTGATGCGTGGGCACCCAAAAACTCGACGGTCGGCGATTCCTCTCGCCCCATGCATGAAATAAAAACAAATTTAACATCGAAAATAATTGATGTAATGTGCAGGTTAGCGGCAAGTACTCTTTCTAAACAGCCCTTTTCGCCACTGAAGCGTTTAGAGAACTGCATACTGTATCTCGGGGATCGCCATGTTGTCATTCTGTCGTCTTTGAAGCTCTGGGAGAAAGGAACTGTCTCCATCTTTGTTTTTACTAAATTTCCGTTCTCAATATATTTCCTTCGCCACTTCGACCTGAAAACGATGCAGTGCCCTGTAACAAACTGGCAACATCGGTCGTTCGCCCGACGACAAGGAATATTCCTCTTCTCCCACATGAAAGCTGGTTTAACCAAAAAAGAAAAAAAAAGAAAAGAGAAAATCTTTACTAAGGGTGTATTCGCAATCCTTTCCGTTGCTGTTGGGTTGGCTAATGGCGGGCTGACAGAGCTCTGTAGCTGCTCCTCTACCGCACGGCAGCGTTTAAAAGGGGCAATGGCTAGCCTGTAGCGAGCTAGCTCACAAAAATCATTGCATTTGTCATTAGTGACTACATCAGCAGGCCATGGGAAGCGACTGCTTTGCTCTTCCTCGTTTCGGAGAAATCGACGCATTTACCGTCGCGCCGGGATAAATCAAGCCCGCAGTGATACGAGGTGTTTTTAGACGGAGACGCGGGGTCCATTTCGGTGTTTTTTACTGGAGAAATCGTGATCTTTGACGTTTGACAGCAACTTTTTTTTTTTTTTTTTTTTTTTTTGTAACGTTTTTGTCCATCGCCGACTTGCGCAACCAGTGTTAGCTTTAACTGTCTGAAACTAACTCCGCCTTCAGACTTGTTTTTCTAATATTTTAACAGCAACTACAAAATGCCTTTAATGACTTTACACGAAGTCGTTGTGCTGAACAACAACACCCCCCCCCCTCCCATTAAAAAACGTTTTGGTTATGTTGTTTGCCAACTGGTTTTCTCAGTGATCTTGTTTACCAAAATCACATGTGTTTTATTTAAATGGAGAGAAAGAGAGCATATAATAAATTTTCATATTATAATGAATTTAGCACGTTTTAGAATTAAGTTTTATTATGGTTGAATACTTATAATAGTTTAACAAACTGTATAAATCACTGGAGATTAGATTGTTTTTCACTTAATATCACACATTTCTGTATTTCAGGTACGAGAACTTGTCCTCGACAATTGTCGATCAGTTGAAGGAAAAATCGAAGGCCTTACAGCTGAGTTTGTCAACCTGGAGTTCCTCAGTTTGATAAATGTCGGCTTAATCTCAGTGTCCAACCTGCCTAAACTAGGAAAACTCAAAAAGGTAAAGATGATGCTTCACCTTCATACCTCCATGGAAAAAAGCCAAATTGAGGAGAAAAGAGTTTCAGCTGGCGCAATGTTTCCCTCTGCTGTGTTTCAGCTGGAGTTGAGCGACAACAGAATCAGTGGCGGCCTTGATGTTTTAGCAGAGAAACTACCCAACCTCACACATCTAAACCTGAGTGGCAACAAATTGAAAGACATCAGCACATTGGAGCCATTGGTATGTGTTTCCAGTCTTTTAAATGCCAATTAGAAGCAGCTCTCCTCATTGAATGCCTATGTAATTCATATTAGTTAGTTCAAACATTTTGAACACGTAGCCAGCATCTTGTGGTGCACTGATGTGTATTATTGTAATTTTTTTTTTTAATGATTGTAATCAGTTCATCATCTGTCTTACTCAGTACGCAGCATATGAATAACTACGTTTCTAATGTCGGGGCTGCTTTCTATAAATCTTAGTATAAATGTTTAAACTAGCTGTTGTTACTCTGCATCATATAATGGAGTTGACTCTGGAACAAGTTCAGGAGAGACCCTCCTTATCAATCATCTGTGTATTTAACAGAGCAGTTATTATTATTATTATTATTACTGCATCATAAAAAAAATAATAAATAAATAATCAATTGAGAAACATCCACTCTATAGACAGTAAGTAACCAGATGCAAAAGTCTGTTTGTGTAATCCAGACAAAGTAAGTACTTGACAAATCAGATTTCACTGATGCAAAAATCATGCAAATCCAACATAGTCACAGAGTCTTTATTCTTACTGATAAAAAACACTAATTGCCATGTCCTGATACAACCAGAGATATTAAAAAGAAAAACCAGCTCAGGTCTAGTGGTTGATCATACAGCTCATATCAGACAACTTTATTAGCAGAATGCCCAAATAGGCATTACACACCATTAACTAAAGACATTTACCACTTTCCTTATTTTATTTAATCACCAGAAAAAGCTGGATAACCTGAAGAGTTTGGACCTGTTCAACTGTGAAGTGACAAACCTGAACGACTACAGAGAGAGCGTGTTCAAACTGCTGCCACAGCTCACCTACCTGGATGGCTATGACATGGAGGACAGGGAAGCCTCTGATTCTGACGGAGAGGTGGACGGAGATGGCGTAGATGATGATGAAGATGAAGGTAAGAAGTCGCTTTCATTATCTCAAACAGCACAGGTTTTTCCATTTTAGCTCAGAGTAGCTGAAATGGCTGTTCTGCTGAAAAAAGAAAATGACAATGACATGGTGCATTATATTATGTTACATTTTAACTATAGCATGGCTGCTTGTCTTAAAACTTGTTTTGAGATATTTTCTATTCAAAATGTATTAAAACATGTAACGTGTATTTGTATACATAGGTCTCATTATTTTTGTATTGTTTGGTCGACTGATTGGCTTTGCTTTTGTATTGCAGAGGGAGAGGAGGAGGAAGATGAGGATGGAGAGGAGGAGGATTTTGATGAGGAAGAGGAGGATGAAGAAGATGAAGAGGAGGTAGAAGGAGAAGAGGACGATGAGGAGGTCAGCGGAGAAGATGAGGTATGAGAAAAAAGCTCAGTTGGATTATTTGGACTTCAGATTTTGTTTCTATGTTTTAACACTGTTTAATTTTGCTTTAACAAGGAGGAAGAATTTGGTCAGGATGGAGAAGTAGATGATGAAGATGAAGACGAGGATGAAGATGAAGACGGTATGTACCATCTTTTTAGAGCAACCTTACACCCAGTTTTATCTTGAGCATGCCACCATTACATTTTTAGAAATATATTCTTACCCAGAGACACTTATTTCTACAAAGTAAAATACTGCTACTACCCTCATTCATGTGCACACAGTCTCTTATCAAATTACACCTCCAAACTCTCCTCAAGGTAGAATTACTTCAGGGGCATGAATTTTGTTTTTGGTTTTTTGCTCTAGAGGACAAAATAAAATAGACTTTCCACCAGGAAAATGAAGAGCACAAAAAAGCAGTCTTGGTTAATAGTATAATAAATTGACTGTATACAATACACAAACAAAAATTTGTGATTAGTATTTTAAGTATAATTTTTTTTTGTATGAATCCAACGTCAGGCTACTTTCTTCAAATCCTCCAATTTATTGGTAGTCTTGATTGAGTTAAATAAATCCAAAGAGTAAAGAGAGGCATAATTGTTTTCTGCTTTCTGCATTAATCAGGTTTGGGGTGTGGGCACAGGACAGTAGTTAGATTTGTTTTAGCTTTAGTTGTCCTGTTTTGGAAACAAAGTGGTTTTGGCATTGATGGGAAGATAAAGGTTGGGTGTCCTTCAGTTTTTGGACCGTATTTGTCCACAATTTTCAGATTTAAACAAAACAAATGTGTGCAGAATGATGTGATGGTTGATTTAATAATTACCAGTAAAAATCTGATACCAGGAATAATTAATGCAGGTGGTTCTGTTTACTAGGAACAATCTATCTTTGCCAAAAGCATTGAAGTTCCTGCTGTAGTCATTACCCGTTACTCTTTTTTAAAAAGATATTATAGATGGTTAGTTACAAGTAAAACACAGTACGAGAATGTTGGTCATAGAAACAAATGGTGACATGAGAGTGCAAAGGGCTGGTTAAAAATGAATGGGGAAAAAATTCCTGTACTGAAAATACATACAGCAATCAGCCACAACATTAAAACAACAGTGGAGCTAATAATCTTCTTACCTGTTGGTACCTCTTGGTACCTGTCAAGTGAACAGGCACTTCCTGAAGTTGATGTTTTGGAGCATGAAAAAGGGGCAAGCATAAGAATAAGCAACTTTGATGAGGGCCACATTGTGACCAAATTCAGAGCATCTCCAAAACACCAGGAGCTTTGGGGTGAAGTGGTCAGTACCTGCCGAATGTGGTCCAAGGAAGGAGAGTCAATGAACTGGCAACAGGGTCATGGTCACCCAAGGCTCTTTGATAAGGACGGGGAGCAAAGGCTAGACCGCGCGGTCCAGTCCGAAGTAAGAGGTACTGTGCTACAAATTGCCAAAAAAGAAGACTCAGCATGTAGCTGCCGACCAGTACGGGTGCCCATACTGACCCCTGTCCACTGCCAAAAGCGCCTAACTTGTGCATTCAAGCCTCAGAACTGGAACATAGAGGAATGGAAGAAGGTCCGGTGAATCGTCATGTTTTCCTATCCGTTGTTTACCTGGGGATGAGATGGCACGACAATCGACTATGGGACGAGGCGGAGACAGTGTGATGCTGTGGGCAATGTTTTGCTGGGACACTTGGGGTTCTGGCATTCATGTCGATGTTACTTTGACACCTACCTAACCATCATTGCTGACATACACCCCTTCGTGGTAGTTGTATTTTCCGTGAAGGCAGTGGCCTCTCTCAACAGGATAATGGACACCACCACACTGCAAAAACAGTTTGGACAGGTGTCGCCCTAACCTCCAAATTCTCCAGATCTCAGTCCGATTGAGCATCTGTGGGTCTGATCCACGGAAGCCCCGCCCCTCCAATTTACAGGACTTAAAGGATCTGCTGCTAACGTCTTGGTGCATGGTACCACAGGACACATTCAGAGACAAGTCAGAGCTGCACAAAAGGGGACCTACACAATATTAGACAAGTGGTGTTAATGTTGTGGCTGATCATGTATCTGACACGTTATTTTAAGCTCCTAATCATGTAACATTATAACATGTAAGGGCAGCAAAATATGATAGTGACCATTCTTTAGCACTGCCTACACTCCTGAGTGAACCCACCAGAGGGTCTTGTGTATAATGCCTGTTTATTATGGTAAAGCCCAAATTTATTAGAGAATTGACACCATATTTCTAGCATATATTGTAGATTAAGTGTAGAAATTGAGTAATGTGATTGAAATCATGTCTTTCTCTGACATTTTAAGAACCAAACTAATTACAGGAGAAAAAATTTGGCAGATTTATCAAAAATAATAATAATAAAAATCGCAGTGCCACATGAAGGGTTGTGGTCTTTAAACTACTTAACACCCTTCTCTTTTTTGTCCCAAGAAGCAGAAACTGGCAAAGGCGAGAAGAGAAAGCGAGACCCAGAGGATGACGATGAGGACGACGATGATGAAGACGACGACTAAGAGCAAAACTGAAAACAAGAGCCTACCGAGTTACCCTTCCTCCCCCACAAACCCAAACGTCCGCCCTCTTACAACTCGCACCGCCTTTGTAATCCACGTCTACCCCCCCAGCTCTGAGCTCTTTTAATGGGGCAAGACTGTACCGGATGGGTGGGCCGAGTGGAGCTGCCCCCCCCCCTTCCCTCCCTCCCCCCACCCTTCTCT